>JANAVB010037417.1:13063112-13373745 GCA_029216955.1 Iris pallida
GACCTAGTTTGACTTGTATTGACCTAGAAAAGGCCTAGAAGCATATAATTAGTGCATTTAAATATATTGTTTACTCTAGACCCCAAATAACCCTGTATATCTCATATATAGGTTCGTGTGACACCACTTTGGACATTGATCCTCATTCATTACTCTGGACGACAAGCGAATACATTCTCTGATAGCTCTTTCATTTATTTGATGATTAATGTAATTCAGTTCTAGTATAGTTCTATTTGATTCTCTATCACAACACGTATTGGTATTCTAGATTCACTCACTCGTAATACATGTACTTAACTCATCTAGCCTCTATTACTCGAACCACTCACAAGAACCATCTACTCGAAACACCTACAAGAACTAAATGTTCAAATCATACAAGAACCATCACTTCAAGCAAGATAGCCGTTACCGCTAGGTCCGGTGTGAGACGTGACATATTCAACAAGAATCACCCTACAAGAAAGATAGCCATCGCCACTTGACTGAACGTACGATGTGCCGTATTACAAGAAAGATAGCCATCGCCGCTTGGTCGAGCGTGCGATGTGCCGTATTTACTCGTCTAAACAAGAAAGATCGCCATCGTACGCTTGCCAAGTGCACGGTGTGCCGTATTTATTCGCTACTTGTTTTCATGACAAGAACAAAATCTCAAAAGATACTGGACTAGTGTCGTGTACTAGAATCATATTGTCTCATGTTTTACAGATTAGACTCGTATCATATTGTTCTAGTTAGTTGTCTCTATTTAAAATTTTCATTGCCATGCTCTCATATTTCTCCGTATTTATATTCCTTGTTGACGGTTGTCCTATTTCATTTTTGTCTGAAACTTTCCATGATTCATCAATATAACTGCTTTATAGTCATTATCATTTACTTGGGATTGCTAGATGAGGTGTGCTCGTTCCATCCTGACTGGATATATTTTTCAGATGATTGCCCGGAGGACACGTGTCCTTCCTTTTATGGATCTGAGAAGGGGATAGCTACTGTGGGTCTCGATTCTCAGAAGTGACCTGGAGACTAGTTTAGAGGACTTGTTCTAGATTTCTGTTTTGAAACTTGAATTGTAGTAAGTGGAGAGTTTTGTTGAATATTATTATTTGAGTTGTTGTTGTTGAGTCTTATAGTTATTTAGACTTCTGTGATATCTTATCGTGCTTTATACTACGATTGAGTATTACCATGTATATACTTGTCCTCCATTCGGAGTTGAGATATATGACAGGTACATTATATCATTGTGTGAGTTGTTAGTTAGCCACCTAGAATAACATTCTGCCATCGATTCTGTGGCGTAGGCTGGGCACTGTTACGCACTCGTGCCTCTATATCGGGTGCGAGTCGTGACAGTTCGAGACCCTTTACATGCAGCCAAGACAATCTGTCTCAGATGACTTCTCACGGACGATGGAAATTGTTAATAAGATGCGGATCAATGGCAATAAGATAGAGGACATCACAATAATCGAAAAGATTCTTCGTTCTATGACTGCAAATTTCGATTATGTGGTGTGTTCCATGGAGGAAACAAAGGACCTTGATTAGATCTCAATTGATGAGTTGGAGAATTCGTCGTTGGTTCATGACCTGCGGATCAACCAACGTGTATCTGTGGAGCATGCATTATAGTTATAATCATCAATTAACAATCCACCTGGCGCTTGATCAGGTCGTGGGCGTGGCATATATATACAAGGTGGAGGTCGTTCACCTTATGGACGCGGTCGAGGGAGAGAAAACTATCAAGAAGCAAGTTCCACATCCAGACCCTTTGATAAGACCAAAGTCAGGTGCTGCCGCTGCAACAGGTATGGTCATTATCAGTATGAATGTTTTACAAAATTAGCTTAAGAAGAAGATGATGAAAATGTAAATTTGGTAGAGACAGAAGATGAACCTACTCTTCTCATGGTTTCTAAAACCACAGAAGAGCCTCGATCCATTGTGTGGTACTTGGATACAGGTGCTAGTAACCATATGTGTTCAGATAAATCTTTCTTCTCTGAGTTAGATAATTCCTTTCGTACCACTGTCCGACTCGGAGATAGTTCAAAGCTTCCTGTGATGGAGAAATTAAGGGACTGTTACTATCCCTAATTCATCTCATTCGTTATCTATTTCAAGTGTGTTTTATATGCCAGCGTTAACGTCCAACTGGTTAAGTGTGGGACAGCTTCAAGAATATGATTATGAGCTAATCATTCGGAAGGGAACATGTCGAATTCAACATCCAAAAAAGGGTCTAGTTGCTGATGTTATTATTTCCAGAATCGAATGTTTCCTTTGAAATTTAACAATCATGCATTTCTCTGTACTGCTGCCATGGTAAATGAGGAAGCATGGTTGTGGCATCTTCGTTATGGTCACATGAACTTTCATGGTCTGCAGACTCTCTCTCAGAAAAATATGGTCGCTGGTCTTCCACATATTAATCCTCCTTCACAACTCTGTGAAGGAAGTGTTTTGCTAAGCAACATCGTGGTTCATTCCCCAAAAGAATGTGTAGGACCGTTGAGCACCTCTAGAGGGGAGATGAATAGAGTGTGTGCGTGTGCAGCAGAAAATAATCACCAATTAAAAATTATAGCAGTTATATATTATGGCAGATAAAAGACAGTAAATAAAATACGGTAAAGTACGAGTCAAGAATTCAAACTCAGTGACACAACGATGTATACTGAGTTTCTTCTAAGAGGACTAGTCCAGTTGCGAGTGCTCTTGCTCGCTGTTAATCTGCTATGGCACAAGCTTTAACTGAACGCTTGTAACTTTTACAACACCGTGCTTGGCGACAAGTGCACGACCGACTTCACAATATCGTGCTTGGCGACGAGCGCATGACCGAATCCAGAAGGCAATTAGAAAATTAGAATATTTTTTGAATACAGCCTCCGATACAACTCTTCAATACAAAACTCTATATTAAACAGAAACTGTACTGGCTTGGCTAAGAGTCGTAAAGGCTTAGATATGAAAGTAAAAAGCTCATAAAACTTTAGATAGAGAAGAGAAGAGATGAAATGGGATAATTGAAATGAATGTTAATCTCAACTCTATTTATAGTATTTTTGGGGACCAAATTCGGACAAAGTTCGGATGCAGAAATTTTGCATTCGAACGTTGGATGCAGATATCAAGAGAATGGTTAAAACCACCCTGAACAAACTCGGGCCGACTTCTGACCGAGTTCGGACAGAGTTCTGCTAGAACTATTTTGGCTAATTTGATGGGTTTCAGGCATTTTAATATGTGGACTTTTGGATAGATGTTTGTGGATAGGTAGGCTATATATTGTGGACTGAGAATAGCTAAGCCAGTACCGATCCGATCGATCTCACATTTTTTAGACTTAATAAGAAGAAAAATACATAATAAATATGAAAACCAATAGTCCTTTTGATGATATCTTTTTCCTTGACATTTGAGCAGACTTGAAGACGCATTTTTCTTTGACAGCAGTTGTCCAAAGATAAATAGATCTGAAAATCTGAATACCTTTCGGGAGCTTCGCCCCCGAACCCCTACGGGGGGTGCTGTCCTCTCGACCCCCGTCCACTGACCGAACATCGGAACCCCCGAATAGGTCATTAGACGGTTCAGAGAAATCTTCCTGTATTACGCCGTCTTTGGCCTATCATTAATTCTTCATTACATATGTCCTTATTTGATCATGCTTACTGCTTGTCTGTAAGTACATGTTAGACGAAAAAAAGCAATATACAATAGCAAATAAGATAACATTTTACGAATAGTAGGACAATGCTATGTTTAAGTAGCAATATGATAGTAAATACATGAATATTAATGACATCAATAGTTAAACTTTAACTGATTAGCCATATTCAAAAACATGATATAATTATTGGGCTAACAGAATTACATGGCGAGCGACACAAGCTTTGGAATTAATCCATTCAGATATTTGCGGACCAATTACTCCTCAGTCAAATGGTAATAAGCGGTACTTTATTAATTTCATTGATGATTATTCTCGAAAAACATGGGTGTACATCTTGCAGGCAAACTCTAAAGCTTTATCCACCTTTCAAGCCTATAAGGCTCTTGTCGAAAAGGAACTAGGGTAGCATATTAAAGTTCTTCGCTCATACCATGGACGAGAATATAAGTCACAAGAATTCCTACAATTTTGTAAAATTCATGGCGGAACGCTATTTTGAGAAGGTCGACCAGAACGCTATTTTGGCGGGCCTGCGACCCGATCCAACGGGCGAATTTATGCACAGTCCACCGGAATCCAACTTTGGACATACGGTTGGATTCTTCTCGTCAAACCGGACCTGTAGACATATAGTTTGATGACTTTAGAGTCTGTTGATTCTGGCACATTTTTTGGTACAAACTGGGTCCAACGGCGGATACCACTTTAATCTGAAATTACCGTTTTGTTCCTGTATCCAGAATTGGACTTATGGATAGGCATTTCTAGCTATTTTGACCATTCTGAGAATGCCGATAATGTCTGTTTCGGCATTAGGAGACTGTTGTGCGAGTTGACCGTTCGTGGCTCATTGAGTGGTTGTAGTTTGATTTTCTCAGCTCAGGACCTCAGGTAAGTACATTCTCTGATAGTTTTCATTGCTTTGATATCTACTATATCCGATTCAGTTGTAGTGTTATACTTGATTCTCGACATGAGGATACACGGACTAGTATACATTGAATCTCGTCATGAGAAGTTATTCCCGGTTTACCTGGTATATGAGTACATTGTTCGATATTATTTCTTGTACTTGTATAGACACCAATTTGGGAGTGGACTGCCCCCCTGCTCTTCGAATCCCGTGTCATGACCTGTCATGTCTAGATTCATTATACTACTCGAGAATGGGGAGTTATTAGAGGTTATGTGATCATACCCCTACTTGTTTATTACTTGTGCATATCTCCACCCTCACCACACGTAGGGTCTAGCCTGACCTTATACTACTTGTGCATAGCTTTCCATTTTTGTCGACCTGATCCCAATACTATTATATTACCTGTACATATCCGGTCAAATGGAATAGCCTGATCTTGATCCAAGCCGATCACATAACGCTCTAATATCTCATGGCACTTTCTTTTTATGTTTACATCATACCTTAGATTACTTTCCACTGTTTATATTCCAGTTTTATCTTATATCTCACACATGACATGATATCCAGTTCTCTTGTACTATTTTACTTTCAGTCTTGATATTTTATCTTATATTTTATTATAATTGTCTCTTATAGTATTTGTCAATTCATATGGAACTGCTGTTGGTGTTTGTACTTGCTCGTATCCTGACAGGATAACCTCCGTTGTTTTTTAGAGGATTTAGATGCAGATTGTCCGACCTACTACGGGTTTGGCATGGATGGGGCCTACGATCAGGACTAGCCTGTGGACCCGATGCTCGTAGAGGATGCACAGTCTGTAGTGACTTAGTTTAGCTAGATTTGTCTGGATTATATTCCAGCTTGATACTTTGAGACTTGTAGTATTTATTTGGGATCTTGTGATGTCATTAAATTCTGAATTTGTGATTGTGGCTCTGCACTATTTTAGACTATTTATTTATCCTGTTTCTTTATCATATTCGTGCCTATCTTCCTTAGATTTATGTGATTGAGTGTGTTTATATTCCTCCATGCAGAGATGACAGGTTATATTATTGTGTCTTAGATTCTATATATACTAGATGACTCTTTCAGCGTTTTACCGCTGATACTGCGGCTTAGGCTGGACGTACCCACGTGCTCGTGCCCCTAAACAGGGTGCGGGTCGTGACATATTTTTATGGTCGCCCATGCAGGTCAGAGTCACAACTAGTGCGATTTCATAATGGTGCTCGACTTAGAGTGCTAATTACGAGCCTGCTGTTAGGATGTAGATTCTAGGTTATGATAGGAGTTACTCAATCACATATTAGGAAAATTCTAATCTTTTGATTATCAAGACAACTCTCCTTGCATTTCGAAATAAATTGTCCTTCCTTGATGATATCTTATCATGTGACATATTGATCTCTTTGCTTAGGACTTTTGAGATATTCCTGGGACACCTTTGAAAATCTTGGTTGAATGTCAATTTGAAATCACTTCCTCTTGTTTTTGTTCACCCTTGCTCCTTGTTATTGAATTTGATATTGATGGATCATCGTTAATTTTGATTGTCATATCGAGATGAATTTTATGGCCCGAGTTACGATATCTTTTGATAACATATATTGATGGAATAACAAGGAAGGTAAAACATCTACTTAGTTATGGAACCTAGAGTTTATCGCAGCTATATTAACCGGCGTGATGGAAACGTAGGGACCTGACTTCGGATGTACATATCTTGGTTATGAGATTTGGGATTTTTCGCAGCTATACTAGTCGACGTGGCAAGGATCCCAGACGACATGATTATAGAGGTGCATACAAAGTTATGGAATCTACCGTTTATCGCAGCCTTGCTTACTAGCGTGGCGAGGATTCTAAGTATCATGATTTTGGACAGACGCGTATGATTATCAGATTGTATCTTGATAAGGGTCGTAACATATCATCTCTATCATTTCACTTATGTTATTATAGATTCTATTCCATCATCAATTAGCTTAGGAGTAGTGATAGTTTCAATTATTTAGTCCATGTCCTTATAGAGTCTCATTTCATTATAGGTTCTTCGTAGTATGATGGCTTGGTGACTTTCAATTAGTTTGTGTCCTTGAGTATTGTGTTAACAGTTTAGAGCATGGTTAGGAAGTAATATATATGATTTTTGATAATTAAATATAGATGAGAACCTTAGAGTGATTAATGAGTGTTAAGGTAGGAGTTGCACCAGGTGTCCGAATAGGAGGAGTACCCTAGTAGCAATAGCCAGAGTATTTCAAGTGTTATAGAGGTTTAGGCACCAACATTTTAAGTGACTAGTTAGAGGAGGGACATGAGTACCCTAGTATAGAAGTATCATCCAAGTATCATATAGATGAGTTAGTGCCTTGTGTAGACGGCGTCAAGACTTGGGTAGACACCCTAGAGAGAGTATCCTAGATAGACGAATGTTCTTCCATGACTTTGATTTCTGGAGCGTCAGAGATGTCAATCTCTGAAAACTTCCTTCATGAGTTTGTAGTAGACAAGATTATCTTTATTTTGATATATCATGTCCCACTCAAACTCGTTCTCTTGTACTATCTTTATATCGCACAACTTTCGGATCAATTTAGGCCATTGACCATTCCCACTTTTATTTATGATTATCATATACACATTGTCATAGCTTTTAATTTGGAGCACAAGACTAGTTGTTTTCTCAAAACCAACTTCATATGCATGATCTAAACAAGATACCCTACTCCCATGACCTTCATGTCCCACTCACGCACACCATCTTGTGCTTTATTTTATCATACGACTTTTCTGACACAAGACCCAATCTTGATTCACCCCACAAAGTCACTTTTATTTTCGACTCGAATTGGGGACACCATTTCGACCCAAACTTGTTGACCCAAAATATGGATACGACCCACATTAAGCCTACTACCCACATGACACTTGTGTCCCATTCAACTGAGTCCCGCATACTACTTATTTACCCACATTCATTTGAGGAAGACAATAAAAGGTAGTATCCCATAAGTGTAGTACAGTATCCTGGATAGAGTGTGCCAGTAAGTTAAGATCTTCACGGATCACAAGAGCTTGAAGTACGTGTTCACCCAGAAGGAATTGAACATGAGACAGAAGAGGTGGCTTGAACTAATGAAGGACTTCGATATCTCTTTGTAGTACCATCCAGGGAAGGCCAACATAGTTGCAGATGCCTTGAGCAGGTATCCTGTCACGCCCCAGAACCAGAATACTGAAGAGCGGGGGAATGACTCAGCCAGCTACGTATTACGGGTAGATGAATACCGTATAATACGATCAATGCTGTCTAACCAGACGAGGGGGTGCATACTACATAAAAGTCTCACTATGGTCATTTCGTATCTATTGTCTCAATCATTCAAATAAGAAACAGTAATACAGAACATGTAAGATAAAGCAGTAAGGCGTCCCAAACGCTCAGTCAGAATGTTCTGGAAATCTGGCTTTACAAAACATAGCCAGATGGTATAGTAAGGTATACACAATTGTTATCAGCTGCAGTTTGACTTAATTATAATCATGCAAAAGTAAGTACAAGACGATCCGACCAACATGTCGGTGCCAAACGGCTAAGTATAAAGTAAATGACAAAACAAGCGGTGAAGTAAGGAAACCCACTCGAATCCTCCTGCGATCATCCCTCTAGTATTGACCATCTTGGAGGTAGAAGTAAGCTGGATCCTCGGGGACCGGCTCTAAATCTGGCCATGCAAAACCAGAGAGGTTAGACCTCTAATAGCAAGTACCACAAGGAAGGACGATATGAAGGATTAAACCAGTAAGTAAGAGAATATAATAATAGATCTCTGCTTTCCACTAGGATTTACATAACATCATGATACTTCGAACCAACCTCCCAACCAAACAAGGACAGAAGTTGGCCCGTCATGTCCTGACATTCTGATCATCTCAGTTAGGCAACAGAGTAGATACAGTACACAAACAAATCATCTTGAACGGCCAATCAATTCCTACGGCTTGCTATTGTGAGTCCCAAGTTATCCTGGAATTATGCAATTATAGGGATTCCTCAGTTCTTACTATGTACGAGCAAGGCTAGTCTATCCAGTCAATCAATTGCGCCAATCATGTAATTAGACGAGTCCCAGCAGGACGCCCGCCGTTAATATATCATGTACAATAATATAAGCAGATACTGTTCCCTGCCCGTGTGACAGATTTACGGTATCCGTGGGAACCAGCCGGCCTGTCGGGCACTACTAGTCCCAAGAGGACTGCCATGTAAGAACTCGAGAATCCATTCTCTCCATGCCATCATTATTTTATTTAACTTAAAGCCTCTATATTGAGCAAAATCCCATGCCGTGGATCATGGTCATTCAAATGAGTACTTTGTACGGGTACGATATGCGCAACTCTACAACGATACCCGTGCGGCTATGTTGTAGGTCTTACATAGCGTAATGCAACAATCAAACATAACCACGGAGTAATCATGCCTTGACCATAGAGTACACATGCTGTTTTTATAGGATAAATAAATAAATAATTTGAAGCCTGCATGTGCCTGTACGCCAATATTCGGGATCGACTAATCGAGTACAATAGTTCATTACATGAACGTGTCTCATTCATTCATTTCAATAAGACGACTAGCCAGTCTCTTAGTTCCAACTAGGAACGCATGATCAATTATTAGTCAATGTCACAATCATTATCAATGGTGACAAGGCATGAAAGTCAATTAGTATTACATGGGGTCGAGCCTATAACTCCTCAGAGTTAAGTTCTAGTTATACTGGGTATCCATGGATCAATCAAGACACATGACACATTCCACATAACAATCTGTATTAACAATATTAACATATCATGATTTATCAAGTTCATGCAAAAAGGCGTAAGGATATAATAGAAGAATTATCATGCCATCATTAAATGAATAATTATAGGACAATTAAAACACCCAGGTCAAGAAGTCACGCCAACAAGTCTATGCTAAGACCAAAAGTCACGCAAGAAGTCTATGCTAAGACCAACAAGTCACGCTAAGTCTAGCTGGGGTGAGCGTGGAAAATGGGCATGAACAGTGAGCGTGAAAAGTAATACACGCTGGCAAGCGTGAGCGTAAAAAGTCACGCAAGCAAGCACAGCGTGAGCGTGAAGGGAAAATCCATGCACGCACAAGAGAGCGTGACTAAAAATCCACGCACTCATGGAAGTGTGCGTGACTAAAAATACACGCAGACTCGTGGATGTGTGCGTGACTAAAAATACACGCAGACTCGTGGATGTGTGCGTGGCTAAAAATACACGCAGACTCGTGGATGTGTGTGTGACTAAAAATACACGCAGACTCGTGGATGTGTGCGTGACTAAAAATACACGCAGACTCGTGAGAACGTGAGCGTGACTAAAAATACACGCAGACTCGTGGGAACGCGAGCGTGACTAAAAATACACGCAGACTCGTGGGAACGTGAGCGTGACTAAAAATACACGCAGACTCGTGAGAACGTGAGCGTGACTGAAAATACACGCACGCTCATGAGAACGTGAGCGTGACTGAAAATAAACGCACGCTCATGAGAACGTGAACGTGACTGAAAATACACGCACGCTCATGAGAACGTGAGCGTGACTAAAAATACACGCACGCTCATGAGAACGTGAGCGTGACTGAAAATACACGCTAACATGTAAGAACATGAGCGTGTCTCAAAATCTACGCAGACACGTAGAGACGTGTGCGTGACTCAGCCTTCGTCCCAAGCCAGAAGATGAAGTTCCCAGCCAGAAAACACGCTAAGTTGGGAGGACCAAAAACCCATGAACAGCCAAAAATTTAACTTAGATCTAGAGAAAACCTAGCCATAGAAATTAAAAATGCTAAGAACTAAACTCTCTTGGAATCACAAGAAGAAGACAAATAAACCATAAAAACATGGTTCTCAAGTAGAAGCAAGTTTGCACTTGCCTCCTGCTGCTGCTGCTGGTAGGTGGAGAAGTGATGAGAGAAAAAAGAAGAAGTAATGGTGAGGATGAGTAATGAGGAGAGAGAATGGAGAGGGTGGCTTTAAATAGGGGGAGTGGTGGTAGGTGGGAGCTAATGGGCCGGGTTGGATTCGGATTCATCAATGAACCCGAGAACCTAACCTAGGCCGAACCACATAAGCAAGACTAAAAGCAGAAAATAAAAGCAGGGAATAAAATGCAGATAATAAAATTGTAAGAAATTAATTAACATGAAAATTAAAGAGCAGATAATTAATTAACATGAACTAGAGAAATTTAAATACAGGATACTACATGATAAATACTAAATAAATACACATGAGTTGTACATGTATATAAAAATACGTATTCCGGGAACGGGGAGTGACATATCAAGTCGCTATATATTTGATGACAGATCGTCATCTATTGGCCGATCTGGATAGTTTGGGTATCGAGGTGATCGTTCCGGGGATGGAGGTTCAGATGTAGGGTTTACAGATTCAGTCTGCATTGAGGGACAGAGTCAGATCAACGAAGTTTGATGACGTGGCCCTGAAGAGCATCAGGGAGCAGGTGCAGGCAGGATTGCTAGACAATTTCTTTATAGCCAAAGATGGGTCGTTGAGGCATGGTACTAGATTGTGCGTTCCGAGTGGAGAGCCTTGGAAGGAGGTTATTCAGGAAGCACATCGTTCTCAGTACTCTATGCATCATGGAGCCAACAAGATGTACAGAGACTTGAGAGAGCACGTATGGTGGTATGGCATGAAGCGAGAGGTAGCTCAGTTTGTATCTCGATGCTTGGTGTGCCAGCAGGTGAAAGCCGAGAGACAGAGGCCAGTTGGGTTGCTATATTTACTACCCATTCTAGAGTAGAAGTAGGAGCACCTCACTATAGATTTTGGTGTCTGGACTTCCACAATCACCAGGAGGAAAAGACGTGATTGGGTTATCGTTGATAGATTGACCAAATCAGTCCCCTTTTTGCCTTTAAACGTGGATTTGTCTACGGAGAATTTGGCAGAGCTGTACGTGCGTCAAATAGTCAGATTGTACGGAGTTTCGGTGAGCATAGTCTCGGATCAGGATAGTCATTTAACTTTTTACTTTTGGAGAAGTTTACAAACTAGCTTGGGCACCCAGCTCAAGTTCAGTACCGCGTATCACCCCCAAACGGACGGACAGTCAGATAGGACCATCCAGACACTCGAGGATATGCTTTGCACTTGTGTGTTAGATTTCGGAAGATCTTGGGAGGACCACTTCACCTGGTAGAGTTTGATTACAACAATAACTTTCAGGCCAGTATAGGATGTCGCCATTCGAGGCTCTATACGGACAGAGATGTCGCACTCTTTTGTCATCGGACAATGTCGGCGAAAGAGTTTTACTTGGGCCGGAGACGGTGGTGGATGCAACTGATAAGGTTAAGTTGATCAGGGATAGACTTCGAGTGGCTCAGGATAGACAGCCGCATTGGACCGATAGCCACCGGAGACCGTTAGAGTTTGAGGTTAGTATCAGTTTTTTTCTATTTTTTTGCTTGCTTGTGATTGTTTGTTAAGGTTTTGTGTGTTGAGTCTTGTATTGTGTCTAGGTTGGCGATATGGTATTCCTGAGGATTTCTCCGACATGGGGCACGATTCGTTTTGGCCGAGGCGGGAAGCTTAGTCCGCGCTTCATCGGACCTTTCACTATTCTTGGAAGGGTCAGTACAGTGGCCTATCGACTAGACTTGTCGCCTACGCTCGAGGGAGTTCATAACGTGTTCTATGTGTCGCAATTGAGACGGTACGTGGCAGACCCTAGTCACGTATTGGATCACTCCGAGTTAGAGGTGGGGCCTACTCTCCGCTATCCAGAGCAGCCTTTGGAGATTCTAGATCGTCGGGAGAAGCTGCTCTGGAACCAAGTTATTCCTTTGGTTCATGTTGCATGGAGGCATCACTCTCCAGGTGAGTCTACCTGGGAGAGAGGACAAGATGCCGGAACGTTACCCATATCTCTTCGAGCCTTGAGGTATTATTCTCCTTGTTATTGCTTGCTTGATTGGTGCTAGTTTACTTTAATTTCGAGGACGAAATTTTTTTTTAGGAGGGTAGATTTGTCACCCACACTTTTCTGAATAGGGCTAATATAGTCATTTATATTATTTTATTATTATTTAAAATAGTAATGTTAGTGTTTTTATATTATTAGTTAAATAGGTATTTTGTTGATATATATATATATATATTTTTTTGATATATATATATATATATATATATATATATATATATATATATATATATATATATATATATATATATATATATATATATATATATATATATGTTCAATAAATTTTTATTATAAAACTTTTAATATAATTACCTTGATGATTAAAACAATTATATTTTTAGATAAATATATGTATATACAATTGAGTTATTTTTAAAGTTTTAAATATATTTAATAAATATAAGGTACAAATATTTAATTTTATTTATAAATAATTTTAGGATATATATATATATATATATATATATATATATATATATATATATATATATATATATATATATATATATATATATATATATATATATATATACACACACACACACACACACACTATGTATGAAATAAATACATAGAAAATTTATATAAAATATCCTAAAATTATTTATAAATAAAATTAAATATTTTTAACTTATATTTATTAAATATATTTAAAACTTTAAAAATAACTCAATTGTATATACATATATTTATTTAAAAATTACTCCCCCATGCCACTGATCTTCGATCCCCTGAGCTGCTTTGCATCTTCCTTCGTCTCCAGCTCCTCGACTGTCACGTCGACGCTAGGTTCCGTCACGACCCGCGACCACTTTTAGGGATACGAGTGCGTGTCCAAGCCAGCCTACACCGTAGTGTCGGCGGTAGAAAGCTGTCTAGCCACAATACTCAAAATCACAAATAATGCTCATTCACCATAACTAAAATTAATTACAATATTCACAAATTTTACATTTGCAGAAAAATATAAACTCTTACAAATATTAAAATGATTACAACTCATCTATCTAGCTCTCTAGGTTTTCGTCTGCAAGTACACCCGTACCTCCCAATGCTAAGTGAAGCCACAGCTAACTTGAAAAATGTTGGTTTCCAGTCAGGAATGGAACGAGTAAAATTCACTGAATGCAGTTTCAATATATGAAAATGACTATACAACAGAGGTTAGCCTTTAAACATATAATTTGAAAAATAAACAAAGAAAGACAGAATAAAACTAAATACCAAGAGACAGTAAATAAAATACAAGGACAATACTCACCGACTGACTGAAGTACCTTTGATATATGATCGATCTCGGGACAGTTACACGACACGGTCTACGATATCTACAATGTATAATGTACACTGTCTATACTGTATAAAACAATAATGAAACACTATCTACACGGTATAAAGAAATAATGAATCACGGTCTATACGGTATAATGCAATAATAAATTACGGTCTACACGGTATACACTGTATAAGGTCATATCACATATCCTTGGTACTTCATCTCCCCGACACGACAAAATATAACAAACATAAAATACGAAAATCATATATCTATTGACTAACAATGAGGTAGTAAAGCTCAATATCGAAAATAAATAATAAACTGTACTCGCCTGTGGTCCTTTGCTGGTTAAACAGATAATCCAAACCACTCAGTGTGCCACAATAGTCAAACTCGTACAACAGTCTCCAGATGCTTAAATAGAAATTACCAACATTCTCAGAATAGTCAAATTAGCTAGAATTGCTTGTCCTTAAGTCCAATTCTGGACACAAGGGCAAAATGGTAATTTTGGGCCAAAACGATATCCGTCGTTGGACCCGCGTTGAACCGAAAAGCGTGCAGAGTTAATGGTCTCTAAAGTCGTCAAACTCTATATCTACAGGTCCGATTTTCCGATACGAACCCAATTATATGTCCAAAGTTAGATTCCGGCGGGCCATGCACAAAATTGTCCGTTGAGTCGAATCGTGGGGCCCGCAAAACGGTGATCCGGTCAACTGTCTCAAAATTGGACCAAACTTGGCACACATGACCAGAAAAATGATACGGTCCTGTTGGCACAAGTTTCATCTAGATCTGGCAAACGTGCACAAAGTAATTGGAGAATTTGCATAGAGGTCGATACGGTGAATTTTGACGGATACGTATCAAATTCATCGCGCACACGTAACCAATTTAAATTTCGTCAAAGCCCACACGTCCACAATATCCGTACGTGCCTTTTGATGCTTACGGTTCACGACCATGTCGCCCGGATTGTCGGGATGGACCCCGTATCGAGAGAATTTCTAAGTTTTCTAAACTGTTTTCCATAGTTTTTCTTCATTTTCAAACTAATTTCTGTCACTGCTTAAAGAACTAAAATTAAAATTAAAAGTAGGGTTTTAATCCTGGATAGGTAGTCTACAAATCTATTCTAATACATTTTGAAGAATCACCTTGGTTTGGCAGTAAATCGCCTTCCTAAGTAAGTCCCTAACATAGTATTCTGTTTCGATTCGAAACAGATTTTTGCCAATATTGGAGTCGATTTTTAACTCGATTCCAATTCGATTTAAACTGAAACTATCATACAGGGATGAAGGGGTATAGGTTAGGTTTATACCTGCGCTATTGGTTCGAAGATTGGTCGAGCGTGGAGGCCGCTTCCTCCCTGCGAATCAGCCTCGCAGGGCTTGCTGTGCATTGCTGCCAGCGAGCTGCTGCTCTTTCGGCGCGCTGTCCGGCGGCCGATGGTGTCCTGTGGGCGGCACAGGTAGTCGACCCTGGTCACCCATGGTTTTAGAGTTTTTTGAGAGATTCTCTCTCGCTCTCGATGAACAATATATATACTCTGTTAGAAAAGAGTTCGGGGGAGAAAGGATTCTGCTGGCTGGGCCTTTGGGATGTGGGGGGGGGGGTGGTTTGTTTTATTTCTTTTGTTTTCTTTTTTCTTTTCTTTTGTGAATGTGTATATAACCATTATATATATATATATATATATATATATATATATATATATATATATATATATATATATATATATATATATACCTTCATAGTTTTACATATATGTGTATACATATGGAATGGCTTATTTACACAATAAATAAAGACAAAAATTAATCTAAGATATCATGAATGGTTATTATAAATTCTATTTTACTATAATTTAAATATACTCTATTTACATGGGTAAATTATATATACACATATACCTAAATTCATAAATAAAATATGCCTATTATGTATTTATAAATTATGCATACACTTACTTACGCACATGTACATGTATAAACTAACAAACCCCAAAGGAATCTATAAAGATAATATATATAAAAAGCGATTATCAAATAAATGGCAATAACACACACACACACACACACACACACACACACACACACACACACACACACACACACACACACATATATATATATATATATATATATATATATATATATATATATATATATATATAAAATATAAAACTATTTACTAGACCATTAAAAATAAATTATCGAGTATACAATATATCTACATGGTCACATTTGGTCACACTATATGTCTACATAGGCTTGGGCTTAATTTGGGTCGAGTCCAGACTAGTTAGTATAACCGAATTTCCTTAAAGTCAAAATATTAATATATAATTAATTAAATTATTTATAGGGATTAACTCGCAACATGGCCAAATTTTCTTAGTTAGAACACACATATGGCTTGGCATTCTCCTATCATGGCTAAACACTAGTCAAAGTACGCCACTACACTATCCGTGCCATGATTCCTAGTCGTCTTGTACTCCAAATTTAATCATGATTAAAGCTCGCCATTGTAATAATTAACTGATTAATTATTTAGCATTCTAAAAATCACCATTTGAAACAATTAAATAATAAATAGAATATTTCAATATTTTCGGGAAGGGGAGCTACAAATCTACCCACTTTAAAAATAATTTTGTTCTCAAAATTCTAATTCATAACTATTCCTTAAAATTCAAAAGGGAAGTCTACTATTACCTTCATCTTCTTAATTTTTAATTCCTCAAAAATAGTTTCTATCCTTCTCCTGGCTATTTTGGCAACTACAAAACCTCGAGGACTTCTACCCACCTTTGGTCACACCACTCCCTCAAATCTTCTGTCGCTAAAACTTTATAATCTTCCAACTAATTGCTAAAATTGCTACCAATAGACACTACTGTATATGGCATCTATAATCCTCTCCTATCTATCAAGCAACCCAAAATTTAATAAGCAACATTAATTTACACAAGTAGCTAAGAAATATTGATAAATTCTAATAAGCATGACCATTCGTCGCTCTGAATTATGAAAGACAGAAAGATAAGGAAGAATAATCGAGAGCAATATAAAATTTTAAGAGTGGTAGAGAGTATCCAATGATGCAGATAGAAGAAAAGTTTACGAACCATTGACTTATTTTCTAGATTGGGCTACTCTACTTCAGTCACTGGTTATATCGAAGAACCCTTGTTTCTTAGAGGGGCTTGTAATCCATGCAATACAGAAATTCCGTTTTCGAAATTAATCCAAACAAGGTTCCATAATGGAACGGAATTTAAGAAGTCAAGAATGTGATCTTTTTCATGGTTATTTAAACACACGAGCAAGGGATAAAAATACAATACAAAATTGTATCGCGACTTCCAGGTAGATGGAATAAGGGTTACGAAAGACCTCACATTCTAAGAGGTGGAGACTACATAATAGGTATAGGGACCTACTTTAAATAGTTCAATTTTATAGTCCAAATATGCTGGTATGTATGGATGGGTTTTACTGGATTTTAATGGGTTCCCTGATTGGACATCAATCGTTGGTTGGATGAACCTTGGATTTCAATCTATATTGATTGGACAAGATCCCAATGATAAAACTACTTCTACTAGGTTAGGATAACCTAGAATAGGTTCCAACCCAAGTGGTTGAGCCAGTTGCCAGTCAGGTTGGTTAGTTAGGTCCCTAAGGCCCAAAAAATGCGACTTCAGTGACTTTTGTGTTTAAGTAGCACGGAAAGACACAATTAAGTGGCACACTAGTAGCATATGCATATTGGGCTTCGAGTAGATCACAACCATATATTGGGTCGAATGAATTGAATCAAGGTTGAGACTCTAGTAGAAATCGAAAAGTATACCGGTATTATGGTAAGGGTTATAGCTAGTCCTTTTGACCTGAAAGTCGTATCCTAAAATAGAGTAAAAGAAGAGGTGTTTGAGTGGGACATGATATGTCTACATAAAGGTGGAGTCGTCTATGTCTTGTATGTGAAATTTATTAGAAGGTAACAGCCGGTCTCATGCTCCGATTATTAATGACACGGCCGGGACACAAAATAATCTAAATGGAAAGTGGGAGACCATGTGGCACTAATTATCATCCTAATAGAAATGATTCTAATCAATCGGTAATCCTCGTATATCCCAAAATTTTAGAAGGCTTACAGTCTACTCACCTTAGAAGGTAGGACATAGTTTTAGGAATAATGATGTTAGAAGAATTTCAAAGTCCGAATATTGTACCTCGACTCTTGTTAATAAAGAATAAGGAACAACGTAACGGGCTACGGTAGATATAAGTCAAGTCAAGGATCATTCCTCAATAAATGAAAAACGAGTGTGTACAATGACACATGGTCGATAAAATAGAATGATCTACTAGTCCATAGAATATATGAGTTATCGACGGGGTAACCAACTCTAAGGCACATCATATGAAGAGATTTCTAACAACTGAGTCATGAATTTCTATTTGTGTCAAGCCTGCCAAACTATTGTCACAAGGGTTCTAGTGGTATGGGCTGTAGTGATCATATATTGCTGTTGATAACTGGTAGATCATAATATAACAGGGTATTTAAGCTATGGTATTGGCTAAGCTAGTGGCTGTGGTGTTCCAATACTAGTTAGGTCTTAATAATAAAATTTATGTAACTAGGGTAATATTTGTTGGAAACTAATTTCGGAATGTCTACCATAGTCATGGTAAATGATTGTCCTTACCTTTATCTATTCACCTCATGTCTAAACTGTGGGCTTTGGTCGAGGAAAGGTTGGGTTAAGGCTTAAGGATTGCTAGTTAAAGAAAATAATTAGAGACTCACAATATTTAGTTTCTGGAGAATAGATAGTCTCCTAGGTTGGCATCCTGACTAAGGATAAGACCCTAATCATTCTCAAATTCAGATGGCTAGAAGGTCCCAATAGCAGTTTGGGGGTAGAGAGGAGAACGAGTAACTCGAGGCAAGGTTCTAGTCACATGAATGGCCGATGGTAACTACACTTGTGTATACAATTATCATAGCCATGGGGGATACTCTGTATCTATCTTCCAATTACGAGCTTTCGTCTTTCCAAATCAGTAAAAGACAAAAATAATAAAGAGTTTAAGAAAGATGTCACTGAATACAATTACGTGATTCAAAGGCGAATGTGTCATTCAAGAGGAATTGTCAATGCAGTTGCGGATGAGATCCTAGAGACATCTACGTCTCAATCCACGTAGATTAATCAGAGGGATGGCGAACCGAGTGCACTAAGGTTGATCAGACCGTAATACATCGATTCTGATTAGACAATATATGAGTAGGCGTTCCCAATAAATATATGTCTTGAATCAAGCTCGATAAAAGAGTAAGCTTGCAAAACTAGGCTGTAATAGCAGCATTAGTCAAGATAGTCAAAATACAAGTATGCAAAATTTTTGAAAGAAGGCACAAGTAGTTTGAGTTTGTGAGAATCAAACCTTACCCGGTGTTCTTGCTTATACAGTCTTCCTACTATCTTCTTATCCATAAGGCCTTGGTCGACTAATGGGTTATGGACTTCTAAATTCTATATTCTAGGTAAACCTATTAGTGTCAGTCAATTACCTCGTCAATAGGTCACAAGGACCACGAAATGCTAGGTTGGGAGACATGCTTACCAACTTACAGAACTTTTACTAGTATTGGATTTGGATCTTATGGGACATACAAGGCATTTTCCTATCCTCTATAGTGTCCTAAACTTGTAATCATGTCTGAAGTCATTTCACCGAGTATTATGCCTCGCTCGTATACTCTGGTTGTGGTAAACCCTTAGTTTCGTAACTCAAATATGATACAAATTCGAACATTTCTTGACTCTATCCAATATTGACTCAAGGGTAACTACGATCAAAAGAGGACCACTAACCATAGTTTTAGCAATATTCTATAACCTATATTTTCTTAAACTAATTTCAACTCTAGGGTTCGTGCCACGCCAGTGCGCTGCTGGCTGCAGTGAATCCATAGTCTCCATAATTCAAATAAATGGCGATAGTGCGCTGCTATCCTACCAGTATGAGTTAACTAACATTCTTTTAACTATATCTGTAAAAAAATTCATGAGCTTCTAGAGATTCAAACAAGTTGACTATGAAATAAAGCGTAAGTATTTGTCCTATCAGTCACAACCCTTAAAATAAAAGATTTAATAGGAAGGAAATAACTGAAGACAAAAGAAATACAAACATTCTAGTATCTATTTCATGTGTATTCAAACCATTGAGGAAAAAATTTGGATCAGTCTACCTCGAGATTCGTATATGAATAACAGAATCAGGAATTATAAACTATTTTATTACGACAAAAATAGGATTTTAAATGGGCAATTCTAACTTATGCTATAAGGGTTATATCTAATAAAGCAAAAAAGAAAATTGAACAGTTTACCAAGATTAGAGCCTTAATTCTAGGAAGGCCTAACTTACCAAGTGAATAGTATACCTACATTGGATCATATCGTCATATCAAGAGGTAATAGTGTACCTTTGGAGATCTGACAAACTATCAAAATTAATAACTCCTCATCTAAATTGCATGGCCTAGACTACCCATCGGTGAATTTGTATAAGGGACTCCTAGTCCTAGTCATTCTCTTAAATTAAATTAATCCCTAACTCATGAATGAGCATTTCCTAGTCGCAGGCTCGCAATAGTATGACTAACTTAAGTACTATCACGAGTTCGCATGATTTACGAAAACAGACCTGCATGGGCCACCACAAAAATTTGTCAAGACCCGTGTCCACTTTTAGGGACGCGAGTGCGTGTCCAAGCCAGCCTACGCCGCAATATCGACGGTAGAACGCTGCCTAGCCACAATACACAAAATCACAAATAATGCTCATTCACCATAACTAAAATTAATTATAATATTCAAAAGTTTTACATTGGTAAAAAAATATAAACTCTTACAAATATTGAAATGATTACAACTCATCTATCTAGCTAATCTCTAGGTTTTCGTCTGCAAGTACACCCGTACCTTCCAATGCTAAGTGAAGCCATAGCTAACCTGAAAAATGTTAGTTTCCAGTCAGGAATGGAATGAGTACAATTCACTGAATGCAGTTTCAATATATAAAAATGACTATACAATAGAGGTTAGCCTTTAAACATATGATTTGAAAAATAAACGAAGAAAGACATAATAAAACTAAATACCGAAAGACAGTAAATAAAATACAAGGACAATACTCACCGACTGACTGAAGTACCTTTGATATGTGATCGATCTCGGGACAATTACATGACACGGTCTACGATATCTATACTATATAATGTACACTGTCTACATTGTATAAAGTAATAATGAAAAACTGTTTATACGGTATAAAGCAATAATGAATCACGGTCTACACGGTATAATGTAATAATAAATTACGGTCTACAGGGTATACACTGTATAAGGTCAGATCACACATCATTGGTACTTCACCTCCCCGACACGACAAAATATAACAAACATAAAAGACAAAAATCAAATATCTATCGACTAACAATGAGGTATAGTAAAGCTCAATATCGAAAATAAACAATAAACTGTACTCGCATGTGGTCCTTTGCTGGTGAAACCGATAATCCAAACCACTCAGTGTGCCACAACAGTCAAACTCGTACAACAGTCTCCAGATGCTAAAATAGACATTACCAACATTCTTAGAATAGTTAAATTAGCTAAAATTGTTTGTCCTTAAGTCTAATTCTGGACACAGGGACAAAATGGTAATTTTAGGCCAAAACGATGTCCGTCGTTGGACCCGCTTTGCACCGAAAAGCATGCCAGAGTCAATGGTCTCTAAAGTCATCAAACTCTATGTCTACAGGTTCAGTTTTCCGATACGAACCCAATCATATGTCCAAAGTTAGATTCCGGCGGACCGTGCACAAAATCGTTCGTTGAGTCGGATCTTGGGGCCCACAAAACGGCGATCCGGTCAACTGTCTCAGAATCGGACCAAACTTGGCATACCGGACTCAAAAAATGATACGGTCCTATTGGCATAAGTTTCATCTCAATCTGGCGAACGTGCACAAAATAATTATAGAATTTGCATGGAGGTTGATACGGTGAATTTCGACGGATATACATCAATTTTGTCGCGCACACGCAACCAATTTGAATTCTGTCAAAGCCCACACGTCCGCAATACCATACATGCCTTTCAATGCTTGCGGTTTGTGACCACGTCGTCTGAATTTTTGGGACGGACCCCGTATCGAGAGAATTTCTAAGTTTTCTAAACTGTTTTCCATGATTTTTCTTCATTTTCAAACTGATTTCTGTCACTGCTTAAAGAACTAAAATTAAAACTAAAAGTAGGGTTTTAATCCTGGATAGGTAGTCTACAAATCTATTCTAATACATTTTGAAGAATCGCCTTGATTTGGCAGTAAATCGCCTTCCTAAATAAGTCCCTAATATAGTATTCTATTTCGATCCGAAACAGATTTTTGCCAATATTGGAGTCAATTTTTAACTTGATTCCAATTCGATTTAAACTGAAACTATCATACAGGGATGAAGGGGTATAGGTTAGGTTTATACCTGTGCGATTGGTTCGAAGTTTGGTCGAGCGTGGAGGCCACTTCCTCCCTGCGAAGTCAGCATCGCATGGCTTGCTGCCAGCGAGCTGTTGCTCTTCCGGTGCGCTTTTCGGCGGCCGACGGCATCTTGTGGGCGGTACAGGTAGTCTACCCTGGTTGCCCATCTTTGGAGAGGGTCGGGGGCGCTCAGGTCGCTAGTGTTTTAGGGTTTTTCGAGAGATTCTCTCTCGTTCTCGATGAACAATATATATTCTCTGTTAGAACAGAATTTGGGGGAGAAAGGATTCTGCTGGCTGGGCCTTTGGGCCGTGGGGGGTTTGTTTTATTTCTTTTGTTTTCTTTTTTCTTTTGTGAATGTGTTTATAACCATTATACACATATATATACCTTCATAGTTTTACATATATGTGTATACATATGGAATGACTTATTTACACATAATAAATAAATACAAAAATAAATCTAAGATATCATGAATGGTTATTATCAATTCTATTTTACTATAATTTAAATATATACTATTTACATGGGTAAATTATATATACACATATACCTAACTTCATAAATAAAATATGCCAATTATGTATTTATATATTATGCATACACTTACTTACGCACAAGTACATGTATAACCTAACAAACACCAAAGGAATCTAGAAAGATAATATATATAGAAAGCGATTATCAAATTAATGGCAATAACATATATATATATATATATATATATATATATATATATATATATATATATATATATAAATAAATAAATAAAACTATTTACTAGACTATTAAAAATAAAGTACCGAGTATACAATATATCTACATGGTCGCCTTTGGTCACACTATATGTCTACATAGGCTTGGGCTTGGTTTGGGTCTAGTCCAGACTAGTTGGTATAACCAAATTTCCTTAAAATCAAAATATAAATAAATAAATAAATAAATTACTTATAGGAATTAACTCGCAACTTGGCCTGGTTTTCTTAGTTAGAACATGCCTATGGCTCGGCATTCCCCTACCATGGCTAAACACTAGTCAAAGCACGCCACCGCACTATCTGTGCCATGATTCCTAGTTATCTTGTACTCTTGTACTCCAAATTTAATCATGATTAAAGCTAGCTATTGTAATAATTAACTGATTAATTATTTAGCATTCTAAAAATCACCATTTGAAACAATTAAATAATAAATAGAATATTTCAAAACTTCCGGGAAGGGGAGCTACAGCTGCCATGCGTAGCACCTCTTACACCACTGGAATCCTGTCGATATTAATAACACGATCAAGACCGAAGTCCCTGACGATCAGCCTCACCGCTAGTCTCGGCTGCCTGTCTCCGACTTCTGTCTTCCATCGAAAAATGTTAACGTTCCGACGAGCTTCTTCATCCTTGGCTGGCCTAACCAAACAGAAAGTGCGGTCCTCCTGAGATTCGAACTCCTGAACCTGCCCACCTTTGTGTCTGAACTTGAAGCTCCCACCATACACATGCGTCCTCGAGCAGAACATCACGTACTGTGCATACCGTCGATGATCCACAGCTCCCCCTGAACTATGTGAATGATGATGCTTCCGCCTCAGATTAAGTTTGCTGCAAACCTTGATCTCTTTCCTGGCTTCGAACTGCTGAAATCGATGTCGCTCCGTGAAGCTTTGCCAAACCATCCGTCGCCAAAATCGAATCCGTAGAGCAACCCTCACCTAGAGACCGACCAGCTGTTACGGGACCGACAGACTAACCCTCAATCTTTGACTCACCACCATCCATCACTTTGTCTCGACGAACCGAATCCTATGTATCCCTCAAAGCACCTAGAAGCCCCCCTCAGCAAGTTCTCGATGATCCACCTCCTGTCGAGCACCCCTCGAGCCTCCATCCGGTGTCTGTGGCCTACCTGTACGCTCAGCGGCCTGAGCTTGTACATGCCACAACATAAATCTTCCCGAGCCAGCTGTTGGGAACCCTTCGTAAGCATCCAATCTTTGTCCCCAAACAGACTGCGAAAGCCATCATCTGTCAGTCTCCTTACCAAAACCAAGTTGTAGAGCAAGCTCGGTACATGTCGCACACCCTTGAGAACAAGCTTTTCACCGAGCTACGTTGTTAAGTGCACATTACCGATACCTACAACTGCAGCCGTTTCCTTGTCGTCCATCTTCACACGTCCAAACCTGCCTCCGCGGTATGACATAAAGATCCTTCTATGTGGAGTGGCGTGATACAACATCCCCGTGTCCATGTCCCAGTCGCCCCCATGTCCATGACCTAATAGCTCTGATACCAGATGTTGATGATATCTTCCATTGCTGTGAGATCCTCCTGATCGTCCTTGCCTTTTGCCTTCTCAGCTTTGAGCTTCATGCAATTTTTCTTGATACGACCACTTTTGCTAAAGTGATAGCAGCCCTCCTTGCAGTCCACAATCGTAAGATTTTGAGAACTCTCTCTTGTCCTCGCCTGTGAATTGGGTCTTCCCTTCCCGTAGGAAGTCACCAGAGCGGACTCCTACGACAATTCCACTTGCCTGTGCCGGACCTCCTCATTCAAGAAGCTACTTTTGACTGCCTCCATCATGACAACTCCATCAGGAGCGGAGTTGCTCACCGACACCACCAACGTCTTCTAGCTTTTCGGCAGAGAACTCAAGAGCAGTAGGGCTTGAAGCTCATCATCAATTACTATCTTTATTGCAGATAGCTGATTGATGATACCCTGAACCTCGTTCAGATGTTGTGCCACTGGGGCGCCCTTTGTGTAGATCAAGTTAACGAGTTGGCGAATAAGAAACGCCTTATTGCCAGCCGTCTTCCTATCGTAAAGCGAATGCAGCTTCTCCCATAATGCTTTTGCTAAACTCTCCATGGACACGTGGTAAAACACCGAATCATCCAACCATTGGCGGATGAATCCAACGGCCTTCCGATCCAGTCGTTTCCAGTCTTCAGCAGCTTTGTCCATTGGCTTCGCGTTGTCGCCCTCCAACGGACCATGCAAGTCCTTGCACCAGAGTAGATCTTTCATCCTTGGTTTCCAAATCGCCTAGTTTTCCCCTGTGAGGGTGATCATACAAGTGTTCATCTGCTCCGTAGACATGGTTGCCAGAACCTCCAAAGCTCTGATACCATATGTAGGAATCGGATACGCCCTCCTGCGCACCGATACCGTGTCTGAAACATTACCGCAGCAAAAACTTAGGCTAACCCACCTGAAATAACCAACCCCCGTCTAACGGACACCAAGCATAGATAAAGACAAGTATATGGCGGTGACAACGTCACCTGAATAAATCCCAATCTCTATAACTCAGATAAAATTATAAGATTGACAAAAACAAATGTTGAACCATTTGCCCTAATAGGTTTAACCCCCTCACCATACTCAAGAAGAAAATAAAGGTTACAATTGAAATCGCTCACCAACCCGTAGCAATCTTCCTAACCGAAGTTGACGATCCCTCAATTAGATCTCTTCTTCCTTCTGTCTTGGATGGCGAAGTCCTAAGAGCAAAGTGTGAAACTTTCTCTTAGATTTTCTGTGGACGAGCACATCGAATCTCCACTTTTGTGCTGTGCTTTGTGCCTCCAACCTCACCCATATATATAGGATGAGAAAAACCTATTTTAGGTCATAATAGGATTTCTTAAATAGGAAGCTCTCAAATAAGAATCCTACTACACCTAAAATAGCCATCAATATTATGATCTCTTAAATAGGAATCCCTCAAATAAGAATCCTATTATATCTAAAATAGTCCAGCACTAATTATGGATACCCAAATCAAATTAAATCAAATATTTAATCAGATTTGGACTCCATAAATATGCTATTACCAAATCCAGACTTGACTCCAACAGGGAGTTGCATGATCTTCCAAAAGGTCATCATTCCATTGGTGTCAAATGGATATACAAAACAAAGTTGAATGCCGACGGATCAGTTCACAAGCATAAAGCGTGCTTGGTTGCCAAAGGATATCGACAACATTTTGATCTTGATTACAGTGAAGTATTTGCTTCTGTTGCAAGACATGACACCATTAGATTGGTACTTGTACACTACAAGAAATTTTGCTTATAGTGACGGATGACTGCGATGGAATGAATGTTAAGTCACTAGTAAAAGATTAATTGTGTCGGATTAAGAAAAATATTAGTAATATTATTTCTGACGGAATAAATATTTAATGGTGACGGACTATGCAATCACTAAACTTTATTTAATTATTAAATGAGAAGATAGACGTAAAATTTTAAATATGTTTCATGAAAAATATTAGGGACTTTTAAATCAGTCGCTAATAAAAAAAATAGTTTAATATTAAATAATAAATTTAATAAGAAAAAAATAATCTAATAGTTTTAAATATTTATGGGACCGAGTTAGCGGGATTGAAAAATTGGTTGCCACTCTTTTCTTACCTGTGCCATCATTTTTTCCTTTACTGAATATTTGGTCATAAATGGTTTATGATTCTTTTCTCCTCTAAATATTTACTCCTCTAAAATTTTCTCTTCCTCTCCTCCTCTTCTCATCCTTCTCTAGGTCATGAGGATTTTCTTCTCTTTGTAATTCTCTTATCTCTTCCGTTATTTACTCATTTCCTCCTTCTCTAATAATTTCTTGTTTTGTTTTAAAGGTGCTCATCTAGAGAGGTTAGCGGAGTTTAGTTCTCTTCGACCACTCTAGGTTAGTAGAGTTCAACCCTTTTCCACCGCTTTTTCGTCCAGGAAGGAAGTCTCATCGGCTCCATTGTAACCCCGTTTTCTCGAATTATTGAATTTTTGTATTTTTTGGGATTTTATAATTTAGTCATATTTTATTTTATGGTAGTAATTTTGATTAGTATCATGACGTGGTTTAAAACATTTTTTTGGCTATTAAGTATTACATATCTAATAATTATTTAATTGCTTTTCTTATTCTTAATAAAATAATTTCTTGATAAATTAAATTGGTTACTTAGCTCGAGAGAGCAATTCAAATTTTGTACAAATTAAGTTTTCCTCCATTTGTAACAACCCATAACAACTTTGTAACAAATTCTCCTAACAAACTCCCCTAACTAACTTTTTCTATTAGTGTGTAATAAAGTAATTTTTTGGGGTCCTTTTTGTAAATTTTAATTATTTTCTCAAACTCTATTTAAAACCTCTCTCTCTCTCTCTCTCTCTCTCTCTCTCTCTTTCTCTCTCACAATTCATTCTTTTCTCTGAGAAACCTGGAAGATCAGAGCTTCCCTTTCCCTAAAATCTCCCAAATTCCCAATTCCTTCTTCCAAAGCTAAGCCCTAACTCTATTTCTCCGGTGGTCGGCGGGCTATATGGCAACGGCGAAGGTGGCGTGGCACTCCCACCACCACGGTGGTTAGGTTCGGCTCTCTCCGTCGACCTACGGTTCTCGACGACCAGGCGGCCTCCACCACGGTTAGGCGGCATGATCTTTTCTCCGGTATCGAATTCTTCATGGCAATCTCCTCGGCGTCGCTTCATCATTTCTCTCGAGATTCACCACCGCAAGTCTCCTTCCCGGCGGCCGACGGCAAGTAGGCACGGAGTGCTTCGACGTTGAGACTCGTTCGTCCACGACGAGCAACGGCGATCATTTTTTGCAACGTTCTTTCATCCTCCTCGATGTTCTTCTCCTGTAAGTTCATTTGATTTCTCCTCAAATTTACTCCATGATCATTCTTCTGAATTGAAATTCTTTTCACAATATCGATCTACTGTTAGATCTGACCGAATTAGAGGAAAGCATTGTTCGAATCAAGAACTCCACAATTCCCTATTTTCTGGTAAGCATCGATCTTAAGTTTTGATTAGATCTGACACGGATTGATGTGTGGTTGTTGAATCGACGTGCATCGTTATTTTGATTTGAAGGGATCGACTGATTGGAGGAACACCGGTTAGAGGACGACGAGGCAGTGTCCGTGTCCCCGAGTTTGTGTCCAGTTCAGAACGGCCCTTCGTTTTTCAGGTATTACTTGATTTCTCCTTGAATGTTGTTTCGAATTTATAGCTAAATTACGTGGTCGTGGGGGGAGGTATGGTCAGGATGCAGGAAGAGTGCGTGAGTCCGTGTTCAGTATACGCGTGTCCAAGATTGTTCGTATCCGTATGTGTGGTCGTGTTGCGTGGACGAGTCAGCTAGAAGGCAGTTCATTCCAATGCAGTGCTGTTGAACTTACATTCAAATTAGTTGAAATATTTTATTTGGTTTTATCAATGATTTATATAATTTTCATTCTAGTAAATTGATTGTATAAATTCTATTTTCTTGATTTTTGTCTTTGGTTTGAATGAATACTTTACTGGTGTTTGGCTTAGCTGTGTTTTCTGGATTAGGAGTAGTAGAACTGTTGGATTCAAATTTAGGTTCCTTTGCGTAATGAGAAGGACAGAGTATTTATTATACTGTGTTGTTCCTTGACTACTATCCCTAGCATTGAGCTAGCCATCAGTTGCAAAGGAGGAAAGAATGGCTCATTGGTAAATTTCAAGTGCAGGCCTATTTAAGGGTTGATTTGAATATGTGTGTGTGTGTGCAGATTTTCAAACATTGAGTGTCTCGAACGTTTGATGAGTATCTTTTGAACTGAAATTATATAGGTTGTGGTCTATGAGTATTGCCGGCAGTTGATGGGTTATAGCAAGTATAGTGTTGGGAGAGTACATGGAAAAGTCAAGAATGGTAATTAGAGAATTAAATGCTGGGGTTGTGGTATATTATTATCAATGGTGATTGTGAGTTTCTAGTAAATGTTGGCAATGATTGAATCAATATAAATTATTTCTTAAAGTCAAACAGTATTTTATTAAAAGAATATTATCTTTATTATTATTTAGTTAGTGTTATGTTACAAGTAATATTACCATAGAATAAATTATAAGTGTGGTGGCCCATGCAGGTCAAGATAAATTGTTTGGTTACTTTACCGTACCAAGCAAGCCTGCATATAGGATTAGAAATCTAGGATCTCATCCACATACTTGACCGCTTTCCTTGACTTTATCTACCGTTTGGCTCATCAATTGCATCTTGCTTGCTTCCTTCCATCCATATTCTTATCTTCCCTTCGTGTTCGCTAGAAATTGACCCTACTAGTTAGTTGTCCCAAAACACCATTAGTTTAATTCTTTAAGTTGGGTAGACTACCTTATGACCTAGCAACCCCTTTGACCTAGTGACCTATATTAGCAAGCTTATTTAGATCCTAGAATCTAGAGGACCTAACCCGTCTAGCCAACCAAGGACTTGGACAAGAAGACTATAGGACAACTGTATGACTTAGAATCATTCTACCTTCTTTTAATCTAAATTTCTCGTGCCCATGTTTTTACCACTTTGACTAATGTTGCAACTATAATCTAGTTTTGCAAACTCATCCATTTATCGAGTTTGTTCATGACTTATGCTATTGAGCGCGCTCACTAACATATTGTCTAATCAGAACCGGTGCATGATGGTCTGATCAACCGAGTGCACTTTGGTTCATTTTTGTCTATTATCCCACGTGGATGGGAACATAGCTAAACTTGCCCTTTAAAGTCCCATCCACGACCGCCTTGATAATTCTTTTGAAATTATTCGATCGTCTTTGAATCACGTATTCGATAACGCCTCCTTCGAACTCTATATTGCTTTTGCCTTCACCTATTTTAAGAGGACGAAATCGTTATACTAGAGGTTCCCTTAGCTATCCTATCTCTTGTGACCATCAACACTCAATGTGGCTATATCTTTATCTTAACTACTCGTCCTTTCCCTCGACCCTAAATCTACGATCTTGACTTTCTAATCACTTGAATTTATGAGTGATTACAATCGCCTCTTCATCATATCCTCAACCTAGACTACGACCATATAAACTTCGAACCCTTCTATCTACCGTTGTGCCTTCTCACCCCCCCTACGAATTCTTAATTTCGAGGACGAAATTCTTTTAAGTTGGGTAGGATGTAAAACTCCTAAATTTCTACTATTTATTTTTTTATTATTAAATTTGGTACCGATTTAAAATTTTGTATTGTACGTCACGTAGTCGTATTATACGTCGTGTACGAAAATTTTATTTTTCGAAATTGCTCTGACGAGTGCGAATATGTGCCAGCGTACATATTTTTAGAAAAACATTTTTTTCCTATTTTTATGGTTTCAAAATAATATAGGTAATAATTATTTCTAGCTATTATTTTCAAGTTTATGACTTTAATTATGAAAAGCTTTTCATTCATATAGTTATAATAATAAATAAATTTCTCCTATAAAATGGTGTATTAGAAAAGTATATCTATATAAATATTATTTGTACAAACATATATTTTTCGTAATTATTTATTAGTTATTTTAAATAAATAAGTGTATTTTCGAAATTAATATTATAGTAATTTTGGAAACCATATTTTGAAATTTTCATGACAATTTAAACCTTGATTTGAATTTATGTATTTATTTAAATAGTTAAATAATTGAAATTTGATTTATTCCATTGATTTTAAACTAAGAGAATTTAATTTAAAATTTGATTTGTATTGGATTTGAATTTGATTTCATTGTTTTAAATTAAGTAGAGAGTTATCTACTTTGGATTTTAAATATTCCTAATTCCTATCCAATTGGAAATTTCCACATCCTATAAATAGGCAGGTACTCCTCCAATTTTTATCATCTACCAAATTGTCTTCATAAAATTCCACAACCCAATCGTGCATCGTGTCCGTGTTCCTATATTTATAATCTTATTCCAATTTTGTTTACATATACATCGTGTTCCCTTCCGTATCGACAACCCCGACACGACAAAACAATAAATTCCTAGTTCCTAAACCCTAACCCTAATCCTAACCACCAGCCTTTCACCACGTCGCCGCCACAGTCAACATGACCACCACCCCAGCCTGCCCTTTTCCGTTCACCACCCGTCGACCCCGAGCACAGCACCAGACCCTCGCCACCATGTTGGCCCTCTCCGACACTACTCTACCATCATCAGCGCCACTACCAGCACCCATCGACCAAACCCAATCTTAGCCGACCATAGCCCGACCACGACCACCAGCGACAACGCCACCCACCATCACAGCCAGAACTCACCCACGCCCCACCATCATCGAGACCACCGTCCCCACAACCACCCCCAAAATCCGAACACCCAAATCCACAAGAGAAGCAAGAAAAACTTACCTCGACGAAATCTTTGCCGCATCCTCGCCGTAGTCACCGTGGCCGCAACTGCACCACCGACCAGAGCTAATGTCACCCCGACCCGTGCAGTCGTTATCGCCGTGCCACGCCGGAGCATCCCTCCGTCGACCGCACCGGCGTGGTCTCTGCCGCGTCCCTCCACCGTCACCCGACCGCGACCAAACCCCGGCGCCAACCACCGCCCGATCAGCCGTCTGCCCGAAACGAACCGTCGCCCTAATCTCCGCGTCACCCGGCCGGAGCAGTCACCGCGTTGCCCCACCTTCCTCAGCCGATAAACCCCGAACCCACTTCCCCGCAGCGCCGCCTCCTCGCGCCCGCTGCCCGCTCCGCCGACCGAAACCCTAAAACGCCGCCCCCTTCTTCCTCCTCTCCTCCGCCCGCACCGCGGTCTCCGCCTGGACGCCTCTCCGGCCGACCCGCAGCTGAACCCCGACGCCCCCTCTCTCCTCCGAACCGCCCCGTCTTCTTCCTCTCTCTCCCGAGTCCTCTTTCCCTCCTTCCATTTCTCTTTGTTGGTATTAACTTTTTCTCCCCCCTTCTTTACAAAGAGAGGCAGCAGCAACCAGCTGTGTTTTCGGGAAGTGAGTTCTTTATTTTTATTTTTATTATTTATTTATCTCTTTTAACTTGTTGCTTGTTTTGATATTATTTTTTTTATTGTTCTCTCCTTTCTGTATCAGATTATAATTTCATTATTATTATTATTATTATTATTATTATTATTATTATTATTATATTTCTTCAGATTTTATTATACTGATCTTATTAATTATTATTATCATTATCTTTATCATTATTATTATTATTATTAGTATTATTATTAATATCATTAGTATTAATGTATTTTATTATGAGTATTAATGTATATATTGTACTGTATTTTTATTATTATTATCATTATTATTATTAAAAAAATTTAGTATTATTTTAATTGTTTTCATTAATGTATATTTTCCAGAAAATATTTTTGAAGCAAAAGTACAGTTTTGCGTTTTATTGCTTTGACCTCAAACGGGTATTTGGACAACTTTAATGTTTTCCTAAAAAAAAAATATTTTCCTAGATTTTTCATATATCTATCTAAAGTATTTTATCAAACATCGTTTCTGTCAAAAACGAGAATTTACAAACTTGGTATTTTTATCCAAAAAAAAAAAAAAAAAAATTTCTTGACTGCGAGTATTTTTTTTCTTATACTTATTTTGACTTATGAAAACCAGTTTTAGGAATTATAAATATTTTCTAAAAATCGTATATATAAATATTTATTTATCCATTATTTCTTTAATTTCTCTCATGTCCGTATCCAAGTCCTGTTGTTCCTATTCCTTCGCCCATTTCGAGACTACCTTATGTCCACCCTAACTAATTTGACCCTTCTGGACCCAATGGAACTGTCCGTGCCACCATCAGAGGTCCCCTTGTGTAGTTGTTACACCAAAGTTGTAATTCATGCCAACATGATTATCGCAGCACACCAGGCGTACTACCAGGCAAGACACCTTTCTATTTGCTGTTTAATTATTTTAGCTCATATTTCATGCATTATTTATTTTTTTATGCAAAATAAACTGTGATACATGGCATAACTGTTAGAACTTACTGTTCATTTATATTTCCTGCTGTGTATTATTTTTCTTACAAATTAAACCTAGATTTAAGAGACCACCTTGTGTGTTGCATTCATTGGCCTTGACACATTGTAAACACGAAGTTGTGTGTCACATGTAGAACACGGAAGTGCGTGATTGGCTGGCCACCAGTACATACAAGCCGTGCGATAGGAATAACCGCTAATAGAGGTTGCATGCTAGTTTGACTTAGCGGTTATAGTGGTTTGTGTTATGTATACAACACAGTAGGCATTGGGCGGGGAGGAAAATTCCTTAGCGTATGGGCTTCGATGCACTTTTCCTTTTGTAACCCGTGAGCTCCGCCGGAGACGCGGGTTAGATTACCCATAATTACTGACGGCCACTGACGATTCTGCGGAACGTCATGCTCTTACTGATGGGGCCTCTGGTGCCCAAGGGGGACTACGCCGATCCTATTCAGCCAGGGCCCATGCGTAGTAAGGATTGTTCTTAATTACATATCACTTAGAACGGTAGGCTACCTTTATCCGTTAGGTACGAGTACTTTTGGTTTGGGTACTTGTATCTGACCGTGGCTTGGAACAATAACTTGTCGCGGATTAGTTTGTCACATCTTGTCCTTGTTTGGTTGTAGGTGTGACTTACTACTTCGATGAGAAGGTATTGAACCTTGTTGGGGTCCGGATACCATATTGGATTCATAGCATGGAAAGATACGTTGCCGTGAATTAGTTTACCATCTCCTGTCCTTGTTTGGTTGGGGGAATGGTACGCTCGTTCAGTAGGTGCGTATTGGACTAGGTTGCAAATTCGATTGACTTATTTATTTGAGCAATATTTATTCAGTTTATATGGCATGCTATTATGTGTCTTGTTATGTCCCTCTAAGGACCTGGTTGTCTTGCCAGGTGTGTGCTATTGTCTTTCGCAGGTGTTCTAGCTCTAGCCGTGATATTCACTATTTCTTCGAGGATGATTGCATTTGGATCGTCTTCGCTTCGCTCGCCACTCATTTCATTTTCTATGTACTTTTCCTTATTTTGTTGGTAGTGGATTTGTCTCCGCCCAACATATTGTATCAAGACAAATTTATTCTCATTATATGATCTTTTATTTATTTATTTTGTGTGGATGAGATTAGTTATGGTTCTACTGCATTTTACAGCTTATGTATTTATACGAGGCTTCCATATATTGGAGTATACTTCGTATGAATACAGCTGGCATGTCTACGTTCCTAGTCCTACGTATTTTGGGACTGGGGCGTTACAATAAGGTTGGAAGTTTTACTTGTTAACTTAAAACATCTAAGATAGCTAAGAAGAGTTGTGATTAATCTAGATTAGAAATAGAAGGTTTATTTTCAGTTCAGTTTGTTAAGTGATTACGATAAAACTTTTAGTAATACTTGCTCAAATCAAGTTGTTTCTCTAATATTATGTACTAGAGATTTGAACTGAATCATTTATTTAATAAATATTTTAGCTAGTTTTGTAGGATACTAGATGATACTGATGCTTTACAAATATTCTTGATAATTGCCTATTCTTAGTTATGTTTTAGAAATAATTAGTTTATATTACAATTGATCGAGGGATATTAGCTGGAATAGTTAGAAATCAAGATTAGGGTATTGAACTTGGAATTTAGGATTAAGAATATTAAAGATTATTTTAGGCATTTTGATTTATCAGATATCCTATTGTAACAAGTTGGACATGGAGCAATTTGGATTGAGGCAAGTACACCGACTCGAAACCTTTACTCTGTATTTCTGTCTTGCTTCATGTTCTCATATTGACACATTGTATACACGATTGTTCATTGTTCAGTATTCTTTACTTGTACATTGGGGTGGGAAAATACTACAGATATATGACCAATCCTAAATTAGCTAGGCATTGACTAATAGCTTAGGTCTCACATTGTGCACGTGGGACTCTAAGCCGTACCATTATTCATGTGCTCTTGTATCCTGTACTACCCAGTCGGTCACATACTCTGATAGTTATTTCAAATGTATGTTCCACTGTTAGTATAGTTTATTGTTCAGGATCTGGTACTATATTTCACCGTTATTCATGTACCATAGTTTCATATTCCTATCTTGTACCATAGTTTATATTGTGATTCTTTTTCATGCATTTCAGTTTACATTGTTTAGTGCTTCTTGTCGGGGTTGTACTTTGCTCTTTTCTTGACAGGATACGTTGCAGGTATGCTTGAGGATATGGTACCACCTTGGGTCAGAGCCCGGAGATGGTGGAGTTGTGTTTCAGGATGGACGTAGAGTTGCAGTACCCTAGATTAGATCACTTTCTAGTTTATTAGAGTTGTATCATGTATATTACATTGAGGATTTAGGATTGTATAATTTTATTCTGGTTACCGGATTTGTCTCCGGATGATATTGTATTAACTTGATAGATTGTGGAGATCTTTTCTGGGAACGTGTATAGAAGCTGTGTTATTTTATGTATCTTGTATCTTGGAGTTTTTCTTAGAATTATACAGCTTACTTCGTCGTATCCATCGACGAAGGCTGGGCGTGTCCGGCTCGTGTCCGATTATTCGGGAGCGGGTCGTGACATGTTTTTAGTGGTGGCCCATGCAGGTCTGTCCTAACGGCACTTAGCCTATAAAGTGCTATTGGAGAACCTGTTAGACTAAGAAAAACTCATCACATCATAGGATCCGTGGGAAATGGTTATAGTTATTGAATATAGAGATTGATTATACTCAATATTTTCTAGGAGGTTTATTATTTTCCTAGGACTTAGCAATCAACGAGTTTCTTTCTATTTCAGGATGGTTACCACCAGGAAGACCGAAGATCAGCCCGGAGCTACAGGAACTTCGGATGAGACAGCAGTCGATGTACCAGTGGAGCAGCTTCCACCACAACCTCCTCAATTTCCTCCGCTGCCTCCGACAATGATGTTCGATGGCGCCCAGGTGATGGCCATGTTCCAGCAGTTCCTGGAAGCACAGAACCATCAGGCTGTGCAGTTTCCAGCGACGATTGTGGATGCCCTCAGGACCCAAGAGCCGGCTCCACCAACACTAGTAGCTCCTCCAGCACCAGCAACATCAAGACCGGGGACAGCCAGAGACTACCAGAATCTCTATCCGGTGGATTTTTGGGGCTATGAAGGGATAGTGTATGCTGATGAGTGGTCGGAAAATGCGGAGAGGACGTTGAAGATGGCGAGGATCCCGGATGACCTGAAGGTGAAAGTTACAAGAATGCAACTTTTTGACCTTGCCAGAGCCTGGTACCGAGAGGAGCCTCAGCTAGCTGCACCCCAGATTCTCTGGACAGACTTTAAAAATCTGTTAAAGGAGAAGTTCTTCCCAGACGTGGAGCGAGATGAGCTTCGGATGCAGTTCGAGGCACTACAGCAGGGGAACATGACAGTGGCAGAGTACACAACGGAGTTCACCCGACTCAGCAGTTCACAGAGAACCTAGTCAGAGCATCAGAGGATAGGGCTTGGAGGTTCAAGAAGGGCCTCACCAGAGAGTTGCGACATGCAGTGGCGATCAGCCAGGCGACGACTTATTCAAGCATTCTCAAGATTGCTCAGGCCGTGGAGAAGGAGATGGACCCGAGGCCCAAGAGGGATAGGGACATTGGGAGTAGCGGCTATCAGACACCGACGAAGAGGACTCAGACTCAGATTCAGACGAGGCCACAGCAGCCAGCACAGCAGCATCACCGTCCACCCAGAGTTTATACAGATCAGCCACAGAGGAAACAGTTGGCGGTCACTTGCAACTGCTGTCACTGCCCAGGACATCATTACGACGAATGCCGCAAGAGGCTGAGGCTTTGCTTGTTCTGTGGATCACCTGCTCTTCAGGTCAAAGATTGTCCAGAAGCCGCTGAGGGACGAGCACGAGGAGCACCGGGACCCCAGCAGGAGAATTTATCACTTCAGGACCAGCAACTGCAGGGAGCGCAGCCAGAGGGACGAGTCTACCTTATGACAGCCGAGGATGTAGAGACCATCCCGATTCCGGACGAGTACTGACGACTGGGGGAACTTGCGGATCACTATCTTTCTTTGATGTTTCTTTTTACATTTCTTTGTTGTTTCTCCATTTCGAGACTTATTTCTACGGTCTCATCCCTATCTTACTGTTGTTTCATAGTACCTAGTAAATACTTGTTGACTTTTGATTGTCTTTTGATATCTAATTATTTCTAAAGAACAGATACTATCACCCTCTGTTCTAACTTAGAATTTTCATAAACTTTGTTGAAATTTCTGGATGAAGTTAAGAAAATATTCGACAACCTACTATGACCTGGCTTATGGAGGTCGTAAGTACACTACAGCTAGCTGCGCACTGGCGAGATAGGGGCTCTAAGTCAAAGTAATTGCGTGTATTCACAGGTTCTTAGATATTATTGAAGCTAAGTCCTAAAATTATTTTATTATCGAATAAAGTTGATAAAAGTATTGCGGTAATCTAGTCTTATCGGGACAATGGAACCGAAGGTTCACTGCAGCCAGATGTATACTGGCGGGGCAGGAACTGTAGAGGAAGTGACCTCAGATATACAAGATCGCCGGATACTATTGAGACTATTATCCCATGATCATGATTTCTGTGACTATCATTTCATTCCACTTAAATCGTGCAAATTTAAAATTTTGTATCTGTTTACCTTATTGTGCCAAATCATACCATTTTGAAATTTCGAGGACGAAATTTTCTAGGGGGGAGATTTGTAATCCCGCTTTCCCGAATTATTGAATTTTTGTATTTTTTTTTAGGATTTTATAATTCAGTCATATTTTATTTTATGGTTGTTTATGGAATATTAATTTTGATTAGTATCATGACGTGGTTTAAAACATTTTTTTGGCTATTAAGTATTATAGATCTAATAATTATTTAATTGGTTTTCTTATTCTTAATAAAATAATTTCTTGATAAATTAAATTGGTTACTTAGTTCGAGAGAGCAATTCAAATTTTGTACAAATTAAGTTTTCCTCTATTTGTAACAACCCATAACAACTTTGTAACAAATTCTTCCTAACAAACTCCCCTAACTAACTTTTTCTATCAGTGTATAATAAAGTAATTTTCTGGGGTCCTTTTTGTAAAATTTTAATTATTTTCTCAAACTCTATTTAAAACCTCTCTCTATTTCTCTCTCACAATTTATTCTTTTCTCTGAGAAATCGGGAAGAACAGAGCTTCCCTTTCCCCAAAATCTCCCAAATTCCCAATTCCTTCTTCCAAAGCTAAGACCTAACTCTATTTCTCCGGTGGTCGGCGGGCTATATGGCGACGGCGACGGTGGCATGGCGTTCCCACCACCACGGCGGTTAGGTTCGGCTCTCTCCGTCGAGCTACGATTCTCGACGACCAAGCGGCCCCCACCACGGTTAGGCGGCAGGATCTTTCCTCCGGTATCGAAGTTCTTCACGACAATCTTCTCAGAGTCGCCTCATCATTTCTCTCGAGATTCACCACCGTAAGTCTCCTTCCCGACGGCCGGCGGCAAGTAGGCGCAGAGTGCTTCGACGACGAGACTCGTTCGTCCACGACGAGCAACGGCGATCATTTTCCCGTAATGTTCTTTCATCCTCCTCGACGTTCTTCTCCTGTAAGTTCATTTGATTTCTCCTCAAATTTACTCCATGATCATTCTTCTGAATTGAAATTCTTTTTCCAGTATCGATCTACTGTTGGATCTGACCAAATTAGAGGAGGGCACTATTCGAATCAAGAACACCATAATTCCCTATTTTTCTGGTAATCATCAATCTTAAGTTTTGATTAGATCTGACACGGATTGATGTGTGGTTGTTGAATCGACGTGCGTCGTTATTTTGATTTGAAGGGATCGACTGATCGAAGGAACACCGGTTAGAGGACGACGAGGCAGTGTCCGTGTTCCCGAGTTTGTGTCCAGTTCAGAACTGTCACGCCCCGCTCCCGTAGGAGCGATCGTCCTCGCTAAGGCGTGATGCCGCACGGGCCTAGGTTGCGCCCGTGCAAGGCTAATCTCCAGAAACGGCCAATCCGAGCTAGGCCACAGAGTCGCACAGACTGTCCCCATTTGCAGCGGAAAGTAAATGAACACAAATTGAAGCAATTCAAACTCTTTATTGACATTCAAGAAGTTTACAAGCGGCACTAGGCCGAGATTACAAGTCGCTCAAGCTCTCCCTCTCTAAAACATAAAAGGCGTGCCAAATGGCTTACAAGATGGAATGATTCATGGCGATGTTCTGATACATTATATCCTGTATATGGTGCTCCCGCTCCTTGCAATGCTCCAAGGCTCCAGAGATAGCTTCGCGCCTTAGCGCGTTCGAGGAAAGCTCCGCACCCGACGATGTCTCCTGCTTCCTATAAGAAATCTGTGGGGTTATCAGTACATTGTTATGCACTGGTGGGGAGGCTAGCTCGCCCACAATGCTATCTTTACTAAGCACGTTCTATTTACTTTTGTGCACCGTCTATCATTCATTGTCTTTCTAATCTTGCCTTAGGATTAGTTTCATGGCATATTTCATAACCTATCCCGTGTTGCCAAATCTGAGTGTTCGCATGAAAATACATGCATTACTTACCCATACTTACCGTCCGGCCTTCCCTGTCCAAAGTAAACCAAGTTAGTCAACAATTCAATATAACTTTCAATGTCAAGTGCGTGTCCCTGCCTCAGGTTCTAGCACGTCGTAGGCACGTTCTCTAACTCATTTGCATGAAGTACTCTTTATCATTTGGTGTGATACATTTCAAGCATGTTCAGAAGGCACTTTCTTTAGTTAACTTAGACTACTTTGTTTCAATTCAAGGACTTGCACGTGGATTGCCACCAGAATAGCCCACTTAATCTATATGCACCAGTCGCTGGCATCATAAGCCATTTTGGACATATTCTCTTTGGCATTCTCACATATCGTAGCGTGATGGCTGGTACACCTTGATAGTCTCTTGAAATGCCTGGCATTATGTCTCTTTGAGTGGCCGAGCCCCCACCCAAGTAGCCCGTAAGCCCCTTTTTCTGCCTAGGCTGGCCACGATATACCTCTCCCTCGATCGTGGCGCAGAATCCCTTCTTCTTCACAGCCACGATATTTCCCCCCTCGCCCGTGCCGATTGTCCACGACCATTTTGTATTGACTTGTCATTTAACTTAACGGCTGTCTTTGAGCCATAGGCTGTCTCTGAGCCATAATGCGTTATTGACCAGGTTGGCGTCCGTGCAGCGCGGGTAGCGAGCCCCATTGCACGTGCCCGTCATACCAGTCGCTAACTATTCTTTCCTTTCTTATCTTTTATTCACTCTTTTATTTCTTTCTTTCACTTGTTCGTACATTCATTCATTCTTTCCGTATTCATTCATTCATTCGTTGATTCATTCATTCACTTATTCGTTCATTCATTCATTCATTTATTCATTCACTTATTCGCTCATTCATTCATTCATTCATTATGAAACTCCTCGTGTGAGAGTCGCCTTGGCGACCCATCGGTCCCGAAGTCTTCCAATGTTGCTATACTCTACTCGGAACGACTATGTCGATAGTCTTCCATTTTTTTGTTGTAAACCATTTATTGTTTCATTATTGAACGCATAGAAAACTTGAATGTAAGCTTGTGCCTTAGCACGAGCGTAGAGCACAGTGCGAGAGTTCTCACATTTTTCATATTCTTTTCCATATTCTATACAAGCATACAATATGGGATTATTCCCTTAGCTAGGTGCGTTGAGTCATTTATTATCATGCGCGGTGTTATCGCCTAGCGATCCTAGCAATAGTATCTGTATTGTTATGTGTCTAGGCTAAGCAAAGATGGATTCATCGGAGCCACCCACCTTAGCGATTTTCGCATCGACCGAGCGATACTCCGAACACGCCTTTAAAAGTCATCTAAGTCTGGATTCCTCTTGACGGGCCAATGTAAGCCTTGCATCGATTCTTCATTAGGTCGATACAAACTCTTCGGGTCGACGGCTCGTTTGAGTTGTTGTACTTGCCGCTTGAATCGGCATTCCGCTAGGGCGGAGCGGGTCATTACATAATACACCACTCAAAACAAGTCTCGTCCTCGAGACTTCCTGAGTGCAGGTCATCCTACCATTCCTTAACTCGTGTCATCGTGTTTCTTAGACAATTCTACCGAACGGCTCTATCGTTCGATGGCATCGAACCATACTCGATACCTTTCTAAGTTCCGTGTCATATACGTTTGGTCGATTTTATTGAATAACTTTTTATTCATTTTAGAGTTGATGGTACTTATTCAATTCAAGTGTTTCTTCGTCGTGGTTGTTATTTTTTCGTGTCATAGGACTGAAATGGTCGTACGAGGCACGTTATAATTTGTCAAATGTGAGGGTCGCAGGCTGAGGCAAACTCACTTTCGTTTATCTCGGTCATCGGGATGACCCAATTCGCTTCTCAAGCGTTCTTGTCCAAGAAATCAGTATATTTTTTTTTAGCGGGGTCAACCAAGTCTAAGTAATTTACGTCCGATTCAAGACCAAGTATTGCACTATCATCGAGTATATCTTTCTATCAATGGTTCAATTCGTTATACCAACTTTTACTTGCACGATATCGATTCCATATCATTCACTTGTTTAGGGTCAATCTCGTTGTCGTTCACGCACACTCCGCTCACACGTTTCTTTGATTCCGAGCCACGCTCGTACTAGTATCATTCCTTTCTTTTAACGAGATCTCAATCCCCGATACTTTCCATTCCTCAAGTCTCGTTTGGAATTCAACGTGTCACTTGGTTGGATCGTGCATGTATTCCAGGCGTCCCCAAAATACATGCATTCACTAAACCGCGTGATAGAGAATTCATCATTCTTACTCGAGTCGCATCGTGTACATACTCCGGCGTCCCTGAAATATATGCATGTCAGCCGAATCTCGTGAGGGATATTCCTATATTCGTGATTCACACTATCCATCCAAGCCAATCCTCAATATCAATCTTTCGATTGCTAACTATTGAAATAGGTACGTCTTGCCGAACCGCTAGGCCATTTCTCAAGGCTAAGTCAATGTCAGGATTGGAATCATAGTTCCCCAACAATAATGCCAACACTGACCCCAATCCTAGGATCAAACCAAAGTCGGTAGTACGAGGTTTTCTATCCAAGCTCGCATTACTCAGATTTCTAAACATCGAGCACGATCACCTATTCGCATCAATGAATTCGTTGTGCGTATTCAAATTCATTCAAATCACCAACTCTAACCAATTCATGTATTCGATCACGAGGACATCTAGCTTTGATAATATGTTGTGCCCCAATCTCATGTGAGTCCGATTATCCACGTGGTTCATGAATCACTATGCAACGCTCCCGCAGAATAATTATTCTCATCGGGGCATAACTCTTGCTTACATCTAGACTAATTTATTCTCGATACGCGGATTGGACCTATGCAATCCTCAAATTCAACCGTCACGTACGCTAAGTCATTCTCGAGTCCACATTTGCATCAAACTACAAGTCGATGTATCAAATTTGTCATGCCATGTAAGTTCGATCACCCCTGCTATATAAATTACTATACCAGCGCTCACACGGAGTGATCGCCCTAATTGGCGCGATGCATGTGCGAGGCTGGAGTTGCGCTCGCATAAGACAAGAACGTCAAAGTTGTGGTTATCGATGAAGCAAATCCAAACATTTTCATTTTTCATCCAAGCCAAGATCTCGGTTCGATAGTCTGACCATCATTCGTTCAACTAGAAAATCCTCGAGCCACGTCTATATTTTCTTCGACACGTTTTAATATTCCGAGTATAGCAACCATCGGAAAAATGACATTTGCACGATCGTTATTCGCCGAGTCAGAGTACCCCCGAGTTATCGCATATCGATCTTTGATACGCCTCAATACCATCGACGATATGTGTAACCTGACGATCTTTCTTTGCAACCAATTTTGAGTCGTACGACTGATGCTATTGTCCGAACTGGATATACCATAATTCCATTCGATTCAATCCAAGATCAAGTTCGATCGCTATTCCTCAAGCTAGTTTCAATATCGTTCTCCGAAACTCAAGTCACATTTCATTTGACCCAATCCAAAATCACAAGTGCTATCCTCTAGCTTCCTCGATCAAGACATACATCTTTATTCATCGTTCCAAGTCGTTTTCTAACTTTCGTTGCCCATTGACAAGTTGTCTGAACGACATCTCGTTCGGGACATTCGAAGTCACGACCAACTATGCGTGACGCATTCTAAGGCTTTGCGCGATCGCATCGCCTCGCCGACATACTCGCCGTTACTCGTAATCCTTAATTTTGCTCGAATGATTTCCAAGAAAATCCATACACCACTCGGATTTGATCCATCCTATTTAATCCACAATCACATTCGCATCATTTGCTAAGATATATTTCAGATTCGTTCGACGAATCTCTAGCGTAATCGCTTACGTCGTATTGACGCACTAAGTCGTTCGCACTATTCCTCAAAATCCAAATCAATCTTTCCTGCACGCCTAAGCGTTAGTTTGATAGCGTTCCTATCGATATACACTCAAAGTATAGCTTCGTTCTCGACCGAACGGTACTTGATATCGCTCGCAACTCGATTGTACCAAAAAGTCGAGGTGCGCGACACGTGGCACAACTTAACCAAAAGGTCGTGTGCATAGCTATCCCGTGCGGACTATATTCGAGTTTGCATGCTCACTTATTCTCGTTCGAGTGATAATCGATCTCGCTCGCAACTCGTTTGCACCAGAAGGTCTAGGTGCGCGATACTCCGCACAACTTAGCCAAAAGGCTGCGTGCATAACCATCCCATTCAAACTATACTTTGGTCTCGTGTACTCGTTCGCCATTGCCAGCATAAGGTTATTCAAGCACGCCATGCGTTTTCTAACTTCTAGCATTTTAGTTTTCTTTTGACTTAAGTCCGTCATGGTTTGGCACAAAGGCCTTCGCCTATCGATCCCGTTCAACCGAGTACTCGTACGAGCTTTTGAAAGTATTAGACTTATTGTATGGAACATCCCAAGGCACAACAAGAGAGAGCATACTCTTCTTTATTTCCAATGAGCTTTCAAAACTGAGAGAATCGAAATAAAGTCCAAGGACGTAAAGCCGTGCTCTGATACCAATTTGTCACGTCCCGCTCCCGTAGGAGCGATCATCCTCACTAAGGCGTGATGCTGCACGGGCCGAGGTTGCGCCCGTGCAAGGCTAATCTCCAGAAATGGCCGATTCGAGTTAGGCCACAGAGTCGCACAGAGTGTTCCCATTTGAAGCGGAAAGTAAATATGAAACCCAGATTTTAGGATTATTGGATTCGTAGTGATATTAGTTAGTTATTATTATTACTATTATTATTATTATTATTATTATTATTATTATTATTATTATTATTATTATTTATTTAGTCGGTTTTAGAAAAAATATATTATTTTAAAAATATCGTTGATTTTTTATTGTGGCCTGCTCCGATCCCGAGTCCGGACTCCGACCCTGAGTTCGAACCCGTTTCCGTTTCCCGAACCCAATTTCCGTTTCCAGTTCCGAATCCGTCTTGAAACATTTTTATTAATTTCTTGACCTTAGATAAATAGTTAGAACTACTTTATGTTGGGTTAATAAAAAATAAAAATAATAAGTCCTATGGCCTGGTCTCCCCCACGACCAGGCCTTCTCCTCTATTTCCTCCACTTCACTAACTTTTCTCCACACATTTTCTCCACTCTTCCCATTTAAAACTCCCCACCACCACTACAGCACCCTCCCATCACCATTTCTCTCCTTCCCTCACTCTTACTTTCTCTTTCCCCTCACTCTCCCTGTCACTCAACGAAGCCCTTCCCTCTCCAACAGCCGGCCCCGCCCCTCTCGGTCCCTCTGGCATCCCTCGTCGCTGCTGTCCCGGCCCCTTTCCGGCCAGTAACCCGCGCCAGCGCCGCTCCTCGAGCGCTCCAGCGTGTCCCGCATATTTCCCGACCTGTTGTCCATGCTTTCCGTGCCCGGATCCTGCTGTCCAGCACAGCCGTACCCCGGCGAGGCGCTGTTCCGAGCCGATCCACTGTCCGCATGTTCCTTTTCTTTCTTTATATCATCTAAGAGCTCTAGCCGAGCAACCCTAGGTATAATTCCTTCGTCCCGTTCCATTTTCGGTAGTTGATGATGAGAATTGGTCCCCGATTCCCTCCCGAGAATTCGGTGTTGGGTCGACGTAGTGATTTCGGATTTTTCCGGAGACGTTTCTGTGATATTTTTATGGTTGGTTTGGATATTCGGAATTTCGGGATTTCTGATTAGGCTTCGGAAGTGTCTTCTGTGTATATATTTTCTATAAAAATGTGTTTCCCCTGGTTTGGGATAATTGTTGGACTTGTTGGCGCATTTTTTCAGTTTTGGGTTGTCCCAGATATAGAGGAGATGCTGCCCAATTTTTCGGAAATATTTTTAAAACAAATTTTCGTATAAAATTAGGGATTTGAAAATCGGACTTTTGTAAAACGTTTATATATTGGATTTATCGGCTTTCGGATTTATGGATTTCTGTACCACCTTTTAGGCGACGACCCTATAGGTCGAATGAGCCTGGCGAAGCGCAAACGCTACAGGGTTCCTGTACGTTGAGGCGTTAGCCAATATTATGACTTTTGGACCAAGTCTAAGACACATTTTAAACTATAATTTAATTATATATTAATTTATTAGAATGGGTACTGCTATTAGTATTTTTGGTGCAGGGCTTCGGCCAACGTAGTACTCATCGTAAACCGTTAGCAGTAGATTAAATAAAAAAACTTAAAACTTGACTAGGACCTGCTACTAGAAATTGTAACTAGCACACCTAGCTCGGTTTCACAATGGTTCTAAGTCATGTTCTCAACTGTAGGATCTCGAAGACGAACTTGACTTCCTCCTCGGTACCAACTTGCCCCTACTCCAGTCTTACAAATCGAGGCAAGTTACGGTTATATTATTCTGCATTTTAATTAGTAATTGTTATCTTGCATGTTTAAACCACATTGTTACACGGAACTCTCTCCTAGAGTATTGATTGATTGACTGCGGGATATTGGGGAAGTAGTGTATTGTCTACGACCAATACCCGAAATAATTAATGAATGTATTAGCTTACCCCTCTTACACACGGGGATAAACCATATCGTATCGCTAGGATACAAGTGTACAACCCAAGCCGGTCATAGTCATTATCTACTCAAATCACATTGTTTTCTACCATGTAGAATTGTAGGAAAATATTGTATTTCAAATTGTTTAAAATTGTAAATTTTTATTATTATTTGAAATGTTGGATATATACTCGTACTTGCTCCCTCCTGACTGGAGACCCAATATTTTAGGTGTCACTGATGATTGCTGAGCTATAGCACAATAGCTACTATGATCCAGTACCATATTCTGTTGTGTTACTGGAGACCCCTTGGAGGACGCAGATCCTGAGGCTGACGAGACAGCCATTCTAGCTAGTTGTCGTTTTAATTTCGAGTTTCTTTTATTAGAATTTTTGTAGACTTGAATTCAGTATTTCCTTTCAGCACTTTCAATTTCAGATGTATTCCATTTTGTTGATTAATAAAAGTTTTAAAGTTCCCGTATATAAATGTTGTGATAAATGTTTAGATGTTGTTGTGATTACCTGCAATAAAACAGCTTACTGCCGCCGTCTCACAACGGTGCAGGCTGGGCATGATCCGGTTCGACCCAACAAGTTGGGATCGGGTCATGACAGTAAATGAACACAAGTTGAAGCAATTCAAACTCTTTTTTGACATTCAAGAAGTTTACAAGCGGTGCTAGGCCGAGATTACAAGTCGCTCAAGCTCTCCCTCTCTGAAACATAAAAGGCGTGCCAAATGGCTTACAAGATGGAATGATTCATGGCGATGTTCCAATAAATTATGTCATGTATATGGTGCTCCCGCTCCTTGCAACGCTCCAAGGCTCCAGAGATAGCTCCGTGCCTTAGCGCGTTCGAGGAAAGCTCCGCACCCGACGACATCTCCTGCTTCCTGCAAGCAATCTGTGGGGTTATCAGCACATTGTTATGCACTGGTGGGGAGGCTAGCTCGCCCACAATGCTATCATTACCAAGCACGTTCTATTTACTTTTGTGCACCGTCTATCATTCATTGTCTTTCTAATCTTGCCTTAGGATTAGTTTCATGGCATATTTCATAACCTATCCCGTGCTGCCAAATCCGATTGTTCGCATGGAAATACATGCATTACTTACCCATACTTACCGTCCGGCCTTCCCTGTCCAAAGTAAACCAAGTTAGTCAACAATTCAATATAACTTTCAATGTCAAGTGCGTGTCCCTGCCTCAAGTTCTAGCACGTCGTAGGCACGTTCTCTAACTCATTTGCATAAAGTACTCTTTATCATTTGGTGTGATATATTTCAAGCATGTTCAGAAGGTACTTTCTTTAGTTAACTTAGACTACTTTGTTTCAATACAAGGACTTGCACGTGGATTGCCACCAGCATAGCCCACTTAATCTATATGCACCGATCGCTGGCATCACAAGCCATTTTGGACATATTCTCTTTGGCATTCTCACCTATCGAAGCCTGATGGCTGGTACACCTTGATAGTCTCTTGAAATGCCTGGCATTACGTCTCTTTGAGTGGCCGAGCCCCCACCCAAGTAGCCCGTAAGCCCCTTTTTCGTCTAGGTCGGCCACGATATACCTCCCCCTCGGTGTTATCGCCTAGCGATCCTAGCAATAGTGTCCGTATTGTTATGTGTCTAGGTTAAGCAAAGACGGGTTCATTGGAGCCACCCACCTTAGCGATGTTCGCATCGGCCGAGCGATACTCCGAACGCGCCTTTGAAAGTCTAAGTCTGGATTCCTTTTGACGGGACAATGTAAGCCTTGCATCGATTCTTCATCAGGTCGATGCCAACTCTTCGGGTCGATGGCTCGTTTGAGTTGTTTCATTTGCCGTTTGAATCGGCGTTCCGCTAGGACGGAGCGGGTCATTACAAGAATGGCCCTTCGTTTTTCAGGTATTACTTGATTTCTTCCTGAATGTTGTTTCGAATTCGTAGCTAAATTGCATGGTCGGGGGGGTATGGTCAGGATGCAGGAAGAGTGCGTGAGTCCGTGTTCAGTATACGTGTGTCCAAGATTGTTCGTATCCGTCTGTGTGGTCGTGTTGCGTGGACGAGTCAGCTAGAAGGCTGTTCATTCCAATGCAGTGCTGTTGAAATTACATTCAAATTAGTTGAAATATTTTATTTGGTTTTATCAATGATTTGTATAATTTTTATTCTATTAAATTGATTGTATAAATTCTATTTTCCTGATTTTTGTCTTCGGTTAGAATGAATACTTTACTGGTGTTTGGCTTAGCTGTGTTTTCTGGATTAGGATTAGTAGAACTGTTGGATTCAAATTTAGGTTCCTTTGCGTAATGATAAGTCAGAGTATTTATTATACTGTGTTGTTCTTGCCTACTATCCCTAGCATTGTGTCACGACCCGCACCCTAGAGTAAGGGCACGAGACGTGGGTACGTCCAGCCTACGCCGCAGTGTCGGCGGTAGAACGCTGTCCTAGGTCACAACATCTAACAGTTTAAGGTAATAACAGTTATACTCCCCGAATGGGGGTGACATAACAGAATATATCTTAATCACATCTAAGGTAGAACAGGATAAAGATAGAATGATATAAAGATGCAAGATCCAATCCACAGGAACACAAATATAGAGAGAGCTAAGTGTCTAGATAATCTCCACTAACATCCAGAAATAATACCGATCCAATATATACAACTCAATCTCCAATACTATAAAATAAGATAAAAATATCTATGGAGCAACAGTCTCTACAGCTAAGGGATCCGACTGGAAGTCCGTATCGCAAGTGTCCTCTAAGGCTGTCCTATAGAAAGTATCTAAGCAGGCCTCCTCCTCGTCTTCTGTAAAATTTTCAACTGGTCCAATCAGGACGGGAACGAGCACATATCTCTCAAACAGTTCATAACAGGTTAGGAGTAAAAATTATGCAATAGAGTAAAATACAGAAAATGCTGAAAAGAAAGTACAGAAAAACAGGAGATATTTTGTAACTGAAAGTAAGTACATGATAAGTAAAGACTGTAAGTGGCTAAGTGATATAGAGTAAAATATGGTTATATAAACGGCTTAGGAGCACATGAATACAACTAAAAAGCACATGAATACCTACTGGAGATAATGATCACATAACCAATTCTACTCACCCCGCCCCAATTAATACACAAGGATCTATTCAAGTTACGTTATAGGCACATGAATACAGCTAAAGATACGTGAACTCATGTAATGAGTAGTACATGAGGCACATGATAGTACATGAAAGCACATGAGAATATGTAAATACATGAACTAGTACGAGTACAAGGAGTACCTGATGCACATGATAAAGTACATGAACATGAAATACCCAATGCACCCGTAGAGGGATAACATCTCTGGAAAGGATCCATATAGTACTAATCCGTGAAGATACGTGTCAGCACCAAGTAAAGTAATCTAGAGCAAGAATATAGTCCAGAAAGGTATGAAAAGATCAGAGAATGTACTCGCCTTCTATCTGAATATCCAAGATGAAAGTACTGTCTGAGGAGTGGTGTCTGGCTCCTATTTAGAACAGTACAAGTCACAACAAGTCTAGAATGGTAATAAGATGTACTACAATGCATTCTACATGTATCTAGGTCAATCTAGGCCAAAGTCAACTCTTGGTCAACTCTGGTCAACCCTAGAAGTCAAACTAGGTCAACCAAGTCGAACCTAAGTCAAACAAGTCTATACTAGTCTAACTAGTCTATTCTAGGTCTAACAAGGCTACACAAGTCTAACTAGACTCTATACTGACACACAGTTACACCCATAGGCTAAGAGCCTAGGCTATAGGCTATCAGGCAATATCATGCCTATAACCAAACCATATCACATATACATACATTGATAATATATTTACTCAATATAAAGAACACACTCAACTTATTTAGGATACATTGATTTTTATCTAAATTGTATAATAGCATACACATACACATGGGCCACATTATGCATATAGACAAAATATATATATATACACATAGACTGTTAACATATGTGTGCATGTAGAGAGCCATGTATGTGTGGTGTGGGTGTATACAGGATAATGTAATGGGGAAACATGTGTGTGTGTGATGAGATACATGAGGGTGTGTGATATGGTATGTGTGTGTATGTCAATAGGGTACAAGAGTGTGTGTGAATACAAGAGAGTGTGTGAGGGTGAGAAATCAGTGAAACTGGAAATCAGGGAATGGCAAACATGTGTGTGTTATATAACCTGTGCATATTATGACATTGTGTGCAGTGGGTGATATGGAACAGTGAATACTTGTGTGATATCCTGAGAACAGTGAATACAAGAAAAAACAGTAAAGTATTAACACTGTGTGAACCTGGGAAAACAGGAATCAACCATTTCAGTTACAGTTTCAATTAAGAGGGAGAAAAATCTCAGTTTATAGCTATTAGTCCAGGCTAAGGGAAGAACAGCTCCGGATATTAAGAATTGAAATTAAAACATTCATTCAAAACAGTTAAGGAAGGAAATAAAAATCAATAGCTAACATTTGTAACCTGGAAACAGCAGTAGTGAAGTACCCTAAGGAAAATCTGGAAAAACAGTGGCTAACCCATTGTGTTCAAGTGTCAATGCAACCAGTGAACATATATCCAGGAAAACATGAATGCAATTTGAATCAAAAAGTTTAAGAATGAACTTCTGACAGTTAAAAAGGAAAAGAATAATAGTCTTAACATTGAATCATAAGACAGGTTATTAATGAAATAGTGAGCTAAAACATGGAATGGGAGTAACACTCAAATCCAATTTAGGAAGGGAAACCAATCTCAGTTTAAGAATTGAACAACCCATCAATTTAAGTATCAGCCAACCCTATTCGAAGCCAACACAATGTCATTATCCCATTCTCTAACCAAAAGCCAAATTCAATTGAAATACTTAGCTAAACATGAACTATAAACATGTAGGAGAATATTTAACAGTGAAGAACATCAATAACACTGGAAATTAAATGTTCAGAAATGGGAGATACTAAGTATCAGTACACAATAATAGTGAATGCCATTTGACACCAAATTCGAAACCAATTCCTCATCAATACCTATTCTAATATATAAACTTAATCTAATATAGATTATACATCATATTTATGATCAATTTAACAATTAAAATTACTATTAAAATCATTTAAACCAAAAACAAAACAGTGAACCAAAACACACTGATACATGCACAGTGCACTTTCTATGCACGCACGACACCGTGTCCGACACGACACGAGGGGTCGTGAAACTTGATACATGTGGTGTCAGTGGTCGCCCCAAGGTGTGTGTCAAATATTATGTGTCCTAGTGGCGTGTCCTGCTCGCAATCAGCCCCGAGCAGCAGGGCAGCTACCGTGCCCGTGCGCGCACGTGTGCACCCGCGTATTCGTGTGTCCGTGGCGACACGACATGACACTAATACGTGCTCAGAGTAATGGAATCTCATAAGCGAGGATGCAAACTAAATTCATATTCAAAAATATTCCTAAAAATAAATCGAAATGCCCTTTGGGGCATTTCATCAAACACATATATTCATGAACTGATACGTGTCCGATACGGACACGTATAGGACTCGAAACCTAGGGTTAGATAGTCCTATAGTTAGGTTAGGCCTAGGGCTTCCTAGATATGGAATAAAATCAATATTTTATGGTGAGGATTAGAATTTACCTATAGGTTTGCAAAGCTCAAAAAGCCCCAAATGAGAATGGTTCCTCAAGTTTCCAAAACTCTTCCAAATTGTTTCTCCCCTGAAATTTCTCAATACCAACAGCAAGTAAACTAAATTTAGAGCCTATTGCAATTGGTTTGGGTGGAAAAGGAATTGAAATGAAATTTTTAGGAATTAATGAAGATGGAGACTCACCTCTTTCTAAAACTTGCAAATATTCCTAATGGAGGCTAGCCCTAATTTCTAGGAGCATTAAATAGATGGGAATCCTTAGGCTAGTGGCCGGCCATGGGCTAGATTGGGCTAGGGTTCACTAGGTGTTGGGCTTTGGGCCTCTAAGGCTTTAGTCATAAGTCATGACTTGTGAAACTACAAGCAATTTTCTATTCAAATCAAATCCTAATTTCTCCAAATAAATTCTAATGGGTTTGATCTCACTAACTTAGGTCAAGCTAGGGTTCCATAACCTAACCAAATAGTCATCACCTAGGTTAGCCTCTAGAACAGTCTCCTAAGTCAACATTAGTCAAGTTCAATAATAGCACCAAAATAATTATACTAAAATCACTTAAAAATTCTAATAAATATAATTAATACTAATAATTCCAAATAATTCCAAAATTTTAAAAAAAATGACCAAAATACCCTCAAGCTAGAAAAGTGGTAGTGACAAATCTACCCCCCTTAAAATAATTTTGTTCTCGAAATTCAAGGCGAAACTAACTGCTGAAAAGGATAGAAAAGTATACCTCAAGGACCAAAAAGATAGGGGTACCGATCGCGCATCTCATCCTCCCGCTCCCAGGTAGACTCTCCTGGAGAATGATGCCTCCATGCGACGCGTACCAAGGGTATCACCTGGTTCCTCAGTACCTTCTTCCGGCGATCCAGAATCTCCACAGGCTGCTCTGGATAACTGAGAGTAGGTCCAACCTTAATCTCTGAATGATTAAGCACATGGCTGGGGTCAGCCACATACCGTCTCAACTGTGATACGTGGAATACGTTGTGAACTCCCACTAGTGCAGGTGGCAAGTCTAGCCTGTATGCCACATCACCGACTCTCCCGTTGATAACGAAAGGGTCGATGAAGCGCGGGCTAAGCTTTCTACCTCCACCAAAACGTATCATACCACGAGTCAGAGATATTCGCAGAAAAACCCAACCTAATCACAAGCAAGGTCTCAAGTTACTAAAAATCAAACACGATCAATCAAATAAAACAAAAAATACAACCTACTTCTAATCCAATCTCTAAATCTGTACCTCAAACTCCAACGGCCTCCGGTGGCTATCGGCCCAGTGCCGATGTCTGTCCTGTGCCACGCGAAGTCTATCCCTGATGAGCTTCACCTTCTCGACTGCGTCAACAACCATCTCTGGTCCCAGTAAAGCTCGCTCACCAACATCATCCCAAGATAAGGGTGCACGAAACCTACGCCCGTACAGAGCCTCAAAAGGTGACATCTCAATGCTGGCCTGATAACTGTTGTTGTAAGCAAACTCCACCAAATGCAGATGATCCTCCCAGGAACCTCCAAAATCTAGGACGCACGTCCGCAGCATGTCCTCAAGTGTCTGAATAGTCCTCTCTGACTGTCCGTCCGTCTGGGGTGGTATGCAGTACTAAACTTGAGCTGAGTGCCCAATCTAGTCTGCAGACTCCTCCAGAAATGGAAAGTAAAGCGACTATCACGATCTGAGATAATGCTGACGGAAACTCTGTGAATCCTGACTATCTGCCGCATGTACAGCTCCGCAAGCCTCTCTGTAGACGTACCCACCTTGAATGGCAAGAAGTGGGCCGATTTGGTCAACCTGTCAACGATGACCCAAATCGCGTCTTTTCCTCCAGGTGTACGCGGCAACCCAGATACGAAATCCATGGTGATATGTTCCCACTTCCACTTTGGAATGGGCAACGACTGCAATAATCCTCCGGGCCTCTGCCTCTCTGCCTTGACCTGCTGACAGACCAAGCATCTAGCTACGAAGCGAGCTACCTCCCGCTTCATCCCCTACCACCAAACATGCTCTCGCAGATCCTTGAACATCTTGTTGGCACCAGGATGTATAGAGTACTATGATCTGTGAGCCTCCTGCATGATCTGCTCTCTGAGCTCCCCGCTAGGCACACATAAACTGGAACCGTGCCTCAAGGCACCATCCTCTGCAAGTGAAAACTCGCCATCCACCAACCCTGCACGAACCTGCTCTCGGATACACCGCAGAGCCACATCCTTGAACTGCGTCGCCTTGATCCTCTCCATCAAGTTCGACTGTATCTGAAGGCCCCATAACTGCATCTGTACCCCGGGCACAATCACCTCAATCCCAAGGCTCTCCAAGTCTGCAAGCAAGTGCCGATCCATAGTCAAACACATGGCCTTCGGATACCTACTCAAGGCATCGGCAACCACGTTAGCCTTCCCTGGGTGATACTAAAGTGAGATGTCAAAGTCCTTCATCAACTCTAGCCATATGCGCTGCCTCATGTTGAGCTCTTTCTGTGTAAACACATACTTCAAGCTCTTGTGATCTGTGAAAATCTCCACCCTCTTGCCATACAGATAGTGCTTCCACAACTTCAGAGCAAAAATCATCGCTGCCAGCTCCAGGTCATGGGTAGGTTAGTTCTTCTCATGGGGACGTAATTGCCTGGAAGCATAGGCAATCACCTTCCCATGCTGCTGCAAGACACAACCCAGCCCCTTCCCTGAAGTATCACTATAAATAGTGAATCTACCTGATCCTGAAGGAATGTCAGAATCAGAGCTGTCGTAAGCCGCTTCTTCAACTCATCAAAAGCTGCCTGACACTCCTCTGACCAAACAAACTTAGTATCTTTCTGGGTCAACCGAGTCTAACGGCTCTGCAACCCGGGAGAAATCCTGCACAAATCTTCTATAATATCCTGCCAGCCCCAGGAAACTCCTGATCTCTGCCACTGAAGTCAGCGCTGTCCAAGCCTCAACTGCTGTGATCTTCTTCGGGTCCACTGATATACCATCTCCAGTCACCACATGACCCAAGAAGTTAACTCTGTCTAGGAAGAACTCGTACTTCGAGAGCTTGCCATACAATCTCTTTCTCCTGAGTGTCTCCAGAACCACTCTCAAGTGCTCCTCGTGCTCCTCCTATGTCTTCGAATACACCAGGATATCATCAATTAATACTACCACGAACTTGTCCAAGTACTGGTGGAACACCTTATTCATTAGGTTCATAAGCGGCATAACCAAAAACTCAAACTGTCCGTACCGCGTCCTGAAAGCGGTCTTGGGAATATCCTCCCTCTTCACCTTCACCTGGTGATAACCTGACCTCAAATCAATCTTGGAGAACACCCGAGCTCCGCTCAACTGATCAAAGAGATCATCGATCCGCGGCAGTGGGTATCTGTTCTTAATCGTCAGGTTGTTAAGTGCCCTGTAGTCGATACACATCCGTACCGACCCATCCTTCTTGGGTACGAAGAGTACCGGTGCACCCCAAGGTGAAGAACTCGATCGGATGAAGCCCTTGTCCTGCAGCTCATCCACCTGCTTCTTCAGCTCCACTAATTCGCTGTTGTTCACTCGATAGACATGCTGAGAAATCGGTTCTGCACCGGAAACCAAGTCTATCGAGAACTCTACATCCCTGTCCGGTGGAAGCCCTGGCAACTTCTCTGGAAATACGTCCATAAACTCTGCGATCAAGGGATGCGGAGCCACCTGCTCCTCAACTGATGCTCCACAGAAGACTCCACCGTCCTGCTCTGCCTGCCGCCAGGTGTACTCAAACTCTGGCTCTCCTGGCACCCCAAATAAAACTCTACCCTCTCGGCAATCAATGCGGGTATGGTGTCTACTCAGCCAGTCCATACCTAATACAATGTCGTAGTTCGGAAGTGGCATGACGAGTAAACTCACTCCCAACTCTCGGCCTCCCAATATGACGCTCCGCCCTCTGCAAACATCACTCACGAGGATGATTCCACCCCCGGTCGTGATCTTGCAGGTCCTAGGCAATAGTTCGGAAATCAGACTGTGTCTAATAGCATATGATACTGACACAAAGCTGTGGGAAGCCCCGAAATCAAAGAGTACAAATGCTGGAATGGAGTCGAGAAGAACCGAACCTGCTATCAACTTTCCGATGGCCTCGGCATCCTCAGCCGCCATGGCGAAAGCTCGCTCCTGCTGTCCACCTCGTGCCTGCTGCTGGAACCTCAGCTGCTGGGTCTGCAGTGGCCCCCTCGGCTGGCCTGCTGGAGCCTTGGCTCCACCTTCCTGAGCTCCACGTCCAAAAGCCCCAGGACAATCCCTCAACTGGTGATCTTCCGTACCACAAAGTAGGCACTTGCCTAGCTTCTTCCTGTACTCATGGATCATATGCCCCGGATTCTTGCAGAAGGCACAAACGACTACCTGCTGCTGACGGGGTGCCTGCTGCCCTCTCTGCTGCTGGTGCTACACCTGCTAAAAAGGTGCCCGACCCTGCTGCTGATACTGCTGCTGGTACTGCTGCTGATACGGCTGAACTGGCCTCTATGGCTGCTGATGCTGGAAGTGAGGCCTCTTGGCCTGCCCCTGACTGCTGCTACCACCCTGGAAGTCACGACCCCTCTTCTACTTCAGCCCCAGGTCGTCCTCCACCACCATAGCCCCAGAAAATATCTCAGCAAATGTAGCGTTCCGGTCGCTCTTAGTCAGCGACCGAACCTCTCTAATCAAGCCTCGGCGAAACTTCCTCGCCTTCGTCTTCTCAGTCAAGTCATCTATAAAACGGGCCAGTCTATAAAACTACCCAGCATACTCAGCTACCGTCTGGTTCCCCTGAACCAGACCTTCGAACTGTGCCTCGATACCTCCCAATGCCACATCAGGAAAGTAATGCTCCTTAAATAGCTCCTTGAACTGGGCCCAAGTCTGGCCCTTAACTCCCACCCTGGGATCTGTCTGATACCATGCACGGGCCAAGTCCTGCATCTGACTGCCCGCCACCTCGATCTGGAGTCGAGCTGGTATCTTCGCCAGCCTGAATATCTCCTCAATATGCTCTATCCAGTTGTCTGCATAGTAGATGCCCTCTGTACCGAAGAACTCTCTGGGATGCATCTTCTAAAATTCTTGTATGTTCTTCTCCCTCCGACGGGGCTGCTGCTGGGTCCCCTGAGCAGTAATCATCTCGACTGTAGTGCGAACCAGCTGGTGTGCCTCATCGATCCCCTGACGGGAATTGGCAGTCTGTCTCGTCTGTTACTGCTGGTAGGACTCCAGAATCCTCTCCACGAAGGAGAAGAGATGTGCAGCATCTACCATCCCCGCAGGCGGAGGCTGCTGTGGTGGAAGGATCTCAGGAATCACAACGCTCGGCCTCCTGACTGGTGGAGGTGCTCCTCCAAATGCTGCAGAAACACCGACTCCTGAGGGCTGCACTGGCCCTGTGGCACCGGGAGCTGGCTGCTGCTGAGGTCGAGAGGTGCTAGACCCCTCTCCAGCGTCTCCCAGTCCAGGGCGATGCGATCTCGTCTCAACCATCCTGGAGACACAGATCAAACAAGAAACAATTACTGAGAATGAGTCGAAATATCAAAGGAGGACAGTTTAAAATTCTAAGAAAGACAATAAGCAGCAAAATAGATATACGGAATCTGATACGAAGTTTTTCCTAGTGTGATTGAGTACCTTCAAAAAAATATACTAATTCCTACTGCAGGCTGCAGCGATATTCTAGTTCGAATAACACCATATTTCTAACCTGGACCTGCATGGGCCACCACTAAAAACGTGTCACGACCCACACCTTAGAGTAAGGGCACGAGACGTGGGTACGTCCAGCCTACGCCGCAGTATCGGTGGTAGAACGCTGTCCTAGGTCACAACATCTAACAGTTTAAGGTAATAACAGTTATACTTCCCGAATGGGGGTGACATAACAGAATATATCTTAATCACATCTAAGGTAGAACAGGATAAAGATAGAATGATATAAAGATGCAAGATCCAATCCACAGGAATACAAATATAGAGAGAGCTAAGTGTCTAGATAATCTCCACTAACATCCAGAAATAATACAGATCCAATATATACAACTCAATCTCCAATACTATGAAATAAGATAAAAATATCTATGGAGCAACAGGCTCTACAGCTAAGGGATCCGACTGGAAGTCCGGATCGCAAGTGTCCTCTAAGGCTGTCCCATAGAAAGTATCTAAGCAGGCCACCTCCTCGCCTTCTGTAAAATTTTCAACTGGTCCAATCAGGACGGGAACGAGCACATATCTCTCAAATAGTTCATAACAGGTTAGGAGTAAAAATCATACAATAGAGTAAAATACAGAAAATGCTGAAAAGGAAGTACAGAAAAACAGGAGATATTTTGTAACTGAAAGTAAGTACATGATAAGTAAAGACTGTAAGTGGCTAAGTGATATAGAGTAAAATATGGTTATGTAAACGGCTTAGGAGCACATAAATACAACTAAAAAGCACATGAATACCTACTGGGGATAATGATCACATAACCAATTCTACTCACCCCGCCCCAATTAATACACAAGGATCCATTCAAGTTACGTTATAGGCACATGAATACAGCTAAAGATACGTGAACTCATGTAATGAGTAGTACATGAGGCACATGATAGTACATAAAAGCACATGAAAACATGTAAATACATGAACTAGTACGAGTACAAGGAGTATCTGATGCACATGATAAAGTACATGAACATGAAATACCCAATGCACCCGTAGAGGGATAACATCTCAGGAAAGGATCCATATAGTACTAATCCGTGAAGATACGTGTCAGCACCAAGTAAAGTAATCTAGAGCAAGAATATAGTCCAAAAAGGTATGAAAAGATCAGAGAATGTACTCGCCTGCTATCTGAATGTCCAAGATGAAAGTACTGTATGAGGAGTGGTGTCTGGCTCCTATTTAGAACAGTACAAGTCATAACAAGTCTAGAATGGTAATAAGATGCACTACAATGCATTCTACATATATCTAGGTCAATCTAGGCCAAAGTCAACTCTTGGTCAACTCTGGTCAACCCTAGAAGTCAAACTAGGTCAACCAAGTCAAACCTAAGTCAGATAAGTCTATACTAGTCTAACTAGTCTATTCTAGGTCTAACAAGGCTACACAAGTCTAACTAGACTCTATACTGACACACAGTTACACCCATAGGCTAAGAGCCTAGGCTATAGGCTATCAGGCAATATCATGCCTATAACCAAACCATATCACATATACATACATTGATAATATATTTACTCTATATAAAGAACACACTCAACTTATTTAGGATACATTGATTTTTATCTAAATTACATAATAGCATACACATACACATGGGCCACATTATGCATATTGACAATATATATATATATATATATATATATATATATATATATATATGTATATATATATATATATATATATATATATATATATATATATATATATATACACATACATAGACTGTTAACATATGTGTGCATGTAGAGAGCCATGTATGTGTGGTGTGGGTGTATACAGGATAGTGTAATGGGGAAACATGTGTGTGTGATGAGATACATGAGGGTGTGTGATATGGTATCTGTGTGTGTGTGTCAAGAGGGTACAAGAGTGTGTGTGAATACAAGAGAGTGTGTGAGGGTGAGAAATCAGTGAAACTGGAAATCAAGGAAAGGCAAACCTGTGTGTGTTATCTAACCTGTGCACATTGTGTGCAGTGGGTGATATGGAACAGTGAATACTTGTGTGATATCCTGAGAACAGTGAATACAAGGAAAAATAGTTAAGTGTTAACACTGTGTGAACCTGGAAAAAAAGGAATCAACCATTTCAGTTACAGTTTCAATTAAGAGGGAGGAAAATCTCAGGTTATAGCTATTAATCCAGGCTAAGGGAAGAACAGTTCAGGATATTAAGAATTGAAATTAAAACATTCATTCAAAACAGTTAAGGAAGGAAATGGAAATCAATAGCTAACATTTGTAACCTGAAAACAGCAGTAGTGAAGTACCCTAAGGAAAATCTGAAAAAATAGTGGCTAACCCATTGTGTTCAAGTGTCAATGCAACTAGTGAACATATGCCCAGGAAAACAGGAATGCAATTTGAATCAAACAGTTTAAGAATGAACTTCTGACAGTTAAAAAGGAAAAGAATAATAGTCTTAACATTGAATCATAAGACAGGTTATTAATGAAACAGTGAGCTAAAACATGGAATGGGAGTAACACTCAAATCCAATTTAGGAAGGAAAACTAATCTCAGTTTGAGAATTGAACAACCCATCAATTTAAGTATCAGCCAACCCTATTCGAAGCCAACACAATGTCATTATCCCATTCTCTAACCAAAAGCCAAATTCAATTGAAATACTTAGCTAAACATGAACTATAAACATGTGGGAGAATATTTAACAGTGAAGAACATTAATAACACTAGAAATTAAATATTTAGAAATGGAAGATACTAAGTATCAGTACACAATAACAGTGAATGCCATTTGACACCAAATTCGAAACCAATTCCTCATCAATACCTATTCTAATATATAAACTTAATCTAATATAGATTATACATCATATTTAGGATCAATTTAACAATTAAAATCACTATTAAAATTATTTAAACCGAAAACAAAATAGTGAACCAAAACACACTGATACACGTACAGTGCACTTTCCATGCACGCATGACACCGTGTCCGACACGACACGAGGGGTCGTAAAACTTGACACACATGGTGTCAGTGGTCGCCCCAAGGTGTGTGTCAAATATTATATATCCTAGTGGTGTGTCCTGCTCGCAATCAGCCCCGAGCAGCAGGACAGCTACAGTGCCCGTGTGCGCGCATGTGCACCCGCATGTTCGTGTGTCCATGGCGACACGACATGACACTAATACGTGCTCAGAGCAATGGAATCTCATAAGCGAGGACACAAACTAAATTCCTATTCAAAAATATTTCTAAAAATAAATCGAAATGCCCTTTGGGGCATTTCATCAAACACATATATTCATGAACTGATACGTGTCTGATACGGACACGTATAGGACTCGAAACCTAGGGTTAGCTAGTCCTACAGTTAGGTTAGGCCTAGGGCTTCCTAGATATGCAATAAAATCAAAATTTTATGGTGAGGATTAGAATTTACCTATAGGTTTGCAAAGCTCAAAAAGTCCCAAATGAGAATGGTTCCTCAAGCTTCCAAAACTCTCTCAAATTGTTTCTTTCCTAAAATTTCTCAATACCAATAGCAAGTAAACTAAATTTAGAGCCTATTGCAATTAGTTTGGGTGGAAAAGGAATTGAAATAAAATTTCTAGGAATTAATGAAGAAGGAGACTCACCTCTTTCTAAAACTTGCAAATATTCCTAATGGAGGCTAGCCCTAATTTCTAGGAGCATTAAATAGATAGGAATCCCTAGGGTAGTGGCCGGCCATGGGCTGGATTGGGCTAGGGTTCACTAGGTGTTGGGCTTTGGGCCTCTAAGGCTTTAGTCATAAGTCGTGACTTGTGAAACCACAAGCCATTTTCTATTCAAATCAAATCCTAATTTCTCCAAATAAATTCTAATGGGTTTGATGTCACTAACTTAGGTCAAGCTAGGGTTTCATAACCTAACCAAATAGTCATCACCTAGGTTAGCCTCTAGGACAGTCTCCTAAGTCAACATTAGTCAAGGTCAATAATAGCACCAAAACAATTATATTAAAATCACTTAAAAATTCTAATAAATATAATTAATACTAATAATTCCAAATAATTCCAAAATTTTAAAAAAATAACCAAAATACCCTCAAGCTAGAAAAGTGGTAGTGACACATTGAGCTAGCCATCAGTTACAAAGGAGAAAAGAATGGCTCATTGGTAAAGTTCAGCGGCAGGCCTATTTAAGGGTTGATTTGAATATGTGTGTGTGCAGATTTTCAAACATTGAGTGTCTTGAACGTTTGATGAGTATCTTTTGAATTGAAATTATATAGGTTGTGGTCTATGAGTATTGATGGCAGTTGATGGATTGTAGCAAGTATAGTGTTGGGAGAGTACATAGTAAAGTCAAGAATGGTAATTAGAGAAATAAATGCTGGGGTTGTGGTATATTATTATCAATGGTGATTGTGAGTTCCTAGTAAATGTTGGCAATGGTTGAATCAATATAAATTATTTCTTAAAGATAAACAGTATTTTATTAAAAGAATATTATCTTTATTATTATTTAGTTAGTGTTATGTTACAAGTAATATTATCCATAGAATAAATTATAAGGTTGGAAGTTTTACTTGTTAACTAAAAACGTCTAAGATAGCTAAGAAGATTTGTGATTAATCTAGATTAGAAATAGAAGGTTTTAGGTGATGTTGGAGAATTATTTTCAGTTCAGCTTGTTACGTGATTACAATAAAACTTTTAGTAATACTTAGGGCTGCAAACGAGCCAAGCCGAGCCAAGCTTTTGTAAGCTTGAGCTTGGCTTGATTAGAATTAATCAAACTCGAGCTCGAGCTCGAGCTTGATAAATTTTTAATTTTAGAGCTTGAGCTTGGCTCGAGCTTGTTTATATTAAGCTTGAGCTTGGCTTGGCTTGATAAACAAGCTTGATTCAAGCTTGATAAACAAGCTCGATTCAAGCTTGATAAACAAGCTCGATAAACTCAAAATAAAGCTCGTTAAGCTTGATTTCAAACTTGTTCAACTTTATTTCAAGCTCATTAAGCTTAATTTCAAGCTTAATTAGCTCGATTTGAAGCTAGTTAAGCTTGAATTCAAGTACCTGTAATATTAATAATTTATTTATAAAAATTTAATTAAAAAGTTCCTTAATATCAATTATTAAGGACATATAAATATATAATGCATACAACCATATTATTTTACAAACATACATAAAATTAGAATTCAACAAGCAAACGAGCTTCTAAACGAGCCAGCTCGCAAGCTCATAAACGAGCCGGCTTGCGAGCTTAAACGAGTCGAGTACTTCTAAGCTTGAGCTTGGTTCGTTTATTAAACGAGCTCGAAAATGAAGCTTGAGCTCAGCTTGTTTACTAAACGAACCGAGCTCAAACGAGCTTTTATCGAGTCGAGCTTCGAGCAGCTCGCGAACGGCTTGGCTCATTTGCAGCCCTAGTAATACTTGATCAAATCAAGTTGTTTCTCTAATATTATTTACTAGAGATTTGAACTGAATCATTTATTTAAGTAAATGTTTTAGCTAATTTTGTAGGACACTAGATGATACTGATGCTTTACAAATATTCTTGATAATAGCCCATTCTTAGTTATGTTTTAGAAATAATTAGTTTATATTACAATTGATCGAGGGATATTAGCTAGAATAGTTAGAAATCAAGGTTAGGGTATTGGACTTGGATTTTAGGATTAAGACTATTAAAGATTATTTTAGGCATTTTGATTTATGAGATATCCTATTGTAACAGGTTGGACAAGGAGCAATTTGGATTGAGGCAAGTACACCGACTCGAAACCTTTACTTTGTATTTCTGTCTTACTTCATGTTCTCATATTGACACGTTGTACACACGATTGTTCATTATTTATCGTTCATTGTTCAGTATTCTTTACTTGTACATTGGGGTGAAAAAATACTACAGATATGTGACCAATTCTATATTAGCTAGGCATTGACTAATAGCTTAGGTCTCACATCGTGCACGTGGGACTCTAAGTCATACCATTATTCATGTGCTCTTGTATCCTGTACTACCCAGTCGGTCACATACTCTGATAGTTATTTCAAATACATGTTACACTGATAGTATAGTTTATTGTTCAGGATCTGGTACTATAATTCACCGTTATTCATGTACCACAGTTTCATATTCCTATCTTGTACCATAGTTCATATTGTTATTCTTTTTCATGCATTTCAGTTTACACTGTTTAGTGCTTCTTGTCGGGGTTGTACTTTGCTCTTTTTCTGACAGGATACGTTACAGGTATGCTTGGTGTCACCTTGGGTCAGAGCCCGGAGATGGTGGAGTTGTGTTTCAGGATGGACTTAGAGTTGTAGTGCCCTAGATTAGATCACTTTCTAGTTTATTAGAGTTGTATCATGTATATTACATTGAGGATTCAGGATTGTATAATTTTATTCTGGTTACCGGATTTGTCTCCGGATGATATTGTATTGACTTGATAGATTGTGGAGATCTTTTCTGGGAACGTGTATAGAAGCTGTGTTGTTTTATGTATCGTGTATCTTGGAGTTTTCCTTAGAATTATACAGCTTACTTCGTCGTGTCCATCGACGAAGGCTGGGCGTGTCCGACTCGTGTCCGATTATTCGGGAGTGGGTCGTGACATCCATGGAGAAATCCCACCGGCTCAAGTAAATTTTAAAATCCTAACCATAATTTTCTTTCCCTATTTACGCTATTTTTATATTCTTTAATTGTTTCTTTCTACAAGTTTCTAATTTTATTTGTGTAGGAATGTGACTATTTCTTTTTAGTGACATGAAATATTGGAATTACGACAAAGAGCGTATGTCCAAGTAATGGGACCGGAGACGCAAAAATTGAGTACGTGGTCAGGGACTTGGTGTGACGTGAAATCGAGTGCTTTATCATGTTTCATCATTGAAATTTAGAAGATCAATTTGTGTTGATGTACAATGTATTTTTTGGTTAATAGCAGACTTTGTTTTGGAGTATATTTTATTTTTGAGTTGTTTGTCTAATCTGATGAATATATTATTTTTGGCTTTAATTTTTTTAGTAAGAGTCCACTTATACTATCTTGGATGAAGAAATTGTGATTTCAGCAGAATGTGGTGGAAAGAAATTAGCTTCTACTTATGGATCAAGTAGTAATGAATGATTTAATATTATTATTTATGACATATCAAACAATTAGGAATGTGGTTCAAAAAAATTGTAATTTTATTAATGATCCAACATTAGTAACTGATCTATTAATTAGTGATAATTTTACTAATGACCAAACAATAATGTCTGATTTATTATTAGTAATAATTGTTAATGATCAAACATTAGTGACTGACATATTAGTTAGTAATAATTTTATTAATGACCAAACAATAGTGACTGACTTATTAGTTAGTAATAATTATTAATGACCCAACAATAGTGACTGACTAATTAGTTAGTAATAAATATTAAATACTTTTTTATATTGAAAGATAAATACTTATCTATGTGGCATGTTCAAATATAGTGACGGATTTAGGAATTCATCTGTCACTAGTAGTATTAGTGTCGCTCGTAGTAGTGACTGACTCTAACTCCGTTACTCATGTGTTTAGTCCGTCACTTATATCATTTCTGACGAAATTCAGTCACTATTAATATATATATTAGTGACTGATCTTCGTCGTAACTATAAGCAAATTTTCTTGTAGTGGCACTAGCTGCCAAAAATAGTTGGCCCGTATTCCAGATGGATGTCCAGTCGGCTTTTCTTCATGGGGACCTATAAGAGTGTAGCACCCAGTTTTCTGAAATTAGGGATTTTTGAAAATTTATTATTTTTTATTATTAATTAATAGTATTTTAGTCATGATATGATTTTTGGTGATTATTAGTGTAGTTAAACCATTTCTAAAGTCATGCTAAGTCGTGACTTATGACTTTGTGATTTTGGTTAGTATAACTTAGTATAAACCCTAGTTTTCTCTAACCTAGAAGTTGCCATGACCATGAGAGCTTAGCCATAGGCTTAGAACACCAAATTAGTGATTTTTAGCCTAAAGGGTATTTTGGTAAATTTCTAGGAATTATTTGGAATTATTTAGATTTATGTGTTTTTATTATTGTTTAATTATTGATTAGTGTCATGTTAGTCCCTAACCTAGTTTAGCACTAATCTAGAGGTTAGCTACTAACCTAGAATGACTAAGAGGATAGATATTTGGTCATGGTTAAAGTGAGATAAATATCTAGATATTTATCATATGATATTTTGCTTGATTTATGCAAAAATATCAAGCCTTACCATGAAAGTCCTTGCCTTAACCTAGAAGCAAGCCTAGGACCCCCCCCCCCCCATGCCATGGCCGGTCATAGGGCACCCCCCTAGCAGCCACCATTCTATATATAATCCCATTTCATTCATTCATGAAGATTTTACATGAATTTTATTCCTAGAAAATTCCAATTTCTTCAAACCTACACAACTTGATCAATATTGATCCAAATCACCTCTAGTTTCTTGCATTGGACTCCCCTACACTAGAGGGTACTAGTTAGGGCCTGCTATCGAGGATTTCGTGAGCTTTGGGCATCACCAAGTTGAAGTGGACACCCCCCCCTCTCTTTGTTTTTTCCATTGGATTTGCATCAATAGGTAAATGTCCATGAACCTTGTTAATTTTGTGTTTTCTCTTCATATTTGCATGCATCTAGGTACTACGGTACTGTAGGACAAATTTGGTGGAAATTAGAAGTGTTTTGGTGTCCGTATCGGACACGTATCCTAGACTAGGAAACCTTGTTTGATGAAATGCCACAAAGGAATTGTTTTTGTTAAAATGTAAAACAAAATATATTTTTGGGTAGCCCTAGACATGTAGGACACAACCCTAGTTGACTGAGCACACTTCGAGTTGTGTCCGTGTCCAAAACAGGACACGAACACACTGTTAAACCCCACTGTGCACACTGAAAAACCCGATTGTTTGACACTTCGTGTCGTGTCCACACGTGTCGTGGACACGATACAGGAACTTGGACACGTGCCCTGACACCCCACCTATCCTAGGACACGACAACGACACCATAGGTTGCACACACGTGGCCCTAGACTGGCCGACACGCGCGCACGAGACTGTGCACGCTGTCCTGCTACCCGACACCGATTGCGGACACGACACACAATGGTTTGACACGAAACTTCATGGACACGTGGCCCTAGTGACTGACATCACACCCATAAAATTTCATACGACCTCGATGTGTGTGCACGAAGAAAATACGCGCGCACTGATTTTACACGCACTGTACACGCGCGGATTTTCCCCACTGATACGCGTCTCGTGTCGTGTCCTGGTGACACGAGGACACGAGACAGACACTGGAACACATAGCCTGACCCTAGGCGAACCTGGACACGTGACTACGAGACACGTGGATGTGTGTGTCGTGTCCTACACACACGCGAACATGTGCACGAGGCAGTGCACTGCACAGTGCACTGTGTTTACCCGATTTGGAAATCACGTGTTTGGACACGTTGTGTCGTGTCGTGGTGGACTCCTAGGGACACCTACGACACGTACACACCTAGGGGCTCAGTTACCAACCAATAGGATCGAGCCTTAGCTCGGTTTAGGGCATGTAATTCGAATTACCTATTTCGAATGCACTGTGCACTGTTCTCAGAAATTAGGATTTTTCCCAGTTTTTGAAAATGGATTTCAAACCTATTTTTAATCTGTTTTATACATTGGACTAGTGTATTTTAGTGTGTATATACGTAGTATATATGTATATGTGAGTGTGGGTGAGATTTGGGAGTTTTTGGTAGTGTATATAGATAGTTATGTATATATATACATATGTATGTATATATGTTATGTGTGTGTGTGTTGGGGAGCCAACTTGGTTCCTGATTTCAGGAACCCCTCCCCCTGTCCAGACCTCTCTCCCTCTCTCTCACTGTCTCACTCTCTCTCTCATTCAGTCTCTCTCTCTCTTTCCCTTTGTCTCTCTATATATATATATATAGTATATGTATGAGTTATATATATAGGTATATATATATATATATATTGATATATATGTATATTGTATTAGGTCTCTTTATGTATGTATAGTGTATTATAAGTATATGGGTTTGTATTGATATTGGGTGGTGATAGATAGTGTGTATCTATATATATATATGACTCCTAGTTATAGGTTTATATGAAAACCCCATCATTAGCCTATGGCCTAGGATTTCTAGCCAATGGCTTGGGGCTAACCCTAATGACCCTAAACCCACTTGTTGACCCTTGTTGACTAAGGGTTGACCAAAGTCAACCTTAGGTCAAAAGTGACCTAGTTAACCTAGAAATGACTAGGTATGACCTAAAACAACTAGTTTGACTAGTTTGACTAAAACCCTAACTAGTTGACTAGTGTTGACCTAACTTTGACTAGTTTGACTTTAGAGTTGACCAAGAGTTGACTTTTGACCAGATTGACCTAGAATCATGTAGTATGCATTGTATACTCTATTTTTACCATTGTGGATATGTTGTGACCTGTTTTACTCTAAATAGGACTCTGTGACACCAGTTCGGACATCTATTCATATCAGTCATACAGGGTGACAGGCGAGTACATTCTCTGATCTTTTCATGCTTGTTAGGACTTATATTCTTGCTTTAGATTACTTTACATGATGCTGTCACGTCATTATCACGGATTGGTACTATATGGATCTTGTTATGCGATGTTATCTCCCTCGGGGTGCATCAGATACAGTTGTCATGTGCTTTTCACGAACATCTTGTATTTTATGTACACCGCTTTCATGTATACTCTTGTGCAATCTTGTACTCTCATGATCACGCGAGCAAACATGATAAAAACCTCTTGTGCAAAGTAACGTAACTTGACTGGATCCTTGTGTATTGATTGGGGAGGGTGAGTAGGAAATGGTTATGTGATCAAATCCCATCTTGTACAAATTCATGTGAAATCTTGTGAAATCTTGTATATGTCCTATGCCCGTTTATATAACCATATCATGCTCTAAATCACAGGTTACCTACAGTTCTTACTTATCATATATATAGATATTTCCAGTTATCAAATCTCTCTCGTTTTACATATATTCTTTACAGTTCATGTATCTTACGCTATGCATGCTTTACATTTCCCAACCTGATATGAACTGCGTGAGATGTATTATGCTCGTTCCTGTCCTGACTGGGCCTGTTGAAAATATTACAGATGATGATGGTGACTGTCCTACCTTCTATGGGACACATGAGGGTGACCTTCAGGATCCTGAGGAGCATCTAGCTCAGTAGAGGGTGCCTAGTCTAGTCTAGTATTTACAGTTTTCATTTTGTATCGGACTGTTCCGATTGTTAGTTGTGACTTAGTTATATTTCAGGTCTTGTACTTATTTGTGTTGGACATCTACTTGTGTGGTGTGATAACTCTATATATATTCAGTTCTTCCTTTCATCTGATTCCATATCATGTTCTATCTTTATCTTTCCTAGACTTGTATTTGAGATATAGAGTTGAGATATTATGTTATACCTCCGTGCGGAGATGACAGGTTTATATGTCTTATTGTTAGATGTTAGTTGTTATAGATAACCTATACAGCGTTCTACCGCCGACACTGCGGCGTAGGCTGGACGTACCCACGTTCTCGTACCCATAATCAGGGTGCGGGTCGTGACACGTTTTTGTGGTGGCCCATGCAGGTCGAGAGTCGCATTTGTGCGATTTCGTAGTAGCACGACGACTTAGTTGTACTGCTACGAGCCTGCGATAGAATATAGGAATTAAGGTATTAGGATGAGAGTATACTCAATCACTGTTAGGATTTCATGAGAGATTCCGGGACGACCCTTGAGAATCTTATTTTGAACTTCGATATTGAAAACCCTTTTCCTCTTGTTTTAATTCACCCTCACTCCTTGATGTTTAAGGGATCTTGGACTATTTAACCTTATTCATCATTACCTCCCTTATATTTTGACCTTCTTTACTGCTAATTTAGCCTTAGTTTTGCAAGCTTATATTTTATCGAGCTTGATCACGACATATTTTATTGGGGGCTAGTACCCACTAACATATTGTCTAATCAGGGCCGGTGCATGATGGTCTGATCAACCTATTGTACTTTGGTTCGCTTTCATATATTATTCTACATGGATGGAGCCACTTGCAGGTTCTGTTCTTTCAAATCCATTCCCATCTTGTTTTATTATATTTGTCTTGAAATCCAATTCCATATGCTCCTACCTATTTCTTATTTTTGATAAATTTGACCTGATAGTTCTTTTGATTTTATCTCTTACTTAGGAGTGGGAGTAGGAGTAGGAGTAGGAGTAGCTCTAATTATTAATATAATCCTTTAGGAATGAATTGATGTATGTGCTATACCTTTGACTTAGAAGAGTAGCTCTAACCATAGAATGGTAAACCTCTTAACCCTATTGATTCATTGTTTTCTTACCTACCTAGTCTAATACCCATGGTCACAGACTATCCCATTTAACCTATCCTTGTACTACTATTGCATCACAACTTCTGGTTTAAATTTAGGCCATTGACCATTCCCACTCTAATTATGATCATCGTAGGCACATTACCATGACTTTTAAATTAGGAGCACAAGACTAGTTGTTTTCTCAAAACCAATTTCACAGGCATGACCTAGACTTGACAACCTACACCCATGACCTTAGTATCCCACTAAGGCACACCATTTTATACTTCAATTGCTTAGTACGACTTTCCTGACACAAGACTTCATCCTAAATTATCCCATAGAGTTACTTTTGATTCCAATTTAAATTGAGGACACCCTTGACCTAAACCTGCCAGTCTAATTTATTGGACATGACCCAGTATAGGTCTACTACCCACATTTTACTTGTTGACCTTGTATGCTGCTAAGTAGTAACTCTGACTTTGATTGTTGAGTGTTTGACCTAGAAGGAGTATGACCATTCTAATTTCGAGGACGAAATTTTCTAAGGAGGGTAGACTTGTAGCACCCAGTTTTCTGAAATTGGGGATTTTTGAAAATTTATTATTTTTTATTATTAATTAATAGTATTTTAGTCATGATATGATTTTTGGTGATTATTAGTGTAGTTAAACCATTTCTAAAGTCATGCTAAGTCGTGACTTATGACTTTGTGATTTTGGTTAGTATAACTTAGTGTAAATCCTAGTTTTCTCTAACCTAGAAGTTGCCATGACCATGAGAGCTTAGCCATAGGCTTAGAACACCAAATTAGTGATTTTTAGCCTAAAGGGTATTTTGGTAAATTTCTAGGAATTATTTGGAATTATTTAGATTTATGTGTTTTTATTATTGTTTAATTATTGATTAGTGTCATGTTAGTCCCTAACCTAGTTTAGCACTAATCTAGAGGTTAGCTACTAACCTAGAATGACTAAGAGGATAGATATTTGGTCATGGTTAAAGTGAGATAAATATCTAGATATTTATCATATGATATTTTGCTTGATTTATGCAAAAATATCAAGCCTTACCATGAAAGTCCTTGCCTTAACCTAGAAGCAAGCCTAGGACCCCCCCCATGCCATGGCCGGTCATAGGGCACCCCCCTAGCAGCCACCATTCTATATATAATTCCATTTCATTCATTCATGAAGATTTTACATGAATTTTATTCCTAGAAAATTCCAATTTCTTCAAACCTACACAACTTGATCAATATTGATCCAAATCACCTCTAGTTTCTTGCATTGGACTCCCCTACACTAGAGGGTACTAGTTAGGGCCTGCTATCGAGGATTTCGTGAGCTTTGGGCATCACCAAGTTGAAGTGGACACCCCCCCTCTCTTTGTTTTTTCCATTGGATTTGCATCAATAGGTAAATGTCCATGAACCTTGTTAATTTTGTGTTTTCTCTTCATATTTGCATGCATCTAGGTACTACGGTACTGTAGGACAAATTTGGTGGAAATTAGAAGTGTTTTGGTGTCCGTATCGGACACGTATCCTAGACTAGGAAACCTTGTTTGATGAAATGCCACAAAGGAATTGTTTTTGTTAAAATGTAAAACAAAATATATTTTTGGGTAGCCCTAGACATGTAGGACACAACCCTAGTTGACTGAGCACACTTCGAGTTGTGTCCGTGTCCAAAACAGGACACGAACACACTGTTAAACCCCACTGTGCACACTGAAAAACCCGATTGTTTGACACTTCGTGTCGTGTCCACACGTGTCGTGGACACGATACAGGAACTTGGACACGTGCCCTGACACCCCACCTATCCTAGGACACGACAACGACACCATAGGTTGCACACACGTGGCCCTAGACTGGCCGACACGCGCGCACGAGACTGTGCACGCTGTCCTGCTACCCGACACCGATTGCGGACACGACACACAATGGTTTGACACGAAACTTCATGGACACGTGGCCCTAGTGACTGACATCACACCCATAAAATTTCATACGACCTCGATGTGTGTGCACGAAGAAAATGCGCGCGCACTGATTTTACACGCACTGTACACGCGCGGATTTTCCCCACTGATACGCGTCTCGTGTCGTGTCCTGGTGACACGAGGACACGAGACAGACATTGGAACACATAGCCTGACCCTAGGCGAACCTGGACACGTGACCACGAGACACGTGGATGTGTGTGTCGTGTCCTACACACACGCGAACATGTGCACGAGGCAGTGCACTGCACAGTGCACTGTGTTTACCCGATTTGGAAATCACGTGTTTGGACACGTTGTGTCGTGTCGTGGTGGACTCCTAGGGACACCTACGACACGTACACACCTAGGGGCTCAGTTACCAACCAATAGGATCGAGCCTTAGCTCGGTTTAGGGCATGTAATTCGAATTACCTATTTCGAATGCACTGTGCACTGTTCTCAGAAATTAGGATTTTTCCCAGTTTTTGAAAATGGATTTCAAACCTATTTTTAATCTGTTTTATACATTGGACTAGTGTATTTTAGTGTGTATATACGTAGTATATATGTATATGTGAGTGTGGGTGAGATTTGGGAGTTTTTGGTAGTGTATATAGATAGTTATGTATATATATACATATGTATGTATATATGTTATGTGTGTGTGTGTTGGGGAGCCAACTTGGTTCCTGATTTCAGGAACCCCTCCCCCTGTCCAGACCTCTCTCCCTCTCTCTCACTGTCTCACTCTCTCTCTCATTCAGTCTCTCTCTCTCTTTCCCTTTGTCTCTCTATATATATATATATAGTATATGTATGAGTTATATATATAGGTATATATATATATATATATATATATTGATATATATGTATATTGTATTAGGTCTCTTTATGTATGTATAGTGTATTATAAGTATATGGGTTTGTATTGATATTGGGTGGTGATAGATAGTGTGTATCTATATATATATATGACTCCTAGTTATAGGTTTATATGAAAACCCCATCATTAGCCTATGGCCTAGGATTTCTAGCCAATGGCTTGGGGCTAACCCTAATGACCCTAAACCCACTTGTTGACCCTTGTTGACTAAGGGTTGACCAAAGTCAACCTTAGGTCAAAAGTGACCTAGTTAACCTAGAAATGACTAGGTATGACCTAAAACAACTAGTTTGACTAGTTTGACTAAAACCCTAACTAGTTGACTAGTGTTGACCTAACTTTGACTAGTTTGACTTTAGAGTTGACCAAGAGTTGACTTTTGACCAGATTGACCTAGAATCATGTAGTATGCATTGTATACTCTATTTTTACCATTGTGGATATGTTGTGACCTGTTTTACTCTAAATAGGACTCTGTGACACCAGTTCGGACATCTATTCATATCAGTCATACAGGGTGACAGGCGAGTACATTCTCTGATCTTTTCATGCTTGTTAGGACTTATATTCTTGCTTTAGATTACTTTACATGATGCTGTCACGTCATTATCACGGATTGGTACTATATGGATCTTGTTATGCGATGTTATCTCCCTCGGGGTGCATCAGATACAGTTGTCATGTGCTTTTCACGAACATCTTGTATTTCATGTACACCGCTTTCATGTATACTCTTGTGCAATCTTGTACTCTCATGATCACGCGAGCAAACATGATAAAAACCTCTTGTGCAAAGTAACGTAACTTGACTGGATCCTTGTGTATTGATTGGGGAGGGTGAGTAGGAAATGGTTATGTGATCAAATCCCATCTTGTACAAATTCATGTGAAATCTTGTGAAATCTTGTATATGTCCTAAGCCCGTTTATATAACCATATCATGCTCTAAATCACAGGTTACCTACAGTTCTTACTTATCATATATATAGATATTTCCAGTTATCAAATCTCTCTCGTTTTACATATATTCTTTACAGTTCATGTATCTTACGCTATGCATGCTTTACATTTCCCAACCTGATATGAACTGCGTGAGATGTATTGTGCTCGTTCCTGTCCTGACTGGGCCTGTTGAAAATATTACAGATGATGATGGTGACTGTCCTACCTTCTATGGGACACATGAGGGTGACCTTCAGGATCCTGAGGAGCATCTAGCTCAGTAGAGGGTGCCTAGTCTAGTCTAGTATTTACAGTTTTCATTTTGTATCGGACTGTTCCGATTGTTAGTTGTGACTTAGTTATATTTCAGGTCTTGTACTTATTTGTGTTGGACATCTACTTGTGTGGTGTGATAACTCTATATATATTCAGTTCTTCCTTTCATCTGATTCCATATCATGTTCTATCTTTATCTTTCCTAGACTTGTATTTGAGATATAGAGTTGAGATATTATGTTATACCTCCGTGCGGAGATGACAGGTTTATATGTCTTATTGTTAGATGTTAGTTGTTATAGATAACCTATACAGCGTTCTACCGCCGACACTGCGGCGTAGGCTGGACGTACCCACGTTCTCGTACCCATAATCAGGGTGCGGGTCGTGACAAAGAGCCAAGTGTTTGTTGACCAGCCACCTGGAATGTCCAAGTAGGGAATGAACACAAGGTGTAAAAATTACGTAAGGCCCTCTATGGATTCAAACAAGTACCAAGAGCATGGTACGGCCGTATTGAAGCATATTTTCTTCATGTTGGATTCCTGAAGTGCCCATATGAGCCCACTTTATTCCTCAAATTCAACAATGAAGGTAAACTGCTTATTGTGTGCTTGTATATCGACGATCTAATCTTTACTGGAGATGATCGCTCCTTGGTTGTTGACTTCAAACAATCTATGATGTCGGAGTTCGATATGACTGATCTCGGCATGCTACACTATTTTCTTGGTCTTGAAGTTCTGCAGTCTTCAGATGGCATTTTCCTTTCTCAACAAAAATTTGTTCAAGAAGTGCTCGACAAGTTTCAGATGGCCACACCAGTTGATATTGGATTAAAACTCAAACAAAGATTCTGATGGACATGCGGTCAATACAACCCTATATAAGCAAATTGTTGGTTCCTTAATGTATTTAACCGCCACACGGTCGGACATTAGCATGGGGTCATTTTGCTCAGCCATTATATGGAACATCCTACGGAACTTAACCTTCATGCTGCCAAAAGAATCTTTCGTTACTTCAAGGGGAACGATTGGTTATGGCCTCTTCTACAGTAAAGGTGTTTCATCGGGTCTCATAGGTTTCATTGATTGATAGAAAAAGCACCTCAGGTTATGCTTTTACAATCGGATCAGGTGCTATCTCTTGGTCCTCAAAGAAACAATCCATTGTCACTCTGTCCACCACCGAGGCTGAGTATGTTGCTGCAGCCTCATGTGCCTGTCAGGCTATATGGCTGCGATACCTCCTTCAAGAACTCCACTGTTTTTGCATCTGGACCGACCATAATTTTTTGCAACAATAGCTCCACGATCAAGCTTTCCAAGAATCCTATTCTTCATGGCCGAAGCAAACACATTGATGTGAGGTACCATTTTCTTCGTGATTTAGTAAAACAAGGGTCACTTGAACTGAAGCATTGTCGCAGTGAAGATCAAGTTGCTGATATCCTCACAAAACTGCTCAAGTTTCCTTTCTGAAACTTCGACACTTGCTTGGGGTCCGTCCATTACATCTGCCAGTTTAAGGGAGGGAAGTCGTAGTAGTATTACCTTTGTAAACTGAATATCAGGAGGGAATGTTAGAGTGCTTTGATTATTTTGAATAAGTCTTGCTGACATGGTCACTGCTTAGACTAAGTCTAGTATTGGTTACCATATAACCAGGCACGGATTTGAATTAGTTAGTTTCCTTGTATTTATGTATTGTTAGTTTAGTGCACAGCTATAACCAGGCACGGATTTGAATTAGTTAGTTTCCTTGTATTTCTGTATTGTTAGTTTAGTGCACAGCACCATCTGAGTTCTTTGTTCAACTTTCTAATCTGGTCTTTTACTGAAGCTAATTAAGGGCATGGAGAGAACTGAGAAAGAGTGAGCTGCATAACAAATAGGCATGCTTCGTCGTTGGATGGCTGAGTGGTAGAGTGGATCTGGAACTAAAATGGCAAATAACCCGTTTGATAGAAGAAGAAGTATAAGGTTTGGTGAGCGTGCATTCCCATTTGAGGAGTATCTATAGGTATAAGAAGAGAGTCTTGGAAAATTCTAGTAGGGGAAATTGGGTGTAGATTCTTACAACTTCCTGTATATTGGTTAGGGTTCTATTAACCAAAGAACTCAGTTAATATGATATGTTTGCATTGTTGGGTTTGTAGCCTTTTGTTTTGGTTTTTAGTCCCACATCGGCTAGAAAGGAATGTGTATCTCTACATATATGAGTCTATTCTTTTTATGGAGATGCACATGTAGTGCACATGGGTGTGTGCCATGTGGGATTAATTATTAATGGTATAAAGGCTTAATCAACAATTAAGAAGCTGTAAGCTTTTTGCTCTTGGAAATTTATTTCCATGGAGCTAAGCTCCGCGACTCGGACTCGGGCTCGGACTCGGGCTCATGAGGCGTAATGTGGCGTTTTGTTGGCGCACTTTGCGCGACCACGTTGCGCAGCCCGTTACGCTGGCCCAGTTACGCAGCCCAGTACGCGCAGCGTACGCAGTGTGCGTAGTGTGCGTAGGGTGCGTAAAAGGGGCTGTGTGCGTATGGCTGGCTGCATATTAGAGCGGGAACGGTTGCAGCAATTGCTGCACGTTCAGGAGTGGTTCTGCCACTACCCTGAAGTTCAGGCAACTGCTTGGCAACCGCCCCGTGGGCTATATATGCAGGTTCTCTCCTCTCTCAGAGGGTAGTAGTAATCAGAATTCCAGGGAGAAAAACTCTAAGTGTTCTTTAACACAACAGAGTAGTGAGCGTGTTCTTTAACACAAACACTAGTACTTTTTAGTACGCGTGAGTTCTGTTACTTCAAACATAGAGAGAAGAGTAGAGCCATTGCCAGAGGAGTCCGCCGTCTTCCGAGGAGTCAGAAGAGCAGGAGTGTTCCAAGGTTTTCTGTCAACCTTGCTGGTTCCTGGAAGCTGTTCGCAGAGGGCGAATAAAGCTTTGAGCAACGGTGATAATTCATCCCAGCATTTCCATCTCTCGCCTGTCATCCTTCTGTTGTCTTTAGCAGTTCTGTCAGTATCTTCTTTTTAGAAGGCACTACTGCCAGTTTGCTACGATCACGAAAATCTCTTTAAATTATTCGTGTATTACGATATCTTTTTAGATCTCGTAATTTGCAGAATCCTTCTGGATCTCTGTTGCAAAACCTTCTTTAAGGAATTGCATTTGAAACGTTGTCTTTACAACTGTTTCAGTTTCTGTATTTTCCATCGAATAGCGTGCCCCGGCGTTCCCGGCAATAATTATCTCAAAGCTTTATTGCTACGATGGAAAACATTAATGCTTCACTCCTAAACACTAACTTCTGTAAGTTAGAGAAGTTTGATGGAGAGCATTATCAAGTCTGGAAGAGGAAGGTTTATCTCACTCTTCAACTCAGAGACGTGGATCACGTGCTTCTTGAAGAGGAACCTACCGTTCCAGATACTGGGTCTGCTGCCGCAATCTCTGCGGCTACTAAACTTCAGGCCAAGTGGAGAAGGGAGAATAGCATTTGCAGGTTGCTTATCCTGAATGCTATGGAGGATTCCCTAGCAGAATCCTATTCTAAGAAGAATATCGCTAGAGACATATGGGAGTCTCTAGAAAAACTCTACGAAGAAGACAAGAACTGCAGTAAAATATTTGTGGTTGAAAAATATCACAAGTGGTTCTTTGAGGACGAAAAGTCTATGCTGCCGTAGGTAAAGGAGTTCCTGAAACTGCGACAGAAGCTGGAAGACGAGGCGATGCCCCTCCCCGACAAGTTTGTTGTTGGAGGTATTGTCTCAAAGCTCCCCCTGGGTGGAGCAAGTTCTATGCAAACATGCATAGGAAAAAGTTGGAGATCACCCTTGAAGATCTCCTACAGGAAATCTATGTTGAGGACCAGATGCGGGCTCAACTGAAGGTGGACACACTGTCCAAGCAATTGGCTAACGCCAATCTGGTTCAGACCAAGGAACCAAAGGGAAAGCAGGCGGCTTTCCACAGCAAGAAGAAGAACCCTGACAATCTAAAAGTCAAGGGAACTTCTATCAAGAAAAAGAAGCCAAAGTCAGAAATGCCTTGCTTCAAGTGTGGCAAGAAGGGCCACTTTAAGAATGAGTGTAAAGCAAAGACCAAGCAGTCAGAGCAAGGAGAGCCTAGTAAGGTATCTATGATCACTGACGTAGTTGCTATGATTGTACAGGTTGATACAGTAAGGACTGACTCTGACTGGTGGGTAGACACTGGAGCTTCCTGCCATGTCTGCTCCAGTAAGGAGTGGTTCACCACCTATACACCTACTTCTGAAGTGGTTATGATGGCGAACCAAGCACAAGCTGAAGTGCTCGAGATCGGGACGGTAGTGTTGAAGCTGACTTCGGGGAAGTCTCTGACGCTTCAAGGCGTAAAGCACGTACCTGCTATCGCCAAGAACCTGGTCTCGGGAGGCCTACTCTGCAATGCAGGCCTCATGATGGACATCAATGCTGGCCAGATGGTGATGTCTATCAAGGAAACATATTTCGGGAAAGCTTTTTATACCGAAGGAATGTTCAAGATTCAGCTTGTAAATCAGTCCAATGTAATTAATGAAGTCACTCATTCTGCTTATACTCTTGAGTTGTGGCATAATAGGCTAGGACATGTTCATTGTAAACGAATAAACAGAATGTCTAGTCTAGGACTTATCTCCAAATATGGGGGTAAGGTAGAGAAATGTGAAGTTTGTGCTCAAACGAAGATCACAAGGAAACCCTTTCCTCGGGTTAATCGAAGTACAGATCTTCTGGAGTTGGTTCACTCCGATATCTGTGACTTCAAACAGTTCTCTACAAAGGCCGGGATGAAGTATTTCATAACCTTCATCGATGACTTCTCAAAGTATGCGTTCGTCTACTTGCTGAAGGCTAAAGACGAAGCATTCGAGAAGTTCAAGGAGTTCAGGGCCGAAGCTGAGCGGCATACTGGACAACAACTCAAAAGGATAAGAAGTGATCGAGGTGGGGAGTACAGGTCTCATGAATTTGCATCGTTCTGTAAAGAACATGGAATTGTCAATGAGACTACGGCTCCGTACTCTCCTCAATCAAACGGAGTAGCTGAGAGGAAGAACAGGACGTTGACAGAAATGATAAATTCAATGTTGTTGACTGTTGGCCTTCCTAAGTGCTACTGGGGAGAAGCTACATTGACGGCCACTTTTATTCTAAATAGAGTGCCTCATGCAACTTCAAACGTTACTCCTCATGAACTCTGGTTCAAGGTCAGACCTAACTTGAATGTCATTCGAGTGTGGGGGTGTCTGGCGTATGTCAAGCTTCCAGATCTAAAGATTCAGAAGCTTGGGACAAGGACTACAAAGACGATCTTCTTGGGGTATGCCGAGAAGAGTGATGCTCGGAGATTTCTTGATATTGAGTCAAATCATATCATTGAATCTCGCGATGCAGAATATTTTGAAGACAAGTTTGCAAGGCACAAGAATATTGTTCTTCCGGATGTTCCGGAGAATAATGAGGGTGCACAAGAAACTGAAGTCTTCAATGAAGATGTGGTCCAAGAAGATGTTGTTGTTGAAACAACGGTTGAACCAGAACAAGCTGAGCCGTCAGCTAAGCGTGTGAGGAGGCCGAAGGACTTCGGAAGTGACTTTGTCACCTATCATGTGGAAGCAGATCCGCTTACCTATGATGAGTCGATGAAGACCAGAGACGCAGTTTTCTGGAAGGAGGCGATTGACAATGAAATTGATTCCATCACCTCAAATAACACTTGGGTGTTGGTTGATCTTCCTGAAGGAGCGAAATCTATCGGATGCAAATGGATCTTCAAGAAGAAGATGAAAGCAGACGGAACTATTGACAAGTTCAAGGCTAGGTTGGTAGCCAAGGGGTTTTCTCAGAAGCAGGGGATTGACTATTTTGACACGTATGCTCCACTAGCCCGGATGACCACCATCAGAATGTTGATTGCTCTCGCAGCAATACATAAGATGGTGATACATCAGATGGATGTAAATACGGCTTTCCTAAATGGCGAGCTGACCGAAGAGATTTACATGCAACAGCCAGAGGGATTTGTCATCAGGGGTCTTGAAGACAAAGTCTGCAAGTTGGTGAAATTTTTGTACGGTCTTAAACAGGATCCCAAGATGTGGCATGAGAAATTTGACAAAGTTATAAGGTCAAATGGCTACATGGTCAGCGATATGGACAAGTGTGTTTACACAAAGTTCGCTGATGGAAGAGGTGTTATTATTTGTCTGTACATGGACGACATGCTTATCCTAGGTACGGATATTAGCTGTGTCACGGAGACAAAGAAATTCATCTCAAGCAAGTTCAGTATGAAGGACTTGGAGGAAGCTGATGTGATCTTAGGGATCAAGATCATCCGGACAGACACTGGACTAGCGCTGTCACAGTCTCATTATATTGAGAAAATGATCACTCGTTATGGGTATCGGGATCTTCCAGGGATCGATACGCCGTACAGGTGTGATCTGAAACTGAAGCCTAATTCAGGGGAAAGAATCAGGCAGCTAGAGTATGCAAACGTAATGGGAAGTTTGATGTATGCTACTACTGCCACAAGGCCTGACATAGCTTTCGCCGTGGGAATGCTGAGTCGTTTCACGAGCAACCCAGGTGCTGAACACTGGAAAGCTGTGAAATGGGTTATGAGATATCTCAAGAAGACTCAGACATATGTATTGTACTACAGCGAAGATCCGTCGGTAGTGGAAGGCTTCAGTGATGCTAGTTGGTGCTCAGAGGTGGAGAGCGAGAGGTCCACAGGTGGATACGTTTTCACAATGGGTGGAGCTGCTATATCGTGGAAGTCGAAGAAGCAGACTATGCTCTCGCGGTCATCCATGGAATCTGAGTTCTTTGCACTTGATACCGCAGCCGAGGAAGCAGAATGGCTTCGGGAGCTCATGTATGATCTTCCAGTGGTTGGGGCGCAAATACCGGTGATACCGATATACTGCGACAACCAGGCGACTGCGACGGTGGCATCAAATGACCTCTTCAACGGGAAGAAGAGGACTGTACGGTTAAAGCACAGGGCAGTACACGATCTTATCAAGAGAGGTGTTATTGCAGTGATTGATGTTCGGAGTCAGGAGAACCTGGCGGATCCGTTCACCAAGGGCCTCAAGCGCCAGCTGGTCGATGACACAGCTTGTAAAATGGGCTTGAAGGCATTCTGATATTGTATTATTGTATTCCTACTATAAAGTTTTATGCTATTAGTTCAAAGATTTATCTACTAGGCATCTAGCTTTTGGTCCAAGGGAGGACCAATAATCGGAAGAATATCAGGAACGGTGGGTACATGTTCTATTGGGCATGGAGAGGTTACGGACCTATAACCACTGTTGTCTACTATTGTTTTCTGCGAAAAACGGTTCCTGTGGAAAGGTTGGCTTAATTGCCTTAATGAGTTCTCAGGCAGAGTGAATGCCTGGTGTGCTTTACAGGAGGCACGGTAGAGCAGCACTACAAGGAGTGAAACTCCATGCTACAGTGGGGTGACTCCACAATGAGGTTCCTATATGTGGGGTGCTGCCCAGGAATAGGATAAAGCCTCGGCTTTGCAGGCCAAGTCACAGCGGCGTAGCACCGCAAATAGGCAGTTAGCCTAATGATGTATGTTAAATATAAAGAGGGGTGTAGTCAGCACTACAAAGAGGAGGAGTTCCTCATGTTACAGTGGCACGACACCACCACGAGGTACCCGGTTAGGGATAAAGCCTCGGCCTTACAAGCCATGTCGTTGCGGCGTAACACCGTAAAGGAGCCTAAGGCTTCATGCTGGATAGTTTGGCACTACAAAGAGGTGGTTGCCTCATGCTACTGTAGTATGACACTACGATGAGGTTCCCGGTACGGGGTAAGGCCTCGGCTTTAAGCCATGTCATAGCGGCGTAGCACCGCAAGGGAAGCGCAAAGCGCTTCATGCCATGTCTCTTTATAATGAACTCACCTATAGTGTATGACAGAGATATCAGGCCGTCTCTTGAGAGTAAACTTGTAGACACCCAAAATTATATACTGAAACCAGGCTGGCACAGGGCCTTTAATGTGTAGCCAGAAGCACATGTAACTATATTATGTGAGTGGAAAAAATTTCAGCTATGATACAGAATTCAAGGCTTAGTTCATTCTTGTATTATAGTTTGATTTTTGACCCATGCGGGAAGATTCAAGTCGTAAGCGACATCTCTCCTAATGCATGATGGACAGTTACTGTAGGGAACACTCGTACTCATATATATAGAGATATGTGGGGGATTGTTGGGTTTGCAGCCTTTTGTTTTAGTTTTTAGTCCCACATCGGCTAGAAAGGAATGTGTATCTCTACATATATGAGTCTATTCTCTTTATGGAGATGCACATGTAGTGCACATGGGTGTGTGCCATGTGGGATTAATTATTAATGGTATAAAGGCTTAATCAACAATTAAGAAGCTGTAAGCTTTTTGCTCTTGGAAATTTATTTCCATGGAGCTAAGCTCCGCAGGAGCTTAGCGACTCGGACTCGGACTCGGACTCGGGCTCGGACTCGGGCTCAAGGGCTCATGAGGCGTAATGTGGCGTTTTGTTGGCGCACTTTGCACTTAGCACGTCAGCATCGTCGCTAGGCGCATAGTGCGCTTAGGTTGCGCGAGCCACTTGCGCGAGCCACTTGCGCGACCACGTTGCGCGGCCCGTTACGCGAGCCCAGTTACGCTGGCCCAGTTACGCAGCCCAGTACGCCCAGTACGCGCAGTATGCGCAGCGTACGCAGCCTGCGTAGAGTGCGCAGTGTGCGCAGCGTACGCAGTGTGCGTAGTGTGCGTAGGGTGCGTAAAAGGGGCTGTGTGCGTATGGCTGGCTGCATATTAGAGCGGGAACGGTTGCAGCAGTTGCTGCACGTTCAGGAGTGGTTCTGCCACTACCCTGAAGTTCAGGCAACTGCTTGGCAACCGCCCCATGGGCTATATATGCAGGTTCTCTCCTCTCTCAGAGGGTAGTAGTAATCAGAATTCCAGGGAGAAAAACTCTAAGTGTTCTTTAACACAACAGAGTAGTGAGCGTGTTCTTTAACACAAACACTAGTACTTTTTAGTACGCGTGAGTTCTGTTACTTCAAACAGAGAGAGAAGAGTAGAGCCATTGCCAGAGGAGTTCGCCGTCTTCCGAGGAGTCAGAAGAGCAGGAGTGTTCCAAGGTTTTCTGTCAACCTTGCTGGTTCCTGGAAGCTGTTCGCAGAGGGCGAATAAAGCTTTGAGCAACGGTGATAATTCACCCCAGCATTTCCATCTCTCGCCTGTCATCCTTCTGTTGCCTTTAGCAGTTCTGTCAGTATCTTCTTTTTAGAAGGTACTACTGCCAGTTTGCTACGATCACGAAAATCTCTTTAGATTATTCGTGTATTACGATATCTTTTTAGATCTCGTAATTTGCAGAATCCTTCTGGATCTCTGTTGCAAAACCTTCTTTAAGAAATTGCATTTGAAACGTTGTCTTTACAACTGTTTCAGTTTCTGTATTTTTCATCGAATAGCGTGCCCCGGCGTTCCCGGCAATAACATGCATGCATGAATTTTACTCGCATATCATGTATCTAGTTTTTTTTTTGCATCAACATTATGAGAGAAGCCTTGGGGGACCAAAATTCCAATCACGAAGAGAACCAAGGTATGAAAGAAGACAAATGGCTAGTTTAGTTTTCATTCGAAATGAAAAAGTCCTATTTCAAATAGCAGATGTACGCAAAATGGTGTCTGACGAGCGATTGACGTTTATCATTTTTGTCCAATTTTGCATGGTGAAAACAATAAATGATAATTAAATATCAACAAAGACGACAAATATTTTATTTCAAACATAAATCAAATCGACCTGGTGTAGATTTGCAATAATTAAACCACTTATAACAAAGTTATATTACAAAGTATATACATTTTGGTGTAGATTTGCAATAATTTACACCACTTATAACAAAATTATATTAGAAATTAGATAGGTATTATGATGAATATTAATATCTTCAAACAACCAATCGCAACTTAAAAGTGAGGCACCATACTTGGCAAACAAAAGAAAAATGACTTGCATTAATTACTCCTATGATTTATACTTATTGCAAAAATTATTCATATTCTAAAACTAATTACACGGACCACTTACCATTTTTGCAGTTTATATTTTCTACAAAAACTTATAACACTGACCATCCATGTATTTTATAGAATTTATAAAGAAGAGAAGTGATTAGTGTAATTATTTTTAAAATATGAATAGTCACTGTAATATTCAAGAAACATATAGTATCACTGTATTTATTTTAAAAAAAAGGGATAATTTAGCAAATACCCCCATTCGAAATGTTGAAACTAGCATATACCCTCTCTATATTTTTTATCTAATAAAATACCCCCACTCTTATGTAAAACAGAAGAAAAAAAATAAAAAAAGTGGGGGTATATCTTAATTTTTTTTAATATTCTATACTAAAAATGGAGGCATTTGGTAGTTTAAAAAAAATTGAAGATATATATTAGTTTTAACATTTAGAATGGAGGTATTTGCTAAATTATTAAAAAAAAAAAAAAAAAGAAAGAAAGAGAACTCATGACCCCAAAATCAAATCACCAAAGGACCAACAACCCCAATGATACCCACACTTAACATTACCTCATCCACCACCAAACCCTTCAACCTTTTAACCAATTCTACCAACAAAAGGTCACTTTTGACTTCAATCCAAACGAACAACTACCTTCTTAAGAATATTTTGGAGGTCTACCTAATTACTTTGACCCACTAGAGGAGGGATTGAATGGGATGCATCCATTTTATTAGAGAGAGAGAAGAAAAAAAAAAATCTAAGGAAGATGCGGAAGAAGAACAAACCACAAATTATCCAAGTCAAACCAACACCAGACAGTCGTTTCCTACCCTCGCCCAACGGTCGAGATCCAACCGCATCCTCAATCCAACGGTCCACATCCCCTCATCCTCTTCTTCCTCGTCCCCCCAGCCAACAAAATTAATATATAATCCACTCATTCTATCAAACCCAAAGAACTCTTTCTCCAAATTAAACCGAACCGACCCAACCCAACCCAACCGATCCGATGGCCGCTTCCTCCTCCGTCACCGCGGCCCGGGCCGCCCTCATCGGCCGGACCATCTCCGGCTCTCCCTCAGCGGCCCATCCCGACCGGCTCGCCATCCCGGCCGGCCTGGGCCTCCGCGCGCCTCCCCGGTCGCTCCGCGCCGCCGCTGCTCCCCGGCCTAGGCACGTCCGGAGGTCGGCGACGGTGATGGCGTCGGCGGCGGTGGGGGCCGCGGTGGAGGCCGGCACGGCGGCGCTGGTGGAGAAGTCGGTGAACACGATCCGGTTTCTGGCGATCGACGCGGTCGAGAAGGCGAACTCCGGTCACCCGGGCCTGCCCATGGGCTGCGCCCCCATGGGCCATATTCTGTACGACGAGGTGATGCGCTACAACCCCAAGAATCCGTACTGGTTCAACCGGGACCGGTTCGTGCTCTCGGCCGGCCACGGGTGCATGCTCCAGTACGCGCTGCTGCACTTGGCTGGCTACGACAGTGTCAAGGTGAGAGATCCCAACGAGCTTCTACTTGTGCTTTGAGACCTGGGTCATTGGAAAGATTAGATTTTGGTGAGATTTAAATAAGAAAGCTGCAATTTTGTTGTTGTTGCCAATAATGGCTTATAAAATAAGCAAAAGCAAACTAAAAATTGAGAAATTAGCTTAGTCTTTGGTGCAGTGGTAGAGCTAAGGCACATGGTATAAAGAGCAACCCTCTATCTCAAATAGCACATATTTTAAGCAGATTTTATAAATAAATTATGCCGATATGCCGAGTAGATTGAAACAAATAAGTATATAACCTTCAACCCTCGTCACAACTCTCGTGTTTTGGTGTAATGGAAAAGATTTTAACTAACATGTTCAGTTCAACTCGATTAATTAGTTGGCTTACATTAAAATAGGTAATATGTAATGATTCTTCACCTTTTTGTGTCGAGAAGGCAATATTGGGAACCTTTCGGCTACCACCCTCCTTCTTGGGCTCAACTCTCTTAAGGAAAACTAGAGCTCAAGCAGCTCGGCTTGCGAGCCACACCTTTAAATTAGAAAGGTTGGTATACGTGAATTATAGACAAGCTTAAGCTTAGATTAAATTGAACTTGTTTATGAGCTTATGAGACTTTTGAGCTCGAGCTTAGAGGTATTCAGCTCATTAGCCGACTCGTTTATATATTGTATTTTATAGAAAAATATCTTATTCTCGAGCTGAAAAAGTTCAGCTCACGAGCTTTTCGACAAGCCAAGTTTGATGCGCCTCGCGAAGAGCTTTGTTCGTTAACCCCCCTGATTATTTTTTATTGAAGTTGGAATCTTGTTACTTGAGAATTTTATATATATCCACCTTTTACATTTCTGCTTTCACTTGATTTGGCAAGCTATAGTTTGTTCTGAAGAAACCAATATGGTTGTTTGTTCTGAAGAAACCAATATGGTTTGATCTGAAGAAACCAATATGGTTTTAGTTAGATCTTTCTGTGTGGCTTTGAGTTAAGTAGTCGGTAAGATTTATCATCTATTTATAATTTCGGGATGGAAATATGATCTGTGTCATTTGGAAGATTGCATCTTGGTGAGTTTTGCATTTCGGGATGGAAATATGGTAACAATACTGGAGTATAAATAGCAAATTGAACGAAACACTGAGAAATTGCCTATAGTTTGGCCTTTCAGAAACCATATGTTTTAGTTTTAGTAGAAGATATGTCGGTGTTCTTTGGCTTTTTAAGTCAAGTAGCAGCAACGAATGATAAAAGCAGGCACTAGCATCCATTTACTTAGTACTTTGTGGATGTTTCTATACTGTAGTTTGATTTGAACAAACCAATATGGCGTAATTTTCATTATATATTTCTACGAGGAGTTTTGAGTTTCTGATCGAAGAACTCAGCGAGTCATTTTGATGGTTTTGATTTAATCTTATAGGAGGAGGATCTGAAGTCCTTCAGGCAATGGGGAAGCAGAACACCTGGTCATCCTGAGAATTTTGAGACGCCTGGTTGTGAAGTCACTACTGGTTTGCTTCTACAACTCACTAGACATGAGAGCACCATCATAGCCCCAGAATCTTTGTTAGCAAAGAAACAAAGCATTATCTACTAATATCCAATTTACGGTACATTATTATGATTTCAAACTATTCCATTTGTTCTTGTATATAGGTCCTCTTGGTCAGGGTATTGCAAATGCTGTTGGGTTGGCACTTGCCGAGAAACACTTGGCTGCCCGTTTCAACAAGCCAGACAGCGAGATCGTTGACCATTACACGTAATGACAGATTTTATCCGATCCATCTACTTAGGTTTTCAAGCTGTCCGTTCATGTGTATGAATCAGATGAGTAACCCTGATAAATGAAACGCGTGGCTTTAGGTATGTGATACTCGGGGATGGTTGCAATATGGAGGGCATTTCAAATGAAGCTGCCTCTCTTGCTGGGCATTGGGGTCTCGGGAAGCTGATTGCTTTCTATGACGACAACCACATATCAATCGACGGAGACACAGCGATTGCTTTCACGGAAGATGTGAGTGCCCGGTTTGAGGCTCTTGGGTGGCACACGATCTGGGTGAAGAACGGTAACACTGGCTATGATGAAATCCGTGCTGCGATTGAGGAAGCAAAGTCTGTTACTGACAAACCCACGATGATCAAGGTTCGTCGTTCTTATGGTTCTTCATTGCCTGTAAATTGGTTGTGATTGTGCTGGTACTTATTCTTCAGTCGGAGTGTAATATTTGTTGGGATATTGATTTCTTACAGGTAACCACCACGATTGGTTACGGATCACCAAACAAGGCAAACTCGTACAGTGTACACGGTAGTGCATTGGGCGCCAAAGAAGTTGATGCTACAAGGCAGAACCTTGGATGGCCTTACGAACCTTTCCATGTGCCCGAGGATGTGAGGAGGTCTGGTGACATCTTCCCCACTAGTTTCCTTTCTGTTTCTATACGATCACATGTTTGATATTGGTAGACTAGTATGTCATTGAATCTTATTCTTTTTAAGTTTTTTGTATGGAGAATAGTTATCGGTAGACTGAGAAGTTGCTCTTTTGTATCCTGTCGAAAATAACAATAATAGTAATGAGGGTTAATTGCATTAACTATTCCTATGTTTTACACTTATTATACGGGCCACCCCTGCTTTGAAACTAATTATCCGGACTCCCCTATAGTTTCTATTTTCTATAGAAACTAATAAAACATACCACCCCTATAGTTAACAAAATTTATAAAGGAGAAGGGTGGTCAGTGTAATTATTTTCGGAATAGGGGTAGTTCCTGTAATAATCATGAAACGTAGGGGAGTTTCAGTATAATTAACCCTAATAATAATTTGTAACTGAGAAGAAACACTCACTATAAGTAGGATGTCCATCCTTCCCGAGTGAAAACGGATCCGATTCTTTGCTGCATATGTAAGTTTGTAATGCCTTGTTCTATATCCCTTTTCAGTCACTGGAGTCGCCACGTCCCCGAAGGTGCTGCTCTCGAAGCAGAATGGAATGCTAAGTTTGCCGAGTACGAGAAGAAGTACGCGGAGGCGGCCGCGGAACTGAAGTCTATAGTGTACGGAGAATTGCCTGCTGGATGGGATAAGGCTCTCCCGGTACATATTTTCTACTTCTCATTTGCATATCAAGTGATTGAAGTGTCCTATACTGATATTTGTTCTGGGCACAACTTGTTTCCTGAATTCTCAGTCATACACTCCTGAAAGTCCAGCAGATGCCACAAGGAACCTTTCGCAGCAGTGCTTGAACGCGCTTGCTAAAGTACTCCCCGGGTTTCTTGGAGGCAGCGCGGATCTCGCTTCCTCGAACATGACGCTGCTGAAGATGTATGGGGACTTCCAGAAGGCGACGCCCGAGGAGAGGAACCTCCGTTTCGGCGTCAGGGAGCACGGGATGGGCGCAATCTGCAACGGAATCGCCCTCCACAGCCCTGGCCTCATCCCGTACTGCGCGACCTTCTTCGTTTTTACCGACTACATGAGAGGTGCCATGAGGCTCTCTGCCTTGTCTGAGGCTGGAGTCATCTACGTCATGACCCACGACTCCATCGGCCTCGGCGAAGACGGGCCCACCCATCAGCCGATCGAGCACTTGATAAGCTTCCGAGCGATGCCCAATATCCTGATGCTCCGTCCGGCGGATGGGAACGAGACTGCCGGCGCCTACAAGGTCGCGGTGCTCAACAGGAAGAGACCATCGGTCCTTGCCCTCTCCCGGCAGAAGCTTCCTCAGCTCCCGGGGACGTCGATCGAAGGAGTCGAGAAAGGCGGGTACATTGTGTCGGACAACTCTTCGGGAAACAAGCCGGATTTCATCCTTATGGGCACCGGCTCTGAGCTGGAGATCGCGGAGAAGGCTGCAGGCGAGCTGAGGAAGGAGGGGAAGGCGGTCAGGGTCGTGTCCTTGGTCTCGTGGGAGTTGTTCGACGAGCAGACGGATGCGTACAAGGAGAGCGTCCTCCCTGAGGCCGTCACTGCAAGGGTTAGCATCGAGGCGGGTTCGACGCTCGGGTGGCAGAAATACGTCGGGAGCAAGGGGAAGGCGATCGGGATCGACAGGTTCGGCGCAAGTGCGCCTGCCGGGATAATTTACAGGGAATATGGTATAACTGCAGAGAATGTCGTTGCGTCTGCCAAGTCTCTGTAGATCCTGCTCGTGGTTGTTGATAACCCCTTGATAGGGTTTTTGAGTACACAATGTGAAAATAATTCCAGTTTTTTTACAGATAAAAACTGAGTTTTCGAAATATAATAAAAGCTTCGATTTGTAGTGTGAATCTGTCGGAGGAAATTTCATTCGAATTGTTGAACCAAAGTGTACTGTGTATGCCTTCAGTTTTGAATGCTAAGGGTTGATAAATAAGTTGATCAATGTAACTTAGCCATTATTGATTCTACCTGCTCTTTTTTTTCCCTTTGTTGTGGTAAATTGGTAATACAAAATCTTGATTACTGGAGAGTTGAGTATTTGGTAATATTGTTCACTTGCTTTAGTTTTCTGGAAGGAAGAATTGGTGAAAGGCAAAAAAATCTCATTTGCCTCTGCCTTTAACTTTGGGATTTTGGTTCTCTTCTTCTTCTTCTTCTTCTTTTCACTGTTTGTCCATCTTAATGGCATATTCTCCTGTTTCTGAATTTGCTAAAGGGATTGAGTTTCGGGTGAGCGTTCGATTTCAACCGAACCGAAGTAATCGAAACCGAATAAACTGAAATTCTAAAAATCTAAAACCGAAACCGAACAGAAATTAGCCAAAACCGAACCGAATAACGATTCGGTTTATTCGATTTGTTCTGTTGGACTATATCTATCGTATAATGGATATGGTCCAAAGTTGAATTCGTAGTTAAATGATATTAAAAATTATAATTTGTATACATACATTTGTTGTATTTACGTCCAAAGTTAAACTAGTTGTTAAATTATCAAAGTTTGGTATGAAAAACATTAGTAGAATTTTTGCTTTCAAAATATATATATTTTAATTAAAACATATGCATAGAATTGAGGGTATTTACATAATTGCACAACTCTTCTTCAGTTTTCGATTTTGGACCGAAACAAAAATCCGAAACCGAAGAAATTTTAGTATTTTCAAAATCGAAACCGAACCGATTTTTTTTTCTTTCCCAAACTGAACCGAATCTCTTATTCGATTCGATTTTCGATTCAAAACCGAATAATGCTCACCCCTAGATTGAGCTACCGTATGACACACGAGAAGGGATAGTGATATTGAAAGACCGGAGGAGAGTAGTGTATCATGGCACTATTGGTGGAAAGTCAAGCTTATCACTCATCACTGTTACGTGGTAAGCCCGTAGCACTGAATAATTTCTCGTTAACCTGAGCCAGTCATAAAGGGTAGAGGATGATGTGATGGATTTTATGGTCTTCCACACTTCACTTTCATGAAATGTATGAATGAGGCGTGTCTCTCATCTTGGCTATCCACACTATCTTTCTACTTGAGGTGGTAGTTGGAGAAGTCTGCGTCTTCGATCCTTCGTGTCATTGTACGGTTTTGCGTTCCTGTAAGAGAAAATTTTGATACAGATGGAGATACCAAAGTTTTGATACTCTAGGGATCGAAATGTCATCCGAGTAGGGTCCGTGCTATAAATACTTGGTGCTGACACTTGAGCAATAACAGTTATGTTACCTAAAATATGTGTGGATCAAGGCTCTCCAGATTATGACTGATTAAGTTGCCGTCTGCTCTCTGTCACAGTATTGTGCTCGTACTTCTTTTCTTTGAAATATTGGAAGCTGTTAACTTCTGCTACAAAGGTTCGCAGTATCGGAATAGGTATTGGATCCTTCCTATGAGTATCGGGATCGGTTTTGGATCAGTCAGATTTTGCATCAGAAACAAAATAATTATTATAATTTTAGAAAAAATATATTTTATACATTTATACATAATTTTAATTATTTTTTATGTTGTTTCATATTAGTTTTGAAATTGAATAAAGTAGTAGTCATCCTTGCTGACTATTTTATCTACAATGGATTTTTTTTCTTATTATGCATTTATACTCTTGTTGATTGGTTTTTTCATTCAATTTTCTTGGCCAAATTGGCATGAAAATTGACTCTCAATGTCAATATCGATATCGGCCAGTATCGAACCGGGACATGCCAAACCGTATAAAAGCATAGGAAGAACTAATGAAGGGTTTGAGGTAAATTTTAAGGCGTAAGAAAGCAGAACCTATGTTATTCTTGTGTTAATTACTTGACTGATTTTGCAGCAGCAGGACTGCCTTCGGTAATGTTTACGTGGCCAAATAATCCAAGCATTGTTGCATTATATCATTAATCCATTCTCTAATCCACAAGTGATATTAGCAATCGGGTGTTTTAGAACATATCAGGTCTAGACAGGTTGATGACTCGATACAACATAAATAGCATTTCACTATCTTGAGACCCTTACACTTCTTACTGACACCAGTTACGCACTCATGCCAAGCTACCAGAGCCAAAATGTTGTACAAGTCTACGTTAAGCACAGGCAACAAAGTCGAGTGTAGGAAAAAAAGAATGAAATTTTTGACTTTCATCCCACTTGTTAATATGAATTTGTACTTACATCTCACTTTTTAATTTTATTAGACTTACATCCCATTTTTTTATCACAAAAAATATTCATTTTGTCACGAAAAATATTCGTTTTGTCACGAAAAATACTTTTAGTGGCAAAAAAGTGGGATGTAAGTCTAAAAAAATTAAAATGTGGAACGTAAGTACAAATGGATATTAATAAGTGGGATAAAAGTCAAAAAATCCCAAAAAAAAGAGGGAGAGTCAAGATCACTGAATCATTTCAGTATGTTCCAAAACTTTATCTGAAGGAATTACTAAGGGCAAAACACAATGTGTGATAGGGGCTATCAGATGTTTGGAGACAACACACTTAAGTTGAGAAATTGTTAGAGGACACACAATTTCAAACATCCAAATTCTTCTACCTCTCACACGCCTTCCTTTTCCTCGGTCTTCCTCTTTCGAACACCATTATTGTTGGTTTCAAACTTAATTTTGGAAGCTTTAGAAACCTTCCTCTTTCTCTTTCGAACACCATTATTGTAGGTTTCAAACCTAATTTTGGATGTTTTAGGATTGTCAGGATCCTAACAGTTCTAAGACAAAAAAAAACTGTGTCTTAGCACTGCCAGAATTCTGACAGTTCTAACAACAGTCATGACTGTCAGAATCCTGATAGTCCTAAGACAGAGTTAACTTGTCAATTCCCTCGCTGTGAATCCAGAGTGACGTCTTTTATATAATATGGGTGAAGCCTAGAAGTTTTTGTGTTATATATAAGATGGATGAAGTCTAATTTATTTTTTTGTATTACCATGCAATTTGAACATTCATTAACAATAACAGGTTACATGATTCTTCTATTGTACTATCACGAGCTGGGAAGACTCGGGTAGTTTTTTTTTTGGCCTTGCTGTGTAAAAGTTAAATATTTAACCAGCATGACTTTTACTTTGCAACTTGTACGCAAGAAAGGTGTGCAGACATCCTCAAGTAGAACTCTTTCTTCCTTCTGGTTCAGGTTCAACTCAAAATACAATTGACAGACATTTCCACTGAACACAAATATGAACTGAGGGGCAACACATAATCACGGCTCACAAGGAACCTTTGTAGATCAACCAATTTTAGGAACTTATTTGTTCTCGACTTGGCCATGACTCTATCTTCTCAAAGAATGTCACAGGGATCCCTCGGTCAAGATGACTTTGTTATCCGAAATGTAAAGCCTCGTTCCTTCTGAGAGGTGAATTGCATTACAGATTGAATTTTAGTCGGAAGAATCAAATAACGAAAGTTTGTTTTCATAAATTACAAAAAAGAGGGAGTTATAGATGTACCTTGTAATGCCTTTCTAACATCCAAGAAAATCAGAACATTCACATTCCGCCGCATACCTTCAACTCAAAAAGAATATATCAATAAATAAATAGTAAATGATACTACTTTCGAAGGCCGAAATAAAAGGGAATAATGTTGAAAAAAAAAAAAATCAAACAACTAGCATAAAAAAAATACTACGTTTGTAACTAGCAAGATGAAAGCACAAAATACTGAATGTTTCATGGTTAGTGTGGAATAAAAATGGATGGTAGCTGAGATGATAAAACTAGTAATCACATTTTACTAGATCTTTATGATGTTAGTCCGAGTATTTAGGCTGGCTTTGGGATTGTCTATCACGGTTGTTTCTGCTTTTTTTTTTTTTTTTTTTTTTTTGGAAAAGCAGACCAAAAGCTGTTTAGATTTCTTTTGGTATCAATTATCAAACAGCTTATTAGTTGTTTTTTTTTTTTTTTTTGAAAAACTAGTTCAAATTTTGGACTGCTTTTGAAGCAGGCAAGAATCTGCTTGCAAAAGCTGCTTGTGCTCTGCTTTTTGAGAAGTAGCAGCAATCCAAACCAAGCCTTAACGTATATATACCTCTCACCCGGGAAACAAAGAATGGAGATGAATCCAAAGATGCATAAGGTTCCTTGAGCTAATTAAATATAAGAGTATAATTTTGAGAAAACTTGACGAAAACGTAGATCATATGATTACACTATCATTATGCAGCTAGAAGCACTTTTATTTTAAGCGGTGCACTTGGTCGATGGCTGGTTCTTCATTAATCAGATTACTCGATGGTTGCAATTAGGTGGCCCTTTGAATTTTTTTGATCAATTGGTCACCTGATTAATGGGATTAAACCACCCGGTTGATGAGACTAAGCACACCCAATTACTCAGCCAACAATTTTTTTCTTTTCTTATTAATCTTTTTTCCAGAACACCGGGCTAGAAGAAATATAGGATCCAAACATGTAAAAGAAGGCTCAACAGGCCACAGATCCCGATATCCTATTAAAATATAACCAATATCATGAGTGACATACCATGCAAAAAGTATTGCTTTCAAATATGTTATGTTTGGGAAACAGAAACTTGGATGAAACGTAGGACATTAGCGTAACTTAGTTCCATTAGCATCTTCTTTGGCTTTTCGAAAGCTAAACTGGGAACTCATAGGACACACCAGAAAAGTACTGTTAATGAAAAAGGGTGAAAGCTCAAAGAAACTCATTTTGCATGATAATGATGCAACTGTATGTGATTGGCTTTTGAAAATCAAAACCCCATCTTTTTCACTCTCCATGTTACTTAGGTTCAAAGTAAGTTCATTTTCACTGATCATGGAGACCCGAACTCGAGCCCAACTCGAACCCGACGGACGTGGTGGATGGCTAGTCAGAAAAACTGACAGATGAGGACTGGGTTTGGGTTGGGGCTTGGGGATGCAAGAATCAGGTTCGGGCCAGACGTCATCGTAAAACTCGCTTGATCCAGCTGCTACCCGCCTTGCATGAACACATAGCTACTTGACGGGTTAGGACAAATATTGTATGCAGAAGACAAACAGGACAGAGAAGGGGGACACCTTTCAAAGAATTAGAGATAATGCAACTAAAAATGTGGCTAGGGTCAATTATATTGTATTTGGATATAATTAGGACTAGAAACTCTAAAAGTGCACTCTCTGTGGCCCTTATGAAAAGAATTTTAAACGCAAGAGCTGTAGTTGCAGTAAGCCAAAACCATCAGCAAAAATAAGTTTAAAGAAGAGGAGGATACTACAGTAGAAGGATCAAACAAGAAGAATAATGCTAACAAAATTAAAGGACTTCCTCCGCAGTATGTTATAAGTGTTATGAACCGGAATACTAGACGTCACTTGGAAATACTCATCATAACCCAATATGCTTCCCTAAGGACAACCATATGAACTAACGAAAGTTGAAACTTGAAAGCACTTAATACATTAGCAACAAAAGGGATCTTGGATAATGCAAGAAGGAATAACATGTGAGAGCTTTAAAACGACAAAACAGGAAAATGGGCAGCTTGGAATTGATAAGGCTTCTTTCGATCGTATGGAGACCGTATAGTTGTTTCTATCTCATTGTCGCTTGAAATAGAAATGCTTTTGGTTTTGGTTATGTTTACTTAGCAGCCATAGTCCCTCTAAGAAGCTGGCTGCGGAGGATGCCTCCGTATAGCTAGTTAGCAGGCTGAGGGCTCGTTCGTTGACGGAATTAACTAGACAAATCGTTCCACCAATTAAGAACGGCCATGCACCACCACCCATAGAATCAAGAAAGAGGTCTCAGTCTGTCAATCCTTACTATGTCTGGACCTGGTAAGTTTTTCAGTGTTGAGTCAAATTAAGCCGCAGGCTCCACTCCTGGTGGTGCCCTTCCGTCAATTCCTTTAAGTTTCAGCCTTGCGACCATACTCCCCCCAGAACCCAATTGTTGGAAATATAAGCTAGAGAGTTACAAGTTTTAATAAAGAGGAGAAACATCCTATGTCATGTTCATATGCATCACAAGTTTCAAATCGGTTTCCTCATTTCTTAATTTCCTATTTAACTTATATTTTTAATAAACATGTAACTTGTGCAAATTCATATGCTATTTAAGAGCAACATCTTGTACATTTTTTATCAAGCAAAAAATCAATAAACATTATTCCACTTCATAATATTTTGAGTATCCTCTTCTAGTGTTTTAGAAACAAGAGAACGCATTTCTCTTGTGCTTTCTCATCTCCAGAAGAAGAAGTTTATCTCTAACAAAGATTAATGTTATTAGTGCATATACACTACAGACATGAAAATACTCATCATAAACATCATCTACGTCTTAATTTCACACCACATATAATGGCCCCCATCTGCTCTGAAGATGTACTATGCATTTAAAAAACTGCTAGGAAGCAAGAATCTGAAAAGGAAAGCCAAAACCAGGAGGATAAGAAGTGGAAGTGTCCTACATATCATGAAAGCGTGCCATCAATAATGGAAAGCATCATTGAAGAAAGAAAATTTAGAGCACATACCACTAATTACGTCCCCATCTTTTGGTAAGCCACTTGAGAAGCGAACATGTAACCTGGCCATACGCTTTAGACCAGACTGCAAGATGGATTCCAAGTTCTTCTTGTAGGTTCCATGAACACAAACTACATCACAGAGTAATGATATATGTAACCGCGAAAATAGATAATTTACAACTGAAGAGAGAGAGAGAGAGAGAGAGAGAGAGAGAGAGAGAGTAAAAGACGAGGAGCATTTTCTTGTGCAGCATCATTACCCGGTACTTCTTCAGCAGAAAGTATGGGCTTCAGTAAGCTCTCAGAGCTAATAGTCTATAGAGTCAGAATGCAAAATAAAATGTAAGATTGCAAGAAACATATAAGAAAATTCATCTTATGCCTACACAAGTGAAATCCAGACTTCAAGAAGTGGCAAGAGATCATACTGGATGAATATTAATCTGAAGATATCTTATATCAAACTTTTGACGTTAACTTTGCGTGTATTATGCCTAGTTAGTCTTATCTTTTCACTGCCAGTCTAACAAACCCAGATAAAGGACGATTTTATATGGTTAGATAGCAAAGTTACGTGGATAGAACCTAAACATGCATTTCTACATTTTTCGTTACAATCTGTGAGAGGCATCTTCAGAATGTGTTAGATGCATCAAAATTAGTCACGTAGGCCGAGATATAATTGCATCAAAGTGCCAAGACAAATAAGAAATTGCAGTTTCTACTATCAAGATTATAGTAAATCAGTCACAGTCAGATCCTTGTTGTTACTAACATCCCTAACTGTATAAGACAAAATGCTCTTCTAATAGGACTAGACAATCATCCACACCTAATTGACTACTTTGATGATGAATTGAGTTCGTCCAGTAGGATAAAACTACAGCAGATATTTCTAAACCCTAATAGTGAAAACCTACAGCGCTGGTGTGATTCATCTTTATAAGTAAATCTGCAATTACTATTTACTCCCCACATTGATCATTGGCATCAAGTGATATGACAAATCATCTGCATTCTCATGAGGACTCTACATTTTTTTCCCCTTTTTTCATGAGTACTACTACATATCCCATAAGTTTCCACTTTAATGCTTGATATATCGGATGGCAGAATATAGTCACAAACTCACAGTTTGAAGAAAGCATTTAATCACTACAAAACATGACTAACAGAAGTACCTTTCCATGTTACATTTGGCCATTTTTACTCACAAGTTTACTTGAATTTACAGCTTAGCTAAGAATACTTCAATATTACATTATTTTCCGAGCACAAAAAGCTCCATGAAAAAACTTCCTCTGTTAGTACGAAAACTTTGGATATATTCCCAAGCATGTTTGGAAAGCTGGACCTCAAAAGCACTTCAAAATCCTGAAAAGAAAGTTACTCTCTGACCTATTCTTCCAGTGGTATTCTCTTAGATATAAACCTACAGATAATTTAGAGTTAGGGTTGCCAAATGGCCAACTCCTCAGTAGTCAGAAATGGCATATTCAATTGGGAAGTTAAACTTCCCATATGACTCCTCATGAATGTGTACAATCCATATATATGCTAAGAGTTTATCATCCATGATACCAAATTAATTTTCCTGAGTGAACATATATGAATCATAAAGTTAGCATAATAGCATGTGGTGCAAAAAGGAGAAGACATCAACACTAGGAAGATACTGTCAACAAGCAATGGCCCAAGTGGTCAATGCATGGAGACAAAAGATCAAGAATTGGGTTCAAATCTAACAAGATGCAATTTAAGGGATATTCAACTAAAAATTACAGTGGCACAGTAGTTATGGATCAATTAAATTACAGGTGAATGGAGGCGGTGCACAACTTGTGGAGGCACTTGTGATCCATATGATGCGCAACATGAGGGGCAATAATTGAAGTCATCCCATGTGGGATGTTCCTTCTCTCTTTCTAGGAGTTTCCTTCCTCCCTTTTGTGAGGTGTTGCCTTCTCCAGGGAGTTTCTTTTGGAGTGTCTCCCTCCCCCAACTTAGGCCGCCTCCTCCCAAATTACAAGCCTAAGGACCATGCTGGTGAAGGGGTGAAAAAACTAAAGGACGATAAACCCTAGAGTTTTGACCAATCATATTGGTTGCTAAGGAGGTCCAAAAATTGCTCCAAAATTATCTATTTGGACTGATATATCAAGCTATTGAATTAGACAGAAACCTAATAAATCTTTATAAAAGACTAGAATTAATAATTAAATCTAGCATTATGATGTTTTTAACTCCTGATAGATCACAGAGGATGCAACTAGGAATCACCGTTACTCCTAAATTGGTGTTGTATCACCATGTCCTATATGTATTAGACATGATGGACATTCCAAAATACACTCCAAACTCCACTAGGAGACACCAAAATCAGTGGTCTTTGTCATTGTGTCAATATCATTCGTTTCTGTGTCCGTGCAACATAGTGGGGAGCAACCAACATAGCTGTTGTTGCTTTATTGAGGCTACTATGCTGCCATTTCTGCAGCATGAGTCTGTCCTCTCCTCTCAAGATGAAGTAGCAACAATAAAATTGGAGTTGCTTGGATTTCATCGTCTAAAGGTTAAGCTAATATTAGTAAGTTCAGATTTTGGATAAAAACCTAATAGAGACCAGAAATTCATCAATGTTGTAGCACAATGTGGACTCCAGGATTCCAGAGGGACATGGGAGAATGGAGAATAGGCGGAACATCTAATGTGTATGAGCACAGAGTCTGGGCATAAGCTAGCAAACAAGCACTAGCTCGTACCATAGTGCATGAGTTCACGGCTAGGTGGGGAAGAGATCAGGCAAGTAATAACCAACTCTATCCAACAATTATAGTGTTATCACTTATCTTTCAACTCAAACCATAGTGGATCAGAAAGGCTGAAATACCCAATCTAAGAGCTCTACATGAAGGATCAAAACGAAAACTAAAATATGATACAGCAAAAAACAAAACAAAAACAAAACAAAAAACAAAAGCAGGTTCCAAACCTAGCAATGCATGTATGGCAACAACTATTTTGGCAACTCACAAGGGCCTCTCTATACCTACAAACCTCGTCATTCTAGACACACAATTACAAGTGTTCCTTAACTTCCAAAATTTATAAACCAGTCCTACTATCTGTCATTATACTGGACAGATGTTTCCAGCTAAAATTAAATTTATACAAATTGTTTCTTAGTACATTAATTTATAAATCTTAGTGGTTGGTTGGAGTCGTTGTCGATGCTAGAGTCTCCTATTACAAGAATTAATTTCACAAAGGAAAATTGGCTGCTTGCTTGTCCGTTCTGCTTGTATTAGAAATAAGAAACTGTTGAAACATATGTGATATTTGCTTGTCTATACATATTTAATGCAGCTAATTGCAATAGGATTCAAGCTAGTATCCATTAGATCCTATCATTGACAAAGACTTATAAGAAGAGTTTGGAGTGAGGAAAAGAAGTTAAAAATACAGTCACAACAATTTAACCGAGGAGACATGAAATAATTTTTTAATCCTAGTGATGCAGTTCTCAATAACATGAAAGAACTAGAGACCTCATATATTTAACATCTTTAGTAAGCAATTATGGTATTAATTAGCACTGGAACATCAATCAATCCTACTGTCCTACATCAACTATTTTAATTGGAAGGATTCTCTAGCTTGTACAGATAAGTAGGATCACAAGGTAAGACGGTATAATGTTTATTTTCAGGCTCCAAATTAATTTAGCTCTTGTTCTCTAGCTCGCAATATGAAAAGGATGAATTAATATATTAGGAAAACAAAAAGAATCACCGATATTGTGTGGCCCTGGTTTGCGCGAATCAGAGCTCCCCATTTTCATCCAACAGGCTAAATTGTTGCTTATTATCCCTCCTAACTGCCTGCAAATTAGACAACTTAAAGAAATTAGTAAGAATACCATTTCCATCTAAATAAATTATATACGTGTCTAAGAATTCAAAGAAGCAAATACTTTTATTCAAGTTATATGTGCAACATAACCATTTTCTGTGAACTAGTACATATCAGACGAGTCCATAATAGTGGTAAAATCTTGTCATATGTCATACTCTATAGTACAAGAATCCCATATAGAGGCAACAAATGCAACAAAGGGAAAATAAACTAATACAATTATTTATAGTAGCAAACTTCAGTTATAACTAGGATGGAACTATACCATTCATAATTTGGACGGCATATACCATTCACAAGAATAAAGAGACTAAAATCAACCCAAAAAGTTGCTCATGAGGATAAAAGGACAACGCATACACAATTATCAAAATCAAACATGGAGTTCATATATGGATACAATTTATTCAAAGTAAATTATGTGAAGCAAGCCTTTCATAGTGGATTTCCCCAAACTATTTGTATCAATAGTGCAGCTAGTGAATTGCACATTGGACTTACAGAAGAAATATTGTGATAAGAAAACCTATCACCCACCTCCCTTATGTGTAAAAGCTGGACCAACATAAATACCTTTAGATGTCTGATTCATGGACAATGTCATAACAGACTGAAGTGAATGTACATCTTAAAAGTTGAATTAACAAAAGCAAACATCAACCTACCTTTTGAGTGTAGGTATTCTTAATTGTGTTTCAACCCACAAAAGTCTGGAACAGTTGACTGTTCTTCATAAACAAGCATCTGACACATTTACAATTTTATAGATGATATACAGTACCATATGCATGTCCTATGTATAAATAAGCAACTTCACGAGAAACATGCATTACTATGCTAGTTGCCTATTCATGTTATACTAAAAGAGACATAGGCATTGCATAACTAACCTCCTTAACATCTTCAATTGTGTGAGACTTCAAGGGAATTTTAGCAAACGTAGTCATATTCAGTGCTAACAAATCACGGACTGGTACATATCCATCACTTCTTATATCCAACCTCATCTCCGAAACCATATGACGCAAAATCCGAGTCCTGAATGAAGAGAACATTATAAGAAAATGCCAAATGCGTGGTCTTGATTTCTCCATTTTGTGTGAAAACACATTCTTTTTTATATCCTTTTATAATCAAACAATGATTGTGATATTACTCATGGAGCTAGGTTTTAAAACTACCAATATTCACCAGTCACCACTAGAAACCAGGGACAGAGCTCGAGCCCTGGTACTTTCTCACGAGAGAGCTTAGAGTTGAAGGAAGGAACAGGTTGAGGAGAACAGATAGGCATTGTGGTGTATCTATAATACCTTGACAGAGGTGACTCTTTGAAAGCCTATTCTCTCAACCAGCACCTTTGCTAAAATGCAACTTCTAGTGAGACTTGCGCCTCTATTTCAAATTTATCCTTTAATCTAAGGCTAAAGTTTGTCAAGTGGCTATCAAGCATACAAATTTTCTAATCAGGATTCCATGAATATAAACATAAGGAGAAATTTTGAGTCGCACCCCACTTAATTTACCACAATTCAAGGTGCACCCCTGTCAATTACAAAAATGTATAACGCACCCCAGTTGAGACGTTTTCCGTCCCTTGCTAACAGCCGACCGTTCAGCCTATATTTTTATGACGAAAAAGCCCTTAAGTCCTTGTGTGAGGAATCGTAATGAATGGAAGCCCCTAACTTACTTGTGTAATCTCTAAACTACCCTTCTCTTTTATAGATCCCTACACCACAGCCTTTTTCTTCTCTTTGATTCGATTGTGTGGCTTGGTACCAAAAATTAGGGTTCATCGAAGCTTCACCGAGCCACCATGGCTAGCTCTGCAACTCCGGTAAGCTATGTTTTGTGTAATTTCTTTGAATGTATGAAATTTCTTGGTGTTGTGGTTTGTCCCTCTAATTTTCGTTGAATGTATGACATTTTCAAATATGTTTAGGAGAAATGTCAACTCTGCTCGAAGCACACCCACCTTGCAGATGAGTGTCCGTTCTTGAGCTCCCCCTGCAAGATGAAAAACTGCAAGGGGATTAGGTATGTTTCGAAGTCAAATACCACGGCCAATCCCGGGAGAAAGTTTCTGAAGTGCCCCCTTTGCTCAGATTTTCAATGGATGGATGTTGCTGTTTTGGGTTCAAGCTCTGGAAGCTCATCTTCAACAATTCAAAGAGGAGATTGTTTCTTATGTGGTGAGTTAGGCCATTGGAAGAAGGAATGCCCTTGGGGAGAAAGCACTTGTCCCAATCGGAATTGTGGAGGAAAAAGAGCTATTTTAATGTCAAAGAGGAGTCACAACAAGGGAAGAAAATTCTTGCAATGCTTGAAATGCAACAATGCATTCCAATGGTTGAATGAGGCCACTCTTAGTGAGGAGAAGAAATCTGAAATCCCTGTTCAAGTTGTAGTGAACTCCACTTTAGAAGAGTTTTGTAAAAAAAATTGGGAAAGGATTGGCTATGTAATATTGAAATCTGATAGATCATGTAATATTGAAAGGATTTTGATAATGATGTTCCAATTTTCCACTTCTTGTTGCAGTTTGTAACTATATAAAGACATGGACATAATACAATCTCAAATATATGAAGACATACTGCAGTTTGTAACTACTTGTTGCATTTTGTAATTGATAATCATGTCCAGAAAAACAATGATCTGGACATGGACATAATACAATCTGGACATAATGCAATCTGGACATAATGCAAGTAATACTGAATTTGTCCAGAAAAACAATGATCCATAACTGGACATAATGCAATCTGGACATTTTGTAATTGATAATCATGTCCAGAAATCTGGACATGGACATTTTGTAATTGATAATCTGGACATTTTGTAATTGGTAATCTGGACATAATGCAAAAATCTGGACATGGACATAATACAATGATCTGGACATAATGCAAGTAATACATAATGCAATGATCTGAATTTGTCCAAAAAAATATTTCAAACACACTGCAAGTAATACTCCCAAAATGAGATTGATGACATTAGAGTAATTAGAGTTTGTTCACATTAGAGTAACTACAACAGTGAGTAATTTTTCCAAAATGAAGGCATGCTTCAAACATACTACAAAATGAAGGCATGCCTCAGTAATATTCCCACAAAATGGCCTAAACAACACTGAGTTTGTTGACATTAGTAATTACAAAACATTCCTTTCTGAGAACTGCACAAAATGGCCTATATAACAAAAGTCCATATAACTGCACAAACAAACTACTGCTGTTGCCAGCTACTGCTGCTACCCCCCCTCCCCTAGTGGCTCCAACACTTGAGTTCCATGGAGGTCTGAACACTGAGTTTGGTGGCATCCTTGGTGGTAGACATGCTGCAATGTCACTTGCCCTACCAGGTGCATTGGCCAAGTGTTGTTGTATTTGTTCTGCAACTGAAGGTCTTAGAGGCATGAAATTTGTTGAAGGCCTTGGATGTGATTCACCTTCTTGTTGTACTGCCTTCTTCTTACCCCTTGAAACCTTTGGCCTCTTGTAAACAGTGTTGCTCACCCTTAGAACTTTTTCTTTTCGTTCTTTGGGTGGTCTTGGCGCCCTTGGTGTTTTCTTGTTCCCTACAACTGGTCCTCCCTGGCACCCCCTAGCATTGTGATCTACTGGCAACTTGCACCTCCCACATATCCTCTGCTTCTTGACACTTCTTGGCAACTCATCAGCTTCCCTCCTCCTAACACCCTTTGGTCTTCCAGGGAGCCTATGTCTACCAGGTGGACCAACCTCATATGGTGGCTGCCAAATAAATGAAGTAGTGAGTGGGATGACAGGTAACTTAAATGAAGTAGGAAGATGCAAATAAATGAAGTAGAGAGCTGCTAGGTAAATGAAGTAGAGAGCTGCAAATAAATGAAGTAGAGAGCTGCAAAATAAATGAAGTAGAGAGGCTATAGTGACTTACTGTGCCCCATAAGCTTTGTTGAGGCATTGGAACAATCTTTCCAGCATATGCTTTCTGGTAGGTAGTGGCATGATAGTAGTGACTTGTGAACCTATAACAAGTAAATATTGTTAGTGTAAAACTTTAGTATAAGCTGTAACAAGACAAATGAATATTGATAGTAATTACATTATCCATTGAGGCCTACTAGGTAACAGAGCAGCTACAGCATGGACACATGGAATCCCTGTTAAATCCCACACACAACAGTCACAGCTTCTTTTAGAAATATCAACAGTCCATCTATTCTCAATAGAGTACACACTTGTGACACAAAACAACCCTTCATCAGCCCCAGTCACTTGATATTTGTTGACAAGGTTTGATCTTTGCTCAATTATCTTCTTAGCTCTTGGGGTCAAGTCATACTCATCCCATGCTCTAGAAGCCATCTTCCTATCATAGATCATTTGCATCACCATCATATGAAACATCTCTACAATCATAGTGATGGGTTTACCTCTGATTCCTCTTATCCAACTGTTGAAGCTCTCAGAGAAATTGTTGGTTATGTGCTCACACTTGGTTGTTTTGTCAAAGTAGGCTCTACACCATCTGGTCATGTGCTCTACCTCTGATTCCTCTTCCCCATTCTTCAAAGCATCCACCCAGTAGTACTTATAAACTCCCTCCAAATGGTTACTTTCAACTGTATAGGGTAAATCCAACAGACTTATAAAGTCTGGGTCCACTTCAACAGCAATTGAACTACCCTTAAAATGGACCCTAAGCATGTACTTCCTGTATAACAGTACAACTACCCTTAAAATAGCCTATAATTTCACACATAACAATAAGAGCAATAGACATAACTGTCTCTAACAATAATAGCCTACAAATATCATCAATTTTAGCCTATAATTTCACATTTAATTCATAGAGGAAATCATCATATTGAACCCTAATAGCATATAATTTAACATTTATAACAGTACAACTACCCTTAAAATAGCCTATAATTCCACATACAAATACACATTCCAGTATGAATTCATAGAGGAAATCATCATATTGAACCCTAATAGCAAACAAATATCATCAATTTTAGCCTACAATATCACATGTTCACCTAGGTCATCATATTGAACCCTAATAGCATACAAATATCATATTCAACCCTACTTTCACATATACAGCATACAAATACACAGAGGAAATCATCAACTTTAGCATATACATACCATTCCAGTATGAATTCATACGCATTTCAGATGTTGAACCCTAATCATACTCTACTTAACAACTAACAGAGGAAATCATCAATTTTAAACATCCTTCAGTTGAAAAGGACATGAACGAAGCAAAAATTGATGGAGCAAAAATTGATGGGACAAACCTAAAAATTATATACAATCAATAGAAATCGAAAAATCTGTAACAGAAGAAAAATAGGGGCAAACCTAAAAATTACATACAATCAATAGAAATCGAAATCGAAAAATTGATGGGGCAAACCTAAAAACTACATACAATCAAGAAAAATAGGGGCAAAACCTAACAATTACATATAATCAAGATAAATAGAGAAATATGTTAAAATTACATACAATCAAAGATTTTACCTGCGTGTCTGGTTCGCCATGGACGATCGGTGGTTCGCCATGGACGATTGATGGGACTATCATAGGCAATCTACCACTACCAATCAATTATACTATCATTCATGCAAGCAAGGATTCGAAGCGTAAGACATAAGGAAGATATTACACCTTACGAGTCAAACCAGCCGGGATGACCTGATCAGATATCATCCTCATGCTCACAAGTTTGACTCTCCCAAAGAGGGATAACTCTAAGCAACACGGACTGAACTGATAGTCTTGCGCTTGCGGTCTCTCTCTTTGGTCAAACATGGACACGGCCTCTCCTCATACGAAAAGGTTGGTACTAATAACCAGTTTCGAATGACCTAGGATATGGCTCGGATCCGGGATGTTCCGTCGCAATTAGGATACATGAAATACGTCATGCACCCTGCATAATGACGGCAGAAAAGCAAGATGAGAGGACACATATACCTCTCGGCCAATTCTGAACCTGAGCCTGGGCTAGGGCAAACTGCCGCGGGTTCTGTTGCTGGAAAGTCTGGGCCTGAGTCGGCAATGGCCTCGGGAACGGGAACTGCTGTTGCTGGTGAACTGGAGCTGGTGCTGGTGCTGGTGCTGCCGGCCGAACTTCTTCTGGTTGATCAACATGAGCGATGCCACTGAAGCAATGACATCAGGGATATTAAGAAAGGACCATGATAGATCAATGATACAAGCATGTTATCAAGTCAGGAATTCAAGGAGATATGAAGATACGAGTGGAGATCAAGAAAGAGTACGGATTGAGACATATATCCGGTAAACCCTCACACATCTTGATTAACAAGACCTGCATGGGCCACCACTTAAACCATGTCACGCCCCAGAACCAGAATACTGGAGAGCGGGGGCATACATAGCCAGCTACGTATAACGGAGTAGAATCCACGCCGCTATACGGTCACGGCTGTCTAGATATGTGAGAGTTTCACTACAATCCACCAGTCTCTTAAGGTCATAAAATAGCCTATTGTCTCAATCTCAACCAACTAATAATAATTACAAGATGTCAGACCACCAAATACACAATAGTAAGGCGTCCCATACATTACATATTCGGAATGATCATGAAGCTAGTCATTACAAAATGTGAGGACTAGCAAGAGTTCAGTCATACATGATCAACCCCCGGGGCTTGTCAATCATGTTACAGCCCATAGGCAGACAATAAGTAAAAGCTGCAATCGAGCTAACACTTGCTCGTCGGCTAAACGCCTCAAAAGAATAATTTACAATATCACAGTGGGAGAACAAAAGAAATCCACTCGATGCCCTGGTTACGCCGGGTGACCACCATCGGGCTACAAAGCAGGGAGATCCTTTGGTGCTGCTCCGGTATCTGGCCATACAAAACCAGCTGGGTCAGACCCCAGAAAGAGCAAGTGCCACAAAGGAGGCTTCACTTAGGACTAAAACCAACAAATCATTAGCATTCAACATGTAAGAAAATAATAAGTAACACAGATTAAGGTTTGTGCACTACCAATGCACTTGTCCCAATCAGAGAAAATAATTAAGAGAAGCATCATTGACATAAGACAACTGGAGAATCATGCTAAATAAAATATAGCTGGGCAATATATGAAGAGAAGACGAAGGTACTATTCCGGAAGCCAGGTTACAATCCTTAAACCAAACAAGGACCGAGATTGTAACCCTTCGCCTGAACAGAGCTTAGTCTCTGATCATTTATTGCTAAAGGTGACAATCATTAAGGTGAAAATGAGAGAGTACAATGATAAAAGTGACAGTGAAGAGTACAATACGCTAGAGTGACAATAGAGTACAATCGTTATAGTAACAATCTGGAGTGACAATCATTATAGTGACAATCTAGAGTGACAATCATTCAATCATTCTGGTACAATCTTGCAATCAATCACTTCTAGACAATACTATACTGGACTAGACTCCATCCAATCAATCACGGCCAATCATAGCCTACGGCTTTCTACATTAACTAACTAGGGTTATCACAATCCTAGTTACTAGCAAGATGCAATGAGATGTTCCAAGTAGTCACAGGCCCTGCAGCTATCCAGGTTATCCAAGCAATCATTACAGTGACAATTTAGAGAGTACAATACATTAGAGTGACAATAGAGTTCAATCATTTAAGTGACAATGGTGGGTGCCCCACATAACAGTGGGCTGGAAATGTGTCCTACTCGTCGACAGGCTACAAGTCCAAACATTTGCGGCCGGGATAACGGGATCGCCTGTAACTGGGGAACATCTCTTCATGTCTAGTGAATTATACTAATCATTGACCTTAGTCCATTTCAGTAGGTACTCCTGACCGTGGTACTCAGGAGTCCCCTCCTAGACATGATGCAGGACAGGACTGGATTATTTGTACAAGCAAGCAAGCAGGAACACCCACGGTGTCAGAGTTGGTTATACAAGTCAAGTTACAAGTTACACGTCAAGTCAAGTCAGGAGTGCGCCGCCACGGGCCACTATCAAGTTATCAAGATAAATTATGTCAGGGTACTTGTCGGGAGTGGGCCACTATCATGTCAGGTTGGTCATGTCATGAGTGCACCACTACGGGTCACTGTCGTGTTATGCTAGTTCTTTGTCATACTATGCCATGTACAATAGTCATTCCAAACATATTAAGTAAGATCAAGTTCATGACAAAAGGCGTAAGGATATAAAATGGACGTAAAATATCTAATAAAATATCAATATACAGGACTATAGAAGAGCCAGGCTTAAAGAAATAAAACCAAAACTCCAAGAGCCAATGGATTGCGCAAAGGGTCAGGGGATTGGATTGCGCAGGAATGGTTGGCGCAGGCTGCGAAGTGCGCAGACTTAGACTGCGCAGGCAATAGATGGCGCAGGATGCAGACTACGCAGGCTTAGACTGCGCAGGCAATGGATGGCGCAGGATGCAGACTGTGCAGGCTTAGACTGCACAGGCAATGGATGGCGCAGGATGCAGACTGCGCAGGGGTCAAGCGCGCAGGAGCCGATGGCGCAGGGTTGGTTGCGCAATCGGGCAGCGGCCAGGCTGCGCAGTCAGCGACCAACGCTAAAGAGCACGGCGCGGGGAGGCTGCGCAGTTCAGTGCTGCGCTAAAGGGCGCAGACTGTAGATCTTCTTCTCCAGGCCGAGAGGAACATCAAGAACACCCAAAATTCAATCCTTCATATCTTAGTCAAATCAAAGCCAAATCTATATTTTCAAAGTTCTAACTTGAGTAAAATTGAATTCTCTTCCACATGGAACAATCAAAACATGAAAATGAACAAGTTTTATAGATCAAAACCACCAAAATCCGAAAATACTTCAATCCTAGATCTACAAAATTCCAAGCCCCAAATGGAGAAAACCCAAGTTCTAATGTTGCTTAAAATGAGCTAATAAAGCTATTAGACAAATAAAATGTAGCCCTCAAGTGATAGCAAGATACAACTTGCCTAGGTTGGTGGTTGGTGGAGAGGAAAGAGTAATGAGGAAGAAGATGAAGAAAAATAAATGAGGAGAGAGAGAGAGAGAAGAAAATTGATATTTATGGTGGTGGTGGTTCTCCATGTCAACCCAAAATAAACCAAGTCAAAATAAACCAAGGTGAACCAAGTCAAGGCCAATAAACCCTCTCTCTAGCAATTTAAACCAAATGAACCACGAAATAAACCAAGCCTCACTAATCCAAAATAAACCAATGAACCATTAAAATCAATTGAACTATCAATGCCAATTAAAACCAAGCCAATGCAAAATAAACTAAGATAACTAATCATGACTAAATAAAATATGGGTCCAAAATACGTATACGTATACTAAATACGTATCACAAATTTGGGACATTACAGGCGGGCCGGTTCGGGCCGGTCCAGCAGGTCGGTTCGGGCCGGTCCGGTCTTTTTTTTTTTAGTTTTTTTTTTACTGGATTTAAAGTTTTTTTTGAGTTTTTTTTGGTTATTTTGTGTTTTAAATTTTATGTTTTAAATTTATGTTTCTTTTGAGTATTTTTTTTGTTTTTTTGAGTTTTTTTTTCTTTCTAGGTTTTAATTTTATGTTTTAAATTTTTTTTCTTTTATTTTTTTTCCTCCTCTTTTATCTGGACTTGGGACCGGCAATGCAAGCTTTGCGTGTCATAGGCAGTGTTAAAAAAAATTTGTTTCAAGTTTTTTTTGTTATTTTTGTTTTTTTATTTTAGGTTTTTTGTTTTGTTTTAAATTTGTGTTTTTTTTTGTTGTTTTGTTTTAGTTTTCTTTTTTTTGTTCTAAGCTTTTTTTGTTTGTTTTTTTTTTTTTCTAAGTTTTTTTTTAAAAGTTTTTGGTTTTGTTTTGTAAATTTTCTTTCTTTCTTTTGTTTTGTTTTGTTTGTTTTCGTTTTGTTTCTTGTTTTTAAGTTTTGTTTTTAAGTTTTTCTTTCTAAGTATTTTTTTTAAGTTTTGTTTTTAAGTTTTTTGAGTTTTCCCTCCCCCTTTTTTTAGTTTTCTTTCCAAGTTTTTTTTTTTGTTTTAGTTTTGTTTCAAAGTTTTTTTTGGTTTTTTTCATTCAATTTATCTTTTTTTTTTGTTTTTTTCGTACCTTTGAGTCATTCTTCTTCCTCCTCGGTTCCAGAAGCTTCACCTATTGTAAATGATTCAAAGTCCAGCTCGTTGATGTCAGCAGCTTCATCTCTCTTATTTTGGATTCTTTTTCTGCTAAAATTCAATCTTGAACACATACACAAGCTTTCAAGATATCTGGCTTCAACCGGCTCCTCTTTACGCTCAAAATCCTTGATCCTGCACTAAAACATGACTCCGATGCTATCGTGTATACCGGGACCATTAGTAAATCACGCGCTATGGTAGAAAGTACAGAAAATCTTTTGTCATATTTTTTCTACCATTCTAAGATGGTGAAGTGATTTAAAGATTCCTCTTCTTCTTCATAAGAACTTAGATATAAAGACAACTCTTGAGTGGGTTGGGAAGAGTGTTTTTGTTTCTTCCTTTTTAGTATACGACTGGCGTGGTCGATTATGCCAAAGCTACTACTAGTACTCACTTGAGTTGTTTGGGTCGACACAACTTTGTCTTCATAAACCATTACTAATCTTTCCAACACTACCTTTAATTCTACTTTCAAGTCAATAACATCAAGATCCATGTTTTCTGCATAGTCATCTAACAAAGCCTCTACACCATCTAATTTGATCGTATGATCAAAAATGGAAGACAAACAATATAAAAGAGGTACATCACCCCAATATTTAGTGAATTTAGCTTCCATTCTCTTTATAACATAGTCAAAATTTGGAACATTTCTATATTTAGAAAATAAGTAAGACATGTTACAAAGTTTCCGTAAAGCTAAACAAGAAGTAGGATAATAAACACCAAAAAGCATACATGTAGTATTGTAAAAAGTTTCTAAAAATTCACAAATAGAAGAAGCAACTATCCAATCATCTTTAGTTACTTGATATTCAAAATTATGATCCATATTGCAAAAATATGTAATAGCATCCTTAAAAGAAATTGCGAATTTCAACATTAAATATGTCGAATTCCATCTATGTGGTACATCCTTAACAAATCTTCTAAAACGAATATTAAAACGTGCACATGTGGCTTTAAAAGTTTGTTGTCTATTTGGAGACGTGTTCAAGTTGTGTAAAAATTTCTAAGAGTCTCTAAATGTGTACTAAAAAATTTGAGACATTCTTTTACAACTAAGTTAATAATGTGGCAAACACACATAACATGCAATAATCTATCTTCCAAAATATGCTGAAATAGTAAAGACAATGAAGATATAGCAGAAGTATTATTACTAGCATTATCAAAAGATACAGATAATATTTTACGGTGAATATCAAAGTCACGCACGTGTTTTGAAATAGAACTTGCAATTGCACATCCCGTGTGTGAAAATTCTAAAGTTTTTAAACAAAGGATGCGCTTTTGCAACATCCATTATAAATCTATGTAGTGTATCGTGATACAAATATAAGCATAACTTTGCTTACTTGTCCAAATATCAGAAGTAATAGATATTTTACTAACATGCGACAATGTTTCTTTTAAAGCAACTCTCATTTCTTTAAAAAGTCTTTTAGCCTCTTTCCTAGCAGCGCCTCTAGTAACTTTACTAAAATAGGAATTTAAAGAAATTGTGGCATAATCATATAAAGATTCACTTTCATCCGAAGTGAATGGAAGTTCATCAACAATAATATATTTAGTAAATTCAGTTTTATGACGGTCAGCTGAATAGAAAACCGTACTCATTGAAGTACCCGCGGTACCTCCGAAACTTATCTGAATTTGGGTCGCCGGAATTGAGCTCGGGCCGTAGTAGGTATTGTAGTGTCTTGACATTGTGCCCGTGCCACCTCCCCTCTTCTATTTGTATATATGGGAACATTTCTTGCATTGTGCCACGTACGGAACTGATTCACCTTTCTGATCTAAAACAAGTGAGCCATCAGGTTTAGTTTCTTTAAGAATAACCAAAAATTTCCAAATCTTTGATTTTTGCTTCCTTTTTACAACATTTGGGTAGTGCTAGCAACTTCAGGAGGTAAACCAATTAAATCATCAGGAATAGAATTTTGCTCAAAAAAAGTATTATAATATTCAAAAGTATGTCCGACAGCGTCAGTAGGTTGGTTTGAACCTTGTCCAGCCATTTTAAAAAAACAAATAAAAATATAAAAACAATTAGAAAGAGGGAGGATACCGAAAATTAAATAAATCAAAAATTATTTTTTCTCAAAAAAGAGAGAGATGGAGGAAAGAAAACTATTTCATAAATGTAAATTAAAAAAAACAATTAGAAAGAGGAAGGGAAGAAAAAAAAAACTTTAGGGTTGGGAGCTTGATCGGGAAGTCGTAGATCGTCGGAATTGTTTAGACAAATTTCTTGAAACCTTTTTGTGAGCTTGAATTTTTTTTTTTTGATGGAATGAATTGTTTGTGTTTGAAATATGTGATTCATGACATATTTATATGATTTTTTTTGAAGCCAAATGACCCCCCTACCCTCCAAATAGAGTTGTCGTAAAGGGTTTTTTTGGTCATTTTTGACAAAATGACCAAAATATACCCTAAAACGATCATAAAACGGTCAAATAGTGGGAGCATTTTGGTAAATGGGGGGGCCAAACATTCAAAAAAAATTCAAAAAAAAAAAAATTCGGTTCACCCGGGCCAGTCCGGGCCGGGCTCGGGCGGGCCTGACCGGTACGGGCCTGAGCGGGCCTACCGTTCAAAATTAAAAAAAAATTAAAAAAAAAGGGCCGGTCCGGGCTGGGCTCGAGCTCGGTTTAGTGAACCCAGCCCGGACCAGTCAGATGGCGGGCGCGGGCGGGCCGGACTTCAGGGGAGCGGGCTTGGGCGGGCCCGGGCCGGTTCGCGGGCAACCCGGACCAGACGACACCCTGAATGATGAGTCCAGTATAATTACAATATCTATATCTATCTATACTATTATATAATCTATATCTATACTTTTATACTATTATATAATTGGAATAGTAGGGGTATTATTAATTGTTTGAATGAAATACTTTCTTATCTAATAGAATAATTATGTAGGGGTAATATTGTCATTTAGATCTGCCACTATCTAAAATCGGTGTAATTTTCTCCGTGTATTCAACTTCTCTTTCTCTCATCTAAAAAAAGAAAACTTCTCTTTCTCTCTTTTGGATACTTCTGCCAATAAGTAAATAGGACTTGGAGACGGAGAAGGTTTATGGCATAGTTCTTATTCAAAATTATTTTCTTTTGGATATATTTTCTAACTATTCTAAACTAGCAGCGTACGTGAGCGAAGTATGTTCGTGCATTCGAATGTAAGTTCATCTATTTTCTTTTCTTGAAGTTGAAATGTTTGGGTTTTTTGGGGTGCTACTTGGTAATTTGATGAGATCTATTTGTTTTTGTGATTTGAAATAATGATTGATTTTGTGGGAAAGATTGGATTTTGGTGATCATAGTTTATTCTTTTTTGTTGGAAATTGTAGATTCAATGGTATGTGGCTTTTTAATTTGATAATTTTTATGACGATATGTGTTGTTTCTGTGTTTATGAGAATTGGATTTCTGGAATGTGAATTGATTGGGTAGGAAAGATTGGTTTTTCATGCTAAAATTGGACTTTCTGGATTAGAAACAATTTTCTCTCATTTAATTATGATTAGAAACAATTTTCTCTCATTCATATTCATGTGATATTTGGTAATTTCATATATAGACTGATCTGCATATAAAATTGTGTAACATGAGAGAAATGAGCTTTTAGATTATTTTATTCTAGGTAATTTAAAAAAAATTGTTCTTGGAAATAATAAAATTAATTTTAGAGGATGGTGTTGGAAAGTTAAGTACTCCTTAACTATCTTCTACAATTGCATCGTCACTGTCTTCGAACCATGTTGAGGTTAGTATTTTTTTGTCCCCGTCTTTGGTTATTTGTAAATTTTAAATAGAGGTATTTTTGATATTTATGTCGGCGAAACCAAACTTGAATCCGGTAATTTATTTTATTTTTATTTATTATTATTATATATTTATTGTTATTGTTATTGTTATTATTAGTTTGCAGATATGTCGACGGCGAAGAAGTAGTCTTTGCAACAATTCCTTGAGAAGTGTAAGGAGACGTATTATTTTGCAAAATATGAATTGATAAAGGTTTTTATGTGTATTATTACTATTTTGTATACCAGTTAGCAAAGGATTCGATTTGAGAATTACCCACGTTTTATTTTGGTCTTTCTATTATATTCCCACATCTATATTATTATACTATTCAAATAGTAGGAATATTAATAATTGTTTTTATGATATACCTTTTTATCTAATAAAATAGTTATGTAGGAATAATAATATTATTTATATCCCTATTATCTAAAACGGTGTAATTTCTTTTCTCTGTCCACTCACATTTTCTTTCTCTCATTTTCTCAAAAAAACTATTTTCGATATCTCTACCAATAAATAAGTAGGACCATGATATGAAAAAGATTTATGGCATCAGTTTTTGCTACATAAGATGGTATCAATATTTCTAAAATGTGTCACACGCGCAACGCGTTACGCGTGTGCACGACACTAGTTAATATTTTAAAAAAAATTAATTAAACAAGTATTAAATATTATTAAAAAATAATTAAAAAAATAAAATATTACCATGTATTACTATACCTCCACTATTACATGGTGAGCACGTCCCTGAATAACTTCTCCTTTCTTCGACAGAGGTTGCTTTTTCTGTTGCAAATTTGGGAGTGCGCAAAGCAAGCAAGCTTGTAGTGGTGGACTCTCTTGCTTTAAAGACTTTCGGTCTTTCAGATCCTGTTGATCATTAATCCTGATACAACTTCCGATTCCAGTATGCGATAACAATTCCACTACAGTTTTTAGCGTTTCTCATCTATATTGATGTTATATACTTGACTGAATCACTAGCAATCAGAGTGTGACTTGTAGCTGCAATTCGAGTGTTCACTCAGTCATCAGCCCGATAAGGAATCCTAATGCAAAGAGAGTATCAGAAGCCCTACTATAAGAGTTCATAAGGATGGATGCAAAGAGTTGTTCCCTCCATTTCCTGTTTGAATTGCATTTGTATTCCTGTAGGCTACCTGTTACTTCACATGACTCGACAATGACTTGCCAGTGACTCATAAAGATTATGCCAGCTCGGCCAATTAGTTAGCAATCAGTGAAGAGTTGGTTGGTAATTTCTGTTAGTTTCAGGCCATATAAGGGAATGAAGGCACAGAAGAGAGGGAGAGAATTGATTTCATTTTTTCCTTGTCAAATTTCTTTACAACATTTCCTTTATAGTTTCTTGTATTTTCCTTTTCTAGTTACATCAATAAAATCCAAAACCCTAGCTATGTCTTCTTTTTCTTCTTTGATTACTACAAATCTCTGTGAATTGATGGCAAACTTCAATCGAGTTCATTCAATTGTTCAGTTAGGTTGGGCACCTAACAATTGGTATCAGAGTCGTTCGGTCCCAATTCTTGAAGTTCATCAATGGCAGAGCCAAAGCCTCCATGGCGGATCACCGGAGCTTCATCAACGGCAGAGCCACTACGGCCAAGATGGATCATGTTTGTGGCAAGGGTTTCAACCATCAATCCTAGCATCTTCACAGTCGTCGATTCCATGGAGCTATGGATTTCGACATGAAGCTCTACCTGGATCGCCATTTCCTCACGAGCTGAAGTACCAAGCAAATGATGAGTTCTCGATTCCTTGGAGCCGTGGATGTCAGCAGGGAGCCCCATTGGAACAACCTCCACTGACACAGCCACCAATTGTGAGTTTGAGCTCACAATTAGGGTTTCCGGAGGAACCTCGCGAGCGGATCATAGAGGAGAGTCTTCAATCGGTCGAAGGTATGTTACTGAACCTAGATAAACAATTTGAGACGTTGGATTGGTGGATGGAGTATCGAGAGGTCTATCCCTCCTATTTCCTAGTCGAGTTACCTCCTTCACCACCATTGGCACTGCAGCAGCAAGAAGAGACTGAACTAAAGTGTTTGATGAAATGCCCGTGAGGAAGCTTGGAAGTACGAGTTGGTGTCATAGGTGTAAAATTGAGTGTTCTATGGAGGGATTAGTCATCCACTCACTGACAATGGAGCATCAAAACAGAACCATGACTTCGGTTCGACACATTAAGCAAAATATTTGTTGTTCAGATCTTTCATCAACAAGCACTGCATCTATTGGTCCGGAGCTAGAACAAGAAGAAGTGGATTTTACAGTAGAACAAGAAGATATTGATGCAACCAATGGAGGAAAGGAGGTTGATGCTACAGATGTAGAAGTCAAGGGTGTTATCTGTTGTCAGCTAACTAGTGAAAAATTGAATGGCACCAAATATGAATTGCATGATCAGGTACTTCACAGTGCCAATGCACCTCTGGAGGATGATTCTTTGGGCTCTCAGAGAATTTTAAGAATTTATGCAGATGCTTCTGCAATTAATTCTGGGCAGATTGCTTTCAAGCAGTTTCAAGATGCAGTTGAAACTGCTTCTCTAGATCAAACACTGGTTAATCTCAAGCAGTTTCAAGATGCAGTTGATAGGATTAGCAAGTCATCTCTACATCAGTGTCAATACCCATTGAGGGTATGGGAGCGCACAAAGCAAGCAAGCTTGTAGTGATGGACTATCTTGCTTTAAAGACTTTTGGTCTTTCAGATCCCGTTGATCATTAATCCTGATACAACTTCTGATTCCAGTATTCGATAACAATTCCACTCCAGTTTTTAGCACTTCCCAATCTATATTGACCAGGAAGAGGGGAGAGGTGTAGTGCCCTGCCCCGCCCCGCTCTTCTGCTTGGGAGTTCTATCCGACTGTTTTTAGTTGCTCAATTGGCCATTCCGGTATTTGTCTCATGCGGATGCAACTTAAGCTCGCACGACATCACGCTCATACAACGACGACCGGTTATGCGGAATCGAGACGTGACAAGAGGCTCCTACGGAAGCCCTAACTGTCCTCTATCTTGAGGATCCCTCGTATTGAATAATTCCAGGCTTACTGGACTAATAACTGAAGATGGAACACTGGTTTAAGACCACAACACAAAAACAACTGACTTGATACAATCACATAAAACATTTTGTACCCCCATCATGCAAAACAAAGCTAACATTACTACTCTTGAGCAACTCATCGCCATGCATAAAGCAGTTGCAGAACAGAAGCTACATGTACAACTACAAAAAATCATGCTTGCATCACAGAACAGCATTCACTACAATGAAGCTCTTAAATGTGCGCAAGCTGCCGATCCATAATCCACGTAACAGAAAAAAAAAAATCATTATACATGCTCTGTTCACATAATACAAACGGTTCCACTTGGGGTTATCGTTCCGATAGTGAACATGTCCCATTCTGCCTTTATTTTTGAAGGGAACCCTCTATAAGTCTAATGAGCGATAGCTTAGGCAATAGACGAAGGGAAAAATAAAAAACTAAGATCTTTAACATTAAGCGGCTTCTCTTTGCACCTCTTGCAGTTGTGTCCACTCTGCTGGCCACCAATCAGGTCTGATAACCTTCACTTTCACATCCGACTTTTCTTTGATACTTATTAATGTGGAAGGTTCCTTGAAGGCATCTGTCAGTTTCAGCAAGCCCATTCCAGAGCTCCCAAGGGCTGTGCTTACAGTCCCAACCTTCTTGGTTGAAGTGTAATCCACTACTTCGGAACCTGGAGGCACGGCTTGCTCAATATCTGATCAAATTTACAAACAAGCACTTTGTTTAGTAGTAGAAAACACTACATTCAAGTTGGATGCTATATGAACAAATTTAAACCGACGGAAAAGGAATACCTTTTCCAGAGTTGTCTACAAACTTTACAGGAAGAAGGCGTTTGCGAATGACTCCACGATAATGGGTTCGAGCAACAAGCTCCTGGCCAACGTAGCATCCTTTGTTGAAAGAGATGGCATTCAACCCCTCAAGATTGTATTCAAGAGGAATAGCCTCACCTAGATATATAAGAATCCATGTTATAAACTACAAAGATATGTTGTTGGTAAATTTTAAACTAATAGCATTTGTATAAAGGTTATTAACAAGTCAGTAAACAGAACAATACATAAATATAAGCAACTCAAATCCTAAACATAGGGGAATGGGTTAAGTTGATCAAAATTTTATTATTTATAGTTGACAATAGATGCACTATATTATGAATTGTTCAGTTATTTTTTTTTTGGAAATAAGGTGAATTTTATTCCAAATGAAAAACCATAATCTTACAACATACAAACAGAGTGGGACTCCCACTCAACACTCATCAATTCTCCATAGCATTTATATCAAACTCGATGTTATGGAGAATGCCAACTGGAGGGGTGACCATCCCCTCAAAGATCCGACGGTTTCGCTCCCGCCATACATGCCAAACCGCAGCAGCCAGACGAACTCTGGCTGTTCGGAACCAGTCCTGCCCTCTATCCCTGCAATCTCGGATCATCGTGATGATGTCCCCCACACATTTCCCGGAGGCGCACACTCCCAATAAACGACTCTGCTCCGACCAAATCTGCCATGCCAGAGTGCACTCGAAGAAGATATGCTTTATAGATTCAGGCTCCAACCCGCAAAGCACACATTTGGGATCCGGAACCGGCACTCCAAACGAACTCAGGCGATCTCTAGTCAAGAGGCGGCCCAGTAGAAGCTTGTAGACACACAACTGCATCTTCCTGGCCAGACCCTTGCACCAAACGAACTCGTAATCAGAACTCAACAGGAAAGCTCGCCGGATCAGGTTGTAGCAGCTACGGAATTGGAACTCCCCAGTCCTGGTAGATGCTCCAGTCGGCTCCCAAATCCACCGATCCGCAGGAAAAGTCGGATCAATGACAATAGATAAAATGCTCCCACCCAGCTCCTCAGTGAACCGATACGAATCTGGTCTCCACTCCCCATCACGTATGATGCGCCTGCATGTCAGACCACGCATGTCCTCCTGATGAGTCGGGGCTCCTCTGATGTCCAACAGCGAACGTCGATCTATCCAAGGATCCCGCCAGAGGTCCGTGCCCGACCCGTCCGTCATGACCCTACGGATAGCAGACTTGAGCACCCCCCTGTGTCTCAAGATAGTCTTGAACGTGACTGAGTGGTTGTTGTCAGTAGCGCACGTCCAAAAACTACCCTGTTTCACGTATCTGTTGTGCATCCAGTCCGCCCAGAGAGATCCCCCGCTGATGAATCTCCAGGCCAGCTTAAGCGCAGAGGTCTCCCTAATCTCCAGCAACGGTCGGAGCCCCACTCCTCCCTCCTTCCTGGGACGACAGAGCTGGTCCCAGGAGATCGCATGCATACCTCCCCTCCAAATGAAATCGGCACATAGCCGCTCCATACGCCGGATAGTGGCCACAGGTAGGAGGATGGACTGCAGCCAAAAATGGGCCACAGCCGAGATCACCAATCTGACCAACTCGATGCGACCGCCAAATGACAGACCTGCTGCTTGCCAACCTTCTACTCTCCTCTGGACATACTCCACCAGACTATTGCAATCCTGATCCCGTGCATAATTGACTGTGAGAGGCACTCCTAAGTATCGCACCGGAAGATCACTCCTTGCGATACCCAGCACATTAGCCTGCTCCTCCTTCCGGGTGCACAGCGAGCTGAAGTAGACCCTACTCTTATCCCTGTTCATCTGGAGACCCGAAAAGGACTTCAAATCTTCCATAATAGTCGCAAGCGTCTGCAACCCCTCCGTCGAAGGCTGGATGAAGACTAGCAGGTCATCAGCATAAATAAGGTGAATAACTAGGGAGACCATCCTCCGAAACAGAGGTACCAGCCGTCCACGGTGCACTGCCAGATCCATCAAACAAGTAAAGTACTCCATAACCAGCGTGAACAGGTAAGGGGACAATGGGTCACCTTGCCTAAGCCCACGGTTGCTCTGGAAGTACCCATAAGGAATGTCCTGGATGAGAACAGAGAAAGTAGGGGACGTAATGCACTCCCGGATCAGCTCAACCCAGTGATCCGCGAATCCCATGGCAGACATCAGATGGCAGAGGAAGTCACGATTGACCATGTCATACGCCTTCCTCAGGTCCAGTTTAACACAGACTTTCTCCCCTCCGGGTCTGCTGAATCCCCTCACCATCTCTTGGGCCAGGAGGCTGTGCTCTGCGATCGACCTCCCCTTGATGAACGCAGCCTGATTCGGAGATACCAAGTCCTGCATGATCCCCTCCATCCGCCGGCACATAAGGTGCCTAATTATCTTATAAAGATAATTACAACACGCAATAGGTCTGAAATCCGCCAATGTTGTCGCTCCCTCCTTCTTCGGCACTAAGGTCAGGAAAGTGTGATTCAGTTCTTTCAGAAGCTTCCCTTTGGTGAAGAATTCCTGGACCACCTCCACGACCTGATACTTCAGAATGTTCCAATGGCGTTTGAAGAAACCACTGCTGAAGCCATCCGGACCAGGAGCTTTGTTGGAATCCGCCGCCTTGATAATAGATTCCACCTCCTCCAATGTAACAGGGGCAAGAAGAATGCTATTTCCATATGGGGTCACCAATCTCTTCGTAACAACCTCTGAGAACACGGAAAGGTAGTCAGTCTGAAAATATAACTCAGAGTAGTACCTGACAGCCTCGCCCTGGATCTCAGCCAGTGTCCCCACCAGAGTGCCATCAGCATCAAGCAGCAGGGAGATGTGATTTCTATTCTGTCTGGTCCGATAACATCATAGAAGAACTTGGAGCAACGGTCGCCATCCTTCAGCCAGGAACATTTGGCTCGCTGGGCCGAGCTAATCTCCTTCTGCAGCCTCAGGATGTTGACTTCTCCTATCAGTTCCTTCTCTCTAGCCGCCAGGTCCCCATTAAGCATGTCAGCTTGCATATCCTGCTGCAAGGTCCGCAACTCCACCTCCTTATCTTCTAAGGTGGACTTGGGCAACCCCTTCACCCAACTCCTAAGGGCTCTCTTCGTGGCCTTGAGACGACGAACCAAGCGGAATTGGGCCGTCCCCTCTTGCCCGCTAGTAAGTCCCTCCGTGACAGCCTCCAGGTAGCCCTCTGAGAGATACCAACTGTTGTTATACCTGAACGGGCGAGACTTCCCAAGAGACCGAGCCGTGAAGCCAACCCGGATTGGGGAATGATCGCTCGTCCCAGCTGCCAGACCCTCAGCCGAAGTGTTGGGGAAGTGACGGAACCACTCCCCATTACCCAGAGCTCGATCAAGCTGACAAGCAACCCTGTTATGAGAAGCTTTGTTGTGCCAAGTCCAGATGAAGCCTGAGCGAGTCAATCCCCGAAGCCCCGCAAGCAGGAGGCATCTCTGAAAATCATAAAGTATAGAATCTGGGACCGAACGACCACCCAGCTTCTCCCCTTGGTGCAGAAGGGCATTGAAGTCCCCGATAAAGAGAAAAGGAAGGCACGATGAGTCAGCAACAGATGAAACATGGGAGATGTCGCTCCATAAGGACTCCCGTCTCCTTCTGTTATTGTGCCCGTAGACAGCCCCCAGCAAGAACCGGAAGCCACCCTTCTTCACGATGGAGATGGCAATCAACTGCTCCGTCATCAATATCAAGTCACCATCCCAACTCTTCAAGCTCCAGCGAACCCAAATCCTGGCCATGTCACAGAGAGCCAGGTTGTGCAGTTGGACCCAATGAGAAGGAGTCCGTCAAGTAAGAGTCTTCTCACCTTTGATTTTGGATTCTAATATAACAGAAATGTCACATTTTTCTCTGTGGAGCACCCCACAAATCTCTCTCCACCTCCCTAGCGAACACGCCCCCCTCACATTCCAGACGATAATGGCCATTAATTAATGAGAAGTGGGGTCCCTAGTGAAATCTCCCGGTTCGGCACCTGGGGAAGGTGCCACAACCGTCGCTAACGAATCCTCCTCCATCCCAGTCGGAGCCGTCTGTTGGGAAGCGACCTGAGATAGTACCAACGCCCAGGCAGGGTTGTCAACACATACCGCCTCCTCTGTCTGTAGTATGTCCCATCACCGTGGAAGGGCCATCTCTCAACAGGCCAACAGCACGCCTCTTCCTACAGTAGACCTGCCCTCCAGATGATCCGCCCTCCCCTCGTGTCTCAATCTCCGACGCTACCATACCTCTAGTAACTATACTACTCAGCCCCTGGCAAGTGGACTTCGCCCCGCCCGTGGAAGCAAGCTGAGTATATACAACGAGGCACAACCGCCATCACTCACAGGGTGAGTATCCTACCCCTCCAATACCTCCTCTCCGCTATCATCTTTGAAATCCATATCGCAGGGGGCTTCTGGAGCCACACTAGGAGGGATAATAGGCTCCACCGGAGGTCCAACTTCCGAACATGCACTGGCCAGATGTCCGAAGCAGGAGCATCGTGAACAGGTAGGTGGAACCCATTCATACTCCACCTTCTGGGTGAGCACCTCCCCAGAAGGGATCTCATATTCCACCATCTTTGGGAGCTCCCCCCTGCCCGAATCTCCACAAAGATCCTAGCGTACATCAACTGCGTCCGAAAAGCAGTAGCTTCATCTGCCTTGATTGGGGTACCCACCAAGCTGGCTAGCCGCATCAACAAAGGTATGCTCCAGAACCGGACCGGAAACTCAGGGAATCGAATCCATACTGGGATGACATTCAGAACTTCCCTCTCGCAATGCAACTCCGGAGTCCACTCCTTGAGAATGATCAGTCGGCCGTCGAACGTCCAGGGGCCGCCTTGGAGGATCCTAGCAACATCCTCCGCCAGTCCGAACTTCATATAATAGAAGCCGTTCTCGCGAGCAAAAAACTCCATACTCCCCTTAGGCTGCCAGACACGCGCTGCATAGTCCCGGATCTGCCCGTAGAAAGGCTTGTTGCCCAAGACATACAGGACGAGGGTATTCTCCCAGTATGCCGTCACCTTCTGGATCTCCTCCGCAGGGAACAAGGCCCGAAAATCCCTCCATGCCTTGATCGGCGGAACGTACTCCATCGATGTGAAGGTTTTCGGCCCCACAGGTTTACAGATCTCAGCACAGGACCGTCCAGCAGGCCGAGGGGGAGTCCCAAGAGGCCTCGGGGCAGTCACCGGGCGCGGAGTCCCAGATCCCTGAACATCCAGATCCACCACCTTACTCTTCCCCTTGGCCGCCGCGGTCGCCTTAGGCCGCCAACCCACCGATCTTCCAGCAGACATCCCCTGACCCCGGCCAGATGGCCGAGACCCTGACCCGTTCTGACGGCTATCAGGAGGGCGCTCCCTAACCTGACCCTGTCCGCCTTCCATCTTCCTCCCGGACTTCACCACGCGACGGCACGTAACCGTCGTCCATCCACCTTCCTCCATTTGGCTCCCCAGTGATCCTGAACCTGCACCGAATTTAAAGTTCGGATCAATGGGGCCACCCCGCAACGAATCCGACCCCCCCGTCACCGCGTGAAGGACACCCGGCCCCCCTCCCGTAGAACCCGCCCCCCCCCCCCCCCCCTCCGCCTGGAGGGGGTCGTCGACCACCTAGGGGGGTCCGCCCGACCCCCCCGTTCTACCCCCCCCCCCCACCGTCTGGGGGGGAGTTCGCTCACTCGCCGGCGTCGGGGGGTCCGCCCGACCCCCCCATCGTGATCCCCCCCCCAACGCCGGGGGGAGGGCCGCCCTTCTTCGCCGAGGCTTGCACCCCGCCGGCCAGGGGGTCCGGCGACCGCGGGGGCGGCCCGCGCGGAAGCCCTAGCTTCGCTCCCGAGTCGCCGCCAGGTCGCGTGGAAGCCATTTTGATTATATATATATATATATATATATATATATATATATATATATATATATATATATATATTCTATTAACTAAAAATATATATATATATATATATATTTAGTTAATAGAATATATATATATATATATATATATATATATATATATATATATATATATATATATATATATTCTATTAACTAAAGTTCTTACAAAAACTTGAAAAGACTTGTCTGATGATTTAACACTGGGGCGGTTGGTTGGCAGGCGGTCTCAGGATCGAGCCACAGCCCCAAAATAATAATAATAATAATAATAATAATAATAATAATAATAATATATATATATATATAGACACACACACACACACACACAAAAGTTGATGCAAGTTGTCAGGGAGACATTAATGGTGGTCATTCTCAGAATTCAAAAGCTAAAAATAATGGCTCATCGGGCTATCGTTGTCCTTCTGTTGGTCACCTCTGCCACCAACTTCAGCTATGCTGCCCGTCCGTTCACTGACGCACCAATTGCGACCATTGATCCAATTGAGTTCTATATCCTTTACACAAATTCTCCGGATAAACCTGTCATATGCCGATCTCACTCACATTGCCCCATATTGAATTGCATGCACCTTTAGGAGCTCCACTGGCTTAACCTATCCTCCATATACATTTGATTTCTTATTGTACAAGGAGTTTCCCAACAATCCCATTTGAATAAATGACCATCGTGGCTAAGTTTATATGTCGATGAGCTGATTAATTTATTTACTTATCTATATATTTGTTATTGTTTTGTCCTTTTAATTGAAGGTACTCATGTAAGTTAATCTACACACAAACATATACATATAGAACATAATTTATGTTTTGTCAAACCTAAAACAAAACTACAAGAAGAATGGCCACACTTTGGAACCTACTGATTATCCAACACAAGCATAAATATAGATATTTATTTAAGAGAGAATATATATTTAACCATATCCATGCCACACATCCAAATTTCTACAATGACCACCGAGGAGATGGTCTAGTGGTAACACTAGTAAGGGAGGGGAGGAGTAGGCGTGGGTTCCACCCCAGCCCGGACAATAATTAAATGGGAGAGGGTCTTGATGCTAGTAGCCCAAAACAGGGCCGGTCATTAATTACTGGAGTTACCTTAGAATGTGTATTAGAATACGGACCATAAATATTAAAATACACACTTCCTAAGCACAATCTTCAACTGCCAAAGCATTTGATATCTACAGGCCAACCAACATATGTCAAAATAACAGTTAAATTCTCAGAAAAGAGGAGTACCTTTAGGAATCTCAGTTGAACCTTCAGCAATTCCTCTCTCTACTCTCCAGAGAAGGTAGTTTCGTTCACTAGTTTCCTTGTCCGACTCAACCAAAGGTGCTGAAAAGATGAAGAGAAACAATTAACACTGTTTATTTCCAAGTACCAACAGTAGTAAAAGCCACTAGTCTTACGAATTGCCTTGGAGGGAAATATTCCCCTGAATCCCAGGCAATCCAATCTAGGATCCTTGAACCATTGCCAACCGAGGTTGTTTCCTTGTGCAGCAGATTCACCAGCAAGATCATCACTCTTTCCCCAGCCGACTGAAGCAGCCTCTGGCTCTTGAGTTGTGGGATCACTATTAGAGAGGTCACCACCAAACCGTTGCCAACAACAGAGTTCCTCACTAACATCATCTATCTCAACCTTTGATCTCAAGCGGTACCTATGGCACATGCAATGAGAACCGTCAGGGTAACATCTTCTATAGGCAAAACATCAAGCAGCTAAAGCTCTCTTATTATTCATAAGTCATAAATTGTGCTCGAGGAATTGAGATCATCGTAAAGCAAACCAACATTCATGTAATAGTTCAATTTACATTAAGATTGACACAATTTCTAACAGAAGCATTGCAACCACTGAAGATTGAAATTGTTAAAGAGAAATCCTGAAACAAAGAGAAACGACGAATAATGACATTAGACTAGAAATAAATCAAAGCAATATTGATGCAATGATAAAGTGGACAGTTGATACTCCCAGCAGTCAAAAAAACTAGGGGTAGCAACAGGTAGTTTTGGAGTCAGATCAACCCGCACAAGCTCATCCTAAAACTGAGCTTTACCCATGTAAGGTCAACCAAAACCTAGCATGGATAATATACAATAAACAGAATCAACCAGTGTGAAACAACATATTAGATGGGTTTTATTCCGGATCAGCATCGGCCATCGCTACCCCATCTCCATATGCTCTTAGGAAGCACTGGTCGCACCTCTCTTGCTGATTTCCTTGTTGACTAATTCACGTAAGCCAGTGTTAACCGATAGTGTGTTAATCCAATAGCGACAACAAAAGGCTATTTGAGTGTGATCTTTGAGGTTTCAAGTTTCAACATGAATAGGTGGGAGAGACAGTGAGAGGAGTTCGTGAATTCGTATGTGTGTGAGGAGGTGGTAATGATATCTGAAGGAGGAACTCACCAAGATAGCTACAAAGGAAGGACTAGAAAGAATCAGGATGTTTTCGGAGTCGAAGAAAGATAAACTAGTTGACGAATATATAGGCTTGCATCCTTCCTTTCATTTAACATTGGGTTAAGGCTCGAGCTGGGGAATTTCAAGGAACCGCTAATAATTACACGATTTGTAACTGTACGGGTTTTCACAAATGAATATTACTTGGGAGCTAGTTTTCTCCGGTTTATACTGTCCGATAGTAAATGGTTAGGAAGGCTGTGCTGATAGTAAATGGGTAGGAGGCTGTGGTCTTTCCGTTTCACCCTGGTGATGTGTTCTTCTTTGTATTATGTGAGATATTCTGATTTCTTGCCTTGTTAAGTAATTTCATCATTAATTGGGTAGTGATTCGTGAAGGTATCATCAGAAGTCAAATGGATCAGAATTTTAACCCTTGAGACTAGATATTTGTTAATCGGGTTGAGCATATCAACCGGTTTAAAATTCAAACTTGTTTAAGAAGCTATGTTGGTGACTCGGGTATAAATTCCCTCCTCCCATAGAAACCGAGACAATAGCAGAAGGGTCAGAACGAGTGTGGATAAAATGCAGAGTGATGCTATTATAGTCATCTGCAAACAGTAAAAGCTTTTGCATTTAAAACAGTGCCATATGTCAATGTTTAGAGCTATTAGCGTCCTTTTTAAATCACCAAGGTGGAAATGGACAAGTAATACAAGGTTGCATTCATTCAGGCAAAATGGGGAATATATTGTTTTAAAAAGTATCATATATCTTTGCTTACAAAATCAAAGTAAGCAATAATAAAGGCTACCAAGGACTTACAAAAAGAAGCCAATAATGCAACAATTATGATGAACATTTTACAAATTACTAAAGTCCTTACTTCCACGTCCCCTCGTAATCTTCCTTATATATTTTTGCATTCTCTTCTTTTTGGGTCCACCTTTCTGTCACTTTACTGTCTACAGGTAACCTAGCCCTCTGGATCCGATAGTAAACAGGAACCAACCTAGTGATGCACATGACGAGGTCTAGCAAGGCAGTTGAAAGCTCAAAATGCAAAAGAACAAAATTGGTGACCACAAACGATTAGTAATCTCGAAGGCGTTGAAAGATAGTTGGAACAAAATTGGTGACTATCCTAGCAAATTATTTTTGACCGGCAACAGGCAACAATCATTCACCAATAACCAAAGAGAGAGAGAACCTACATGGATACTAATTCCATTCGCTAATGTTTACCACATTCCTGTACAACAGAACAGCTGTGCGGCTCGGCTGTCTTCGAATGAGACCATATCAGAATATGCTGAATAACCAGGCCCTGCCTCTCCTTGATAGGAGTTGCTTCTTCTGTTGAGTGCTCAAGTTGACAATTTTGATGGCGGTATAGAGGGAGTCGGATAAAAATTTAGTCCCACGTCATGTAGATGGTGCGTAAATATACGGATTGTTCTTGGACTTAACAAGGGGTCGTCTTATAAGTCGTTTACGACAAATCATAATCTCGTGCATCAAAAAAGATCACCCCTCTTTTGGTCCCACCGGGTTCCAACATGATCTTGCAATGGTAGTCCATAAATTTTATGCTTTTCTAGCATGTGCTTCATCTTCCGGACACTTTTCTTGCAATGATAAGTTTCGAGATTTTCAAAATATTGCTCTAAATTGAACACGTTGCCTTCGGCCATCAGTCTCCTATTTTTTGTTTAACATATTGATCAGCTATAGACAAGACTAATTTGTAAATAGAACTAAACACGGTTCATTTCAAACGAAAGCACCATTCTTTGAAGCATATAATCAAGCAAGTAATGGGCATTACCAATATATGCCTAATGCCTAAAAAAGAGCACCAATTTAAGCTGTGGAAAATTGAATTCTAAACTACATGCCAGAAATAGAAAGAGAGAGAGAGAAAAGTTTGTTACTTTCTGAAGCAGCCCAAAATCTCGTCCAGGACAGCGGCATCAACGTCGGCAAGCAGAGTGAGCGGCTCGTCCGGGCTGTCGGACCTAGGTCTGGCGCCGGTCCGGTCCAGCTTCAGGTCCCCGGCGGGCGGCCGGTAGAGGAAGAGGTCGTAGAGGAACCTCCCCTGCGGGGTGAGCAGAGCCGCGTACAGCGGCGGCGGCGACCGCGAGGGGACGTTGGGCGTCGGCGCGGAGGAGGAGGGTGGGATCCCATCACCGCCGGCGAGGGGACGGACGTCGTTGGTGAGGAGGCCCTGGAGGAACTTGGCGGAGTCGGGTCCGCGGAAGCGGATCACGGATCGGGTCACCAGGCGGCACGCGACGGGGCCCACCTGGTCAAGAGGAGGGGTGGAGGAGGAGGAGAAGAATCTGGCGGGAGAAGGAGAGGAGGAATGGCGCCGGAAGAATTTGGAGGTGTGCCGGAGATTTTGCATTTTTTCCCCTATTGTTTCATTTTTTTTTCTTTTTCTTGTTCTGCTGGTGTTTAAAGCGCGACGGGAAGGATGCGCCATGCGTGGGTGTTGCTCAAGTGACGCGTGGTGATTCGGAAAAAAGCTTAGGTGTCAATTCGGCGAGGCATGCATACTAATTATCTTAACTTTCTCACCATATAACACGTCTTTTAACTCCTATAATTAACTAATTAATATACAATAAACAGAATCAACCAGTGTGAAACAACATATTAGATGGGTTTTATTCCGGATCAGCATCGGCCATCGCTACCCCATCTCCATATGCTCTTAGGAAGCACTAGCTTACGTCGGCAAGCAGAGTGAGCGGCTCGTCCGGGCTGTCGGACCTGGGTCTGGAGCCGGTCCGGTCCAGCTTCAGGTCCCCGGCGAGCGGCCAGTAGAGGAAGAGGTCGTAGAGGAACCTCCCCTGCGGGGTGAGCAGAGCCGCGTACAGCGGCGGCGGCGACCGCGAGGGGACGTTGGGCGTCGGCGCGTAGGAGGAGGAGGGTGGGATCCCGTCACCGCCGGCGAGGGGACGGAGGTCGTTGGTGAGGAGGCCCTGGAGGAACTTGGCGGAGTCGGGTCCACGGAAGCGGATCACGGATCGGGTCACCAGGTGGCACGCGACGGGGCCCACCTGGTCAAGAGGAGGGGTGGAGGAGGAGGAGAAGAATCTGGCGGGAGAAGGAGAGGAGGAATGGCGCCGGAAGAATTTGGAGGTGTGCCGGAGATTTTGCATTTTTTCCCCTATTGTTTCGTTTTTTTTTTCTTTTTCTTGTTCTGCTGGTGTTTAAAGCGCGACGGGAAGGATGCGCCATGCGTGGGTGTTGCTCAAGTGACGCGTGGTGATTCGGAAAAAAGCTCAGGTGTCAATTCGGCGAGGCGTGCATACTAATTATCTTAACTTTCTCACCATATAACACGTCTTTTAACTCCTATAATTAACTAATTAATATACAATAAACAGAATCAACCAGTGTGAAACAACATATTAGATGGGTTTTATTCCGGATCAGCATCGGCCATCGCTACCCCATCTCCATATGCTCTTAGGAAGCACTGGTCGCACCTTTCTTGTTGATTTCCTTGTTGACTAATTCACGTAAGCCAGTGTTAACCGATAAGTGTGTTAATCCGATAGCGACAACAAAAGGCTATTTGAGTGTGATCTTTGAGGTTTCAAGTTTCAACATGAATAAGTGGGAGAGACAGTGAGGAGTTCGTGAATTCGTGAATGTGTGTGAGGAGGTGGTGATGATATTTGAAGGTCGCGGTGCTCAACAGAAAGAGACCGTCGATCCTTGTCCTCTTCCGGCAGGAGCTTCCTCAGCTCCTGGGGACGTCGATCGAAGGAGTCGAGAAAGGCGGGTACATTGTGTCGGACAACTCTTCGGGCAACAAGCTGGATTTCATCCTTATGGGCACCGGCTCTGAGCTGGAGATCGCGGAGAAGGTTGCAGGCGAGCTGAGGAAGGAGGGGAAGGCGGTCAGGGTCGTGTCCTTGTTCTCGTGGGAGTTGTTTGACGAGCAGACGGATGCGTACAAGGAGAGCGTCCTCCCCGAAGCCGTCACTGCGAGGGTCAGCATCGAAGCAGGGTCGACGCTCGGGTGGCAGAAGTACGTCGGGAGCAAGGGGAAGGCGATCGGCATCGACAGGTTCGGCGCAAGTGCGCCTGCCGGGATAATTTACAGGGAATATGGTATAACTACAGAGAATGTCGTTGCGTCTGCCAAGTCTCTGTAGATCCTGCTTGTGGTTGTTGATAACCCCTTGATAGGGTTTTGAGTACACAATGTGAAAATAATTCCAGTTTTTTTTACAGATAAAAACTGAGTTTTCGAAATATAATAAAAGCTTCGATTTGTAGTGTGAATCTGTCGGAGAAAATTCCATTCGAATTGTTGAACCAATGTGTACTGTGTATGCCTTCAGTTTTGAATGCTAAGGGTTGATAAATAAGTTGATCAATGTAACTTAGCCATTCTTGATTCTACTTGCTCTTTTTTTCCCTTTGTTGTGGTAATACAAAATCTTGATTACTGGAGAGTTGAATATTTTGTAATATATTGTTCACTTGCTTTAGTTTTCTGGAAGGAAGAATTGGTGAAAGGCAAAAAATTCTCATTTGCCTCTGCCTTTAACTTTGGGATTTTGGTTCTCTTCTTCTTCTTCTTTTTCACTGTTTGTCCATCTTAATGGCATATTCTCCTGTTTCTGAATTTGCTAAAGGGATTGAGTTTCGGGTGAGCGTTCGGTTTATTCGATTTCAACCGAACCGCAGTAATCGAAACCGAATAAACTGAAATTCTAAAAATCTAAAACCGAAACCGAACAGAAATTAGCCCAAACCAAAACCGAACCGAACTGAATAACGATTCGGTTTATTCGATTTGTTCTGTTGGACTATATCTATCGTATAATGGGTATGGTCCAAAGTTGAATTCGTGGTTAAATGATATTAAAAATTATAATTTCTATACACACATTTGTTGTATTTGCGTCCAAAGTTGCGTCCAAAGTTAAACTAGTTGTTAAATTATCAAAGTTTGGTATGAAAAACATTAGTATAATTTTTGCTTTCAAAATATATATATTTTAATTAAAACATATGCATAGAATTGAGGGTATTTACATAATTGCACAACTCTTCTTCAGTTTTCGATTTTTGACCGAAACAAAAATCCGAAACCGAAGAAATTTTAGTATTTTCAAAATCGAAACCGAACCGATTTTTTTTCTTTCCCAAACTGAACCGAATCTCTTATTCGATTCGATTTTCGATTCAAAACCGAATAATGCTCACCCCTAGATTGAGCTACCGTATGACACACGAGAAGGGATAGTGATATTGAAAGACCGGAGGAGAGTAGTGTATCATAGCACTATTGGTGGAAAGTCAAGCTTATCACTCATCACTGTTACGTGGTAAGCCCGTAGCACTGAATAATTTCTCGTTAACCTGAGCCAGTCATAAAGGGTAGAGGATGATGTGATGGATTTTATGGTCTTCCACACTTCACTTTCATGAAATGTATGAATGAAGCGTCAAGATCACTAAATCATTTCAGTATGTTCCAAAACTTTATCTGAAGGAATTACTAAGGGCAAAACACAATGTGTGATAGGGGCTATCAGATGTTTGGAGACAACACACTTAAGTTGAGAAATTGTTAGAGGACACACAATTTCAAACATCCAAATTCTTCTACCTCTCACACGCCTTCCTTTTCCACAGTCTTCCTCTTTCGAACACCATTATTGTTGGGTTCAAACTTAATTTTGGAAGCTTTAGAAATCTTCATCTTTCTCTTTCGAACATCATCATTGTTGGTTTCAAACCTAATTTGGGATGTTTTAGGATTGTCAGGATCCTAACAGTTCTAAGACAAAAAAAAAAAATTGTGTCTTAGCACTGCCAGAATTCTGACAGTTCTAACAACAGTCATGACTGTCAGAATCCTGATAGTCTTAAGACAGAGTTAACTTATCAATTCCCTCATCGTGAATCTAGAGTGACGTCTTTTATATAATATGGGTGAAGCCTAGAAGTTTTCGTGTTATATATAAGATAGGTGAAGTCTAATTTATTTTTTTGTATTACCATGTAATTTGAACATATTCATTAACAATAACAGGTTACATGATTCTTCTATTGTACTATCACGAGCTGGGAAGACTCGGGTAGTTTTTTTTTTTGGCCTTGCTGTGTAAAAGTTAAATATTTAACCACTTGGTTTTTGCATGACTTTTACTTTGCAACTTGTACGCAAGAAAGGTGTGCAGACATCCTCAAGTAGAACTCTTTCTTCCTTCTGGTTCAGGTTCAACTCAAAATACAATTGACAGACATTTCCACTGAACACAAATATGAACTGAGGGGCAACACATAATCACGGCTCACAACGAACCTTTGTAGACCAACCAATTTTAGGAACTTATTTGTTATCGACTTGGCCATGACTCTATCTTCTCAAAGAATGTCACAGGGACAACACCGTTAAATCCCTCGGTCAAGATGACTTTGTTATCCGAAATGTAAAGCCTCATTCCTTCTGAGAGGTGAATTGCATTACACATTGAATTTTAGTCGGAAGAATTAAATAACGAAAGTTTGTTTTCAGAAATTACAAAAAAGAGAGTTATAGATGTACCTTGTAATCCCTTTCTAACATCCAAGAAAATCAGAACATTCATGTTCTGCCGCATACCTTCAACTCAAAAAGAATATATCAATAAATAAATAGTAAATGATACTACTTTCGAAGGCCGAAATAAAAGGGAATAATGTTGAAAAAAAAAAAAAAAATCAAACAACTAGCATAAAAAAAATACTACGTTTGTAACTAGCAAGATGAAAGCACAAAATACTGAATGTTTCATGGTTAGTGTGGAATAAAAATGGATGGTAGCTGAGATGATAAAACTAGTAACCACATTTTACTAGATCTTTATGATGTTAGTCCGATTATTTAGGCTGGCTTTGGGATTGTCTATCACGGTTGTTTCTGCCTTTTTTTTTTGGAAAAGCAGACCAAAAGCTGTTTAGATTTCTTTTGGTATCAAACAGCTTATTAGTTTTTTTTTTTTAAAACTAGTTCAAATTTTGGACTGCTTTTGAAGCAGGCAAGAATCTGCTTGCAAAAGCTGCTTCTGCTCTGCTTTTTGAGAAGTAGCAGCAATCCAAACCAAGCCTTAGTCCCCTAATAAAACCGACAAGAAGCCCAAATAGAAAGCAAAAGTGCATCTATCAAAACAGCTGAAATTTAAAACTTAGGCACATGCCATTATTAAGACAAAACATATATATACCTCTCACCCGGGAAACAAAGAAAGGAGATGAATCCAAAGATGCATAAGGTTCCTTGAGCTAATTAAATATAATGAGTATAATTTTGAGAAAACTTGACGAAAACGTAGATCATATGATTACACTATCATTATGCAGCTAGAAGCACTTTTATTTTAAGCGGTGCACTTGGTCCATGGCTGGTTCCTCATTAATCAGATTACTCGATGGTTGCAATTAGGTGGCCCTTTGAATTTTTTTGATCAATTGGTCACCTGATTAATGGGATTAAACCACCCGGTTGATGAGACTAAGCACCCAATTACTCAGCCAATAATTTTTTTTTCTTATTAATCTTTTTTTCCAGAACACCGGGCTAGAAGAAATATAGGATCCAAACATGTAAAAGAAGGCTCAACAGGCCACAGATCCCGATATCCTATTAAAATATAACCAATATCATGAGTGACATACCATGCCAAAAGTATTGCTTTCAAATATGTTATGTTTGGGAAACAGAAACTTGGATGAAACGTAGGACATTAGCGTAACTTAGTTCCATTAGCTTCTTCTTTGGCTTTTCGAAAGCTAAACTGGGAACTCATAGGACACACCAGAAAAGTACTGTTAATGAAAAAGGGTGAAAGCTCAAAGAAACTCATTTTGCATGATAATGATGCAACTGTATGTGATTGGCTTTTGAAAATCAAAACCCCATCTTTTTCACTCTCCATGTTACTTAGGTTCAAAGTAAGTTCATTTTCACTGATCATGGAGACCCGAACTCGAGCCCAACTCGAACCCGACGGACCTGGTGGATGGCTAGTCAGAAAAACTGACAGATGAGGACTGGGTTTGGGTTGGGGCTTGGGGACGCAAGAATCAGGTTCGAGCCAGACGTCATCGTAAAACTCGCTTGATCCAGCTGCTACCCGCCTTGCATGAACACCATAGCTACTTGACGGGTAAGGACAAATATTGTATGCAGAAGACAAACAGGACAGAGAAGGGGGACACCTTTCAAAGAATTAGAGATAATGCAACTAAAAATGTGGCTAGGGTCAATTATATTGTATTTGGATATAATTAGGACTAGAAACTCTAAAAGTGCACTCTCTGTTGCCCTTATGAAAAGAATTTTAAACGCAAGAGCTGTAGTTGCAGTAAGCCAAAACCATCAGCAAAAATAAGTTTAAAGAAGATGAGGATACTACAGTAGAAGGATCAAACAAGAAGAATAATGCTAACAAAATTAAAGGACTTCCTCCGCAGTATGTTATAAGTGTTATGAACCGGAATACTAGACGAGGATACTACAGTAGAAGGATCATAACCCAATATGCTTCCCTAAGGACAACCATATGAACTAACGAAAGTTGAAACTTGAAAGCACTTAATACATTAGCAACAAAAGGGATCTTGGATAATGCAAGAAGGAATAACATGTGAGAGCTTTAAAATGACAAAACAGGAAAATGGGCAGCTTGGAATTGATAAGGCTTCTTTCGATCGTATGGACAAACATATAGTAGACCGTATAGTTGTTTCTATCTCATTGTCGCTTGAAATAGAAATGCTTTTGGTTTTGGTTATGTTTACTTAGCAGCCATAGTCCCTCTAAGAAGCTGGCTGCGGAGGATGCCTCCGTATAGCTAGTTAGCAGGCTGAGGGCTCGTTCGTTGACGGAATTAACCAGACAAATCGTTCCACCAATTAAGAACGGCCATGCACCACCACCCATAGAATCAAGAAAGAGGTCTCAGTCTGTCAATCCTTACTATGTCTGGACCTGGTAAGTTTTCCAGTATTGAGTCAAATTAAGCCGCAGGCTCCACTCCTGGTGGTGCCCTTCCGTCAATTCCTTTAAGTTTCAGCCTTGCGACCATACTCCCCCCAGAACCCAATTGTTGGAAATATAAGCTAGAGAGTTACAAGTTTTAATAAAGAGGAGAAACATCCTATGTCATGTTCATATGCATCACAAGTTTCAAATCGGTTTCCTCATTTCTTAATTTCCTATTTAACTTATATTTTTAATAAACATGTAACTTGTGCAAATTCATATGCTATTTAAGAGCAACATCTTGTACATTTTTTATCAAGCAAAAAATCAATAAACATTATTCCACTTCATAATATTTTGAGTATCCTCTTCTAGTGTTTTAGAAACAAGAGAACGCATTTCTCTTGTGCTTTCTCATCTCCAGAAGAAGAAGTTTATCTCTAACAAAGATTAATGTTATTAGTGCATATACACTACAGACATGAAAATACTCATCATAAACATCATCTACGTCTTAATTTCACACCACATATAATGGCCCCCATCTGCTCTGAAGATGTACTATGCATTTAAAAAACTGCTAGGAAGCAAGAATCTGAAAAGGAAAGCCAAAACCAGGAGGATAAGAAGTGGAAGTGTCCTACATATCATGAAAGCGTGCCATCAATAATGGAAAGCATCATTGAAGAAAGAAAATTTAGAGCACATACCACTAATTACGTCCCCATCTTTTGGTAAGCCACTTGAGAAGTGAACATGTAACCTGGCCATACGCTTTAGACCAGACTGCAAGATGGATTCCAAGTTCTTCTTGTAGGTTCCATGAACACAAACTACATCACAGAGTAATGATATATGTAACCGCGAAAATAGATAATTTACAACTGAAGAGAGAGAGAGAGAGAGAGAGAGAGAGAGAGAGAGTAAAAGACGAGGAGCATTTTCTTGTGCAGCATCATTACCCGGTACTTCTTCAGCAGAAAGTATGGGCTTCAGTAAGCTCTCAGAGCTAATAGTCTATAGAGTCAGAATGCAAAATAAAATGTAAGATTGCAAGAAACATATAAGAAAATTCATCTTATGCCTACACAAGTGAAATCCAGACTTCAAGAAGTGGCAAGAGATCATACTGGATGAATATTAATCTGAAGATATCTTATATCAAACTTTTGACGTTAACTTTGCGTGTATTATGCCTAGTTAGTCTTATCTTTTCACTGCCAGTCTAACAAACCCAGATAAAGGACGATTTTATATGGTTAGATAGCAAAGTTACGTGGATAGAACCTAAACCATGCATTTCTACATTTTTCGTTACAATCTGTGAGAGGCATCTTCAGAATGTGTTAGATGCATCAAAATTAGTCACGTAGGCCGAGATATAATTGCATCAAAGTGCCAAGACAAATAAGAAATTGCAGTTTCTACTATCAAGATTATAGTAAATCAGTCACAGTCAGATCCTTGTTGTTACTAACATCCCTAACTGTATAAGACAAAATGCTCTTCTAATAGGACTAGACAATCATCCACACCTAATTGACTACTTTGATGATGAATTGAGTTCGTCCAGTAGGATAAAACTACAGCAGATATTTCTAAACCCTAATAGTGAAAACCTACAGCGCTGGTGTGATTCATCTTTATAAGTAAATCTGCAATTACTATTTACTCCCCACATTGATCATTGGCATCAAGTGATATGACAAATCATCTGCATTCTCATGAGGACTCTACATTTTTTTCCCCTTTTTTCATGAGTACTACTACATATCCCATAAGTTTCCACTTTAATGCTTGATATATCGGATGGCAGAATATAGTCACAAACTCACAGTTTGAAGAAAGCATTTAATCACTACAAAACATGACTAACAGAAGTACCTTTCCATGTTACATTTGGCCATTTTTACTCACAAGTTTACTTGAATTTACAGCTTAGCTAAGAATACTTCAATATTACATTATTTTCCGAGCACAAAAAGCTCCATGAAAAAACTTCCTCTGTTAGTATGAAAACTTTGGATATATTCCCAAGCATGTTTGGAAAGCTGGACCTCAAAAACTCTACAAAATCCTGAAAAGAAAGTTACTCTCTGACCTATTCCTCCAGTGGTATTCTCTTAGATATAAACCTACAGATAATTTAGAGTTAGGGTTGCCAAATGGCCGCCTCCTCAGTAGTCAGAAATGGCATATTCAATTGGGAAGTTAAACTTCCCATACGACTCCTCATGAATGTGTACAATCCATATACATGCTAAGAGTTTATCATCCATGATACCAAATTAATTTTCCTGAGTGATCATATATGAATCACAAAGTTACCATGTGGTGCAAAAAGGAGAAGACATCGGAAGATACTGTCAACAAGCAATGGCCCAAGTGGTCAATGCATGGAGACAAAAGATCAAGAATTGGGTTCAAATCTAACAAGATGCAATTTAAGGGATATTCAACTAAAAAGTACAGTGGCACAGTAGTTATGGATCAATTAATTTACAGGTGAATGGAGGCGGTGTACAACTTGTGGAGGCACTTGTGATCCATATGATGCGCAACATGAGGGGCAATAATAGAAGTCATCCCATGTGGGATGTTCCTTCTCTCTTTCTAGGAGTTTCCTTCCACCCTTTTGTGAGGTGTTGCCTTCTCCAGGGAGTTTCTTTTGGAGTGTCTCCCTCCCCCTACTTAGGCCGCCGCCTCCCAAATTACAAGCCTAAGGACCATGCTGGAAAAGGAAGGCGGGGGGGGGGGGGGGGGGGGGAGGGGGGAAGGGGTGAAAAAAAACTAAAAGACGATAAACTCTAGAGTTTTGACCAATCATATCGCCTGCTAAGGAGGTTCAAATATTGCTCCAAAATTATCTATTTGGACTGATATATCAAGCTATTGAATTAGACAGAAACCAAAAAAAAAATCTTTATAAAAGACTAGAATTAATAATTAAATCTAGCATTATGATGTTTTTAATCCCTGATAGATCACAGAGGATGCAACTAGGAATCACCGTTACTCCTAAATTGGTGTTGTATCACCATGTCCTATATGTATTAGACATGATGGACATTCCAAAATACACTCCAAACTACACTAGGAGACACCAAAATCAGTGGTCTTTGTCATTGTGTCAATATCATTCGTTTCTGTGTCCGTGCAACATAGTGGGGAGCAACCAACATGAGTCTGTCCTCTCCTCTCAAGATGAAGTAGCAACAATAAAATTGGAGTTGCTTGGATTTCATCGTCTAAAGGTTAAGCTAATATTAGTAAGTTCAGATTTTGGATAAAAACCTAATAGAGACTAGAAATTCATCAATGTTGTAGCACAATGTGGACTCCAGGATTCCAGAGGGACATGGGAGAATGGAGAATAGGCAGAACATCTAATGTGCATGAGCACAGAGTCTGGGCATAAGCTAGCAAACAAGCACTAGCTCGTACCATAGTGCATGAGTTCACGGCTAGGTGGGGAAGAGATCAGGCAAGTAATAACCAACTCTATCCAACAATTATAGTGTTCTCACTTATCTTTCAACTCAAACCATAGTGGATCAGAAAGGCTGAAATACCCAATCTAAGAGCTCTACATGAAGGATCAAAACGAAAACTGAAATATGATACAGCAAAAAAACAAAAACAAAAAAAAACAAAAGCAGGTTCCAAACCTAGCAATGCATGTATGGCAACAACTATTTTGGCAACTCACAAGGACCTCTCTATACCTACAAACCTCGTCATTCTAGACACACAATTACAAGTGTTCCTTAACTTCCAAAATTTATAAACCAGTCCTACTATCTGTCATTATACTGGACAGATGTTTCCAGCTAAAATTAAATTTATACAAATTGTTTCTTAGTACATCAATTTATAAATCTTAGTGGTTGGTTGGAGTCGTTGTCGATGCTAGAGTCTCCTATTACAAGAATTAATTTCACAAAGGAAAATTGGCTGCTTGCTTGTCCATTCTGCTTGTATTAGAAATAAGAAACTGTTGAAACATATGTGATATTTGCTTGTCCATACATATTTAATGCAGCTAATTGCAATAGGATTCAAGCTAGTATCCATGAGATCCTATCATTGACAAAGACTTATAAGAAGAGTTTGGAGTGAGGAAAAGAAGTTAAAAATGCAGTCAAAACAATTTAACCGAGGAGACATGAAATAATTTTTTAATCCTAGTGATGCAGTTCTCAATAACATGAAAGAACTAGAGACCTCATATATTTAACATCTTTAGTAAGCAATTATGGTATAAATTAGCACTGGAACATCAATCAATCCTACTGTCCTACATCAACTATTTTAATTGGAAGGATTCTCTAGCTTGTACAGATAAGTAGGATCACAAGGTATGACGGTATAATGTTTATTTTCAGGCTCCAAATTAATTTAGCTCTTGTTCTCTAGCTCGCAATATGAAAAGGATGAATTAATATATTAGGAAAACAAAAAGAATCACCGATATTGTGTGGCCCTGGTTTGCGCGAATCAAGAGCTCCCCATTTTCATCCAACAGGCTAAATCGTTGCTTATTATCCCTCCTAACTGCCTGCAAATTAGACAACTTAAAGAAATTAGTAAGAATACCATTTCCATTTAAATAAATTATATATGTGTCTAAGAATTCAAAGAAGCAAATACTTTTATTCAAGTTATATGTGCAACATAACCATTTTCTGTGAACTAGTACAGATCAGACGAGCAGCACATTATTTCATCCATAATAGTGGTAAAATCTTGTCATATGTCATACTCTATAGTACAAGAATCCCATATAGAGGCAACAAATGCAACAAAGGGAAAATAAACTAATACAATTATTTATAGTAGCAAACTTCAGTTATAACTAGGATGGAACTATACCATTCATAATTTGGACGGCACTATACCATTCACAAGAATAAAGAGACTAAAATCAACCCAAAAAGTTGCTCATGAGGATAAAAGGACAACGCATACACAATTATCAAAATCAAACATGGAGTTCATATATGGATACAATTTATTCAAAGTAAATTATGTGAAGCAAGCCTTTCATAGTGGATTTCCCCAAACTATTTGTATCAGTAGTGCAGCTAGTGAATTGCACATTGGACTTACAGAAGACATATTGTGATAAGAAAACCTATCACCCACCTCCCTTATGTGTAAAAGCTGGACCAACATAAATACCTATAGATGTATGATTCATGGACAATGTCATAACAGACTGAAGTGAATGTACATCTTAAAAGTTGAATTAACAAAAGCAAACATCAACCTACCTTTTGAGTGTAGGTATTCTTAATTGTGTTTCAACCCAAAAAAGTCTGGAACAGTCGACTGTTCTTCATAAACAAGCATCTGACACATTTACAATTTTATAGATGATATACAGTACCATATGCATGTCCTATGTATAAATAAGCAACTTCACGAGAAACATGCATTACTATGCTAGTTGCCTATTCATGTAATACTAAAAGAGACATAGGCATTGCATAACTAACCTCCTTAACATCTTCAATTGTGTGAGACTTCAAGGGGATTTTAGCAAATGTAGTCATATTCAGTGCTAACAAATCACGGACTGGTACATATCCATCACTTCTATCCAACTTCATCTCCGAAGCCATATGACGCAAAATCCGAGTCCTGAATGAAGAGAACATTATAAGAAAATGCCAAATGCATGGTCTTGATTTCTCCATTTTGTGTGAAAACACATTCTTTTTTATATCCTTTTATAATCAAACAATGATTGTGATATTACTCATGGAGCTAGGTTTTAAAACTACCAATATTCACCAGTCACCACTAGAAACCAGGGACAGAGCTCGAGCCCTGGTACTTTCTCACGAGAGAGCTTAGAGTTAAAGGAAGGAACAGGTTGAGGAGAACAGATAGGCATTGTGGTGTATCTATAATACCTTGACAGAGGTGACTCTTTGAAAGCCTATTCTCTCAACCAGCACCTTTGCTAAAATGCAACTTCTAGTGAGACTTGCACCTCTATTTCAAATTTATTCTTTAATCTAAGGCTAAAGTTTATCAAGTGGCTATCAAGCATACAAATTTTCTAATCAGGATTCCATGAATATAAACATAAGTTTGTCAAAGATTCTGCGGCATACCAATTATCACCAAGGCAACATGCTTCTTCCAGAAGCCAACATTGAGCTTGGAGATCTCTCTGGGGGTTAGTCAAAGTTAGGATTTCATAATCACAAGGGGTACTATGGAAATCCAGTGTTAGTCGATCGTGGTTGAAAGTGCGAATCTGAAACCAGTTGTTAGTTAAAGAAGATTCTGAAACCACTTTTATTGTGACCATGGAAAAAATACATCTCACTTTTGTAAGTATTGGTATCATGAAAATATAAACCACACCTTTTAGTGGTGTGGTTCTTGAATCTCAAGAATGTCAGCTTATCTCCTACAATTCCTCCCATATTACTGTTCTTGTTCTTCCTTCTTCCCCTTCCTATGTTAAAATCACCTGCCCCTCCACTTGGAGAAGTCTCCTCGACTGTTGCTGACAATAACAAAAAAAACGATGTAAAATTTGGATAAGATCCGAAAACGTCGTTAGTGGACTCTGAACACAAATGTCAAGGTGGGTTCTGCACATGGGCAATGACGGAGCAGCTTCCAAGTGTTGAGATTTTTAAGTAATTATTATTGGAATAGAGACTACATATATATAGGAGAGGCTAGCCTCCTCTCCTATCATTCTAGGCAATGTGGGACTAAAGCCCAATAACACTTAACACATATATCAACACTCCCCCTCAAGATGGACGAAAGATATTTACTAAATCCATCTTGTCACATCCTCTCATCATGCTGATAGAACTAAGCCCCATTGTCAGTCCGTCTGCTACCTGATCTTTGGTTGGAACGTAGCCGAGCTCTAGTACTCCTTTCTTTAGCTTTTCTTTGATGAAGAATCTGTCAATCTCGATATGCTTGGTCCTATCATGCTACACTGGATTGTTGGCAATACTAATAGCTGACTGGTTGTCACACCATAGCTTCATCTTGGCTCCCTGGTCCAGCTTTAGCTCCGTCAGCATATTCTTCAACCACAATAGTTCTGTGACTCCCAAGGCCATAGCTCTATACTCTGCTTCAGCTGTTGATCTGGCCACCACTGACTGCTTCTTACTCCTCAAGAGACCAAGTTGCCTCATACAAATATGCAGTAGCCCGATGTGGATCTCCTGTCGTCAACACAGCTAGCCCAGTCAGAATCACAATAGCCCTCGATGCTTACATGATTATTTCTTCTGAAGATCAGTCCCTTCCCGGGGGCTCCCTTCAAGTACCTCAGAATCTGGTATACTGCGTCCATATGACCCTTCCGGGGGTCATGCATGTAGCGGCTCACTACACTGACCGCAAAGCTGATGTCAGGTCGAGTGTGGCTCAAGTAGATCAACTTGCCCACCAATCTCTGATATCTATCCCGGTCAACTGGTTCTCCAGCTTTAGCATCCAGCTTGAACTTCTGGTCTATCGGTGTCGTAGCTGGTTTGCATCCCATCATCCCCGTTTCCGTAAGCAGGTCCAGTGCGTACTTCCTTTGAGAAAGAACGATTCCCTCATTATCTCGAGCAATCTCAATCCCAAGGAAGTATCGAAGAGGGCCAAGATCCTTCACCTCGAACTCCTTGCCAAGCTTTCTTTTGAGTTGGGCGATCTCATGCTCATTATCGCCTGTGATAATCATATCATCTACATATACCGCAAGCATGGTGATGTGGCCGACCTTGCCTTATGTCTGTTTGGTGCCGAATCCTGGTGGTATCTCCATGTACACCTCCTCCACTAGATCCCCATAAAGAAATGCATTCTTCACATCCAGTTGGTGTAGCTTCCACCCTCCATTGGCTGCCAGAAAAATCAAGGTCCTGACAGGGCTCATCTTCGCCACTAGTGTAAAGGTCTCGTCATAGTCGATGTCGTACGTCTGACTGTATCCTTTTGCCACCAGTCGAGCTTTATAGCGCTCAACCTGTCCATCTAGGTTCTGCTTCACAGTAAAAATCCATTTGCATCCGACTGCTCTTTTTCCTTCTGGCAGTCTCATCAGCTCCCAAGTGTGGTTCTTCTCAAGAGCTCCCAACTCCTCATGCATTGCCGCTTTCCACTTTGGATCGTTCTTGGCAACCTGCCAATTATTAGGTACAGTAATACTATCCAAAGATGCTATAAATGCTCCATGAGAAGAAGAGATATGATCATAAAAAACAAACTTAGCAAGGTCCCAACCATATATGTCCGGAGGATTTTCCGCATTACTGCGAGTAGTCCTTCGTGTAGGTAGTGCTATGGGAGAAGTAGGAGGGATGATATCACCTGAGGAGGGTGGTGGTGTAGATGAGGAGGATGGTGGTGTCTCAGGAGTTGGGACAGACGTATGCAAGGGACTTAGCACTGGCACTGTAGGTACTGGTCCTGCAGTTTGCTTCTCTCTCCTGCTGTAGGTAAGTAACTCCCCCTGAGCCGTAGGCCTGATACTTCTTATCTCCTCCCCCTGTTCTGCTTCACCTTCATGTTTCTCCTCAACCGTGCCTCTATGCCATATTTCTAGATCGGTTACCACCAAATTCTCCATCTCCCCCTCTCGCCTTATACTGGTAGTATTAGACGTGTTGTGCGAAGTTCCCTCCTGACGGTAATATGGCTCATGCTCTCGGAAGTGGACATCCATACTAACAAACTTCTTCTTCTCTACTGGACTCCAGCACACATATCCCTTCTGAGTCGCTGAGTAGCCCACGAAGATGTACTTGACTGCTGTGGGGTCAAGTTTTCCAACTGATGGTCTGTTGTCTTTCACAAAGCACACACACCCGAACACCTTTAGTGGGAGTATCCCACTATTATTGTCTTGTAATACTTCGCATGGGAACTTCCATTCCAGGACTTTTGAAGGCATCCTGTTGATAAGTTGAGCTGCTGTCAATACTGCATGTCCCCATAGATTTTGTGGAACATTCATGTCGATCATCATACTTCTTGCAGTCTCTAGAAGGTGTCGGTTCTTTCTTTCTGCTACTCCATTTTGTGCTGGTGTGTATGCACAGCTGGTCTGGTGCTGTATTCCGTGTGCTGACAGGTACTCTGCAAGTGTCCTGTTGGTGTACTCCGTTCCATTGTCAGACCTCAGTACCTTCACTACTGCATTGTACTGAGTCTGGACATGTTTATGGAAGTCTCGAAAGCAAGCAAATACTTTACTCTTATTTTTCATTAAATACAGCCAGGAGACACGAGATGCACAATCAATAAAGGAGACAAAGTACTTATATCTATTCATAGTGTTAGTAGCGCATGGACCCCAAACATCAGAATGTACTACCTCAAAAATAAGAGAACTCTTATAACCAGTACCAACATATGAGCTTCTAGTAAGCTTTCCTAACTCGCATACATCACATACTAATTTCTGTTTATTTGATTTTCAATACATCTCTGGATACAACTTACTTAGAGTATCAAAAGAAGAATGTCCCATCCTCCTATGATGAAGTATCAAAGTATCTTCAGTCCTCTGCTGCAGCTCTCCTATTCCAGCCTTCTCTGCCATAGATATCAATGCTGAGTCCAGTCCTTCCCGATCTAGGTACCACAGTCCCTCATGCCAGGTGCCAGTCCCAAGTCTTCGTTCCGTCCCTTTCTCCTGGAAGATCACCTTAGGAATATCAAAAGAAACAGTGCATTTTAGTTGGAAAATTATTGAACTAATAGACAAGAGACTGACTAGAAAGGATGGAGCATGTAACACATTGGATAATCTTACTGAACCTGTACAATTAACAGTACCCTTACCGACCACTGGTTGGAAAGTGTCATCTGCAGTCTGAATGGTGTCTGCTGGTGCTAGGTGAGTGTATGAAAAAAACTCACCAGCGTTCCCGGTCACATGCCGAGATGCTCCTGAGTCGATAATCCAGTCTGACGTTTTAAGGGAAGACATAGATGCAAGAGCGAGTGACTCGTCAGTACCTTCTGATGGGTGAGCATATATAGCGGCGTTGCCTCCAAAGAATGGGGTGGATGTCTCCTCTGCTCCGCTCCTCCTGTCTCCTTCGGTCGACGTTCTCTGCTTTCTCTCCAGCAGGTCCAACAGTGCATGATCCTCCTCAGTAAAGGTGCCACCAGCTCCTCCATTCCCTTCTGCCACCAGCAAGTTTGCCCGATAGCCTCCTCGGCCGCCTCGTCAGCCTCCTCGACCACGTCCACGTCCAATATATCCTCGTCCTCGTCCACCACCTGAGTCTCCCTCCTTAGGTGGTTTGGTACAAGCATATCGATGATGGCCCATCTTCCCGCAGTTGTAGCACTGTCGATTGTGTTGCCAGAGCTCTCCCTTGGATCATGTGTCGCCCGAGCTAGCAGCTGCTAGTGCTGACTTTGCTTCGGGGGGACCACATGTCCCTGTCTGTAGTCTGATCCGAGTCTCCTCCTGGATCATGGCTGAGATAGCCTCCTCAAGACTAGGGATCTCTGGTTGGACGAGGAGTAAGGTTGTCCTCTGTGCAAATGCGGCAGTCAGCCCTTTGAGGAATTTCATCGTCCTCTCCTGCAGATACACATGTCTCTCCTTGCACTTCGGGTCCCCGCAGCTTGCCCGTTTCGAGGAGTGATCATAATCCAGCCAGAGATGCTCCAACTCCGTAGCGTACTCCTACACCGTCTTCTCCCCTTGTACGATGTCATCGATCTCCCCTTTTATATGGAAGATCCGTAGGTTGTTTCCCACGCCATCATAGGTTCTCCTCAACTTCTTTCATACGTCTTTCACCATCTCAATGACATTTACTGTGGAAGCAATAGACTGGACTAAGGAATTGAGAAGCCAGATGTAAATCACCATATGAGTGGATTTTCACTCGTCGTGTCCTGTCGAGCCCTCTTCCGGCTCTGTCTTCTCGTCCGTCAAGAATCCCTCCAGGTTCTTTCCTGCAAGGGTTCTTCTCACCCGCCGTGACCAACTCAAATAGGTGGCTGGTCCATCCAACTTCAGATCGATAGAGGGTAGCTCCAACTTTGGCGGCGCTCGTGTCGTGCTATCACCAGCCGACACCTTTATCAACGTCGCCACATCGTCAGCATCCAACTTCTTGAGGATTGCCTCCATCGATGCTTCTTCTCGATCACGTCACACTTGCTCCACGACTCACGCTTGTCCTCGTCGTCCTCTCCTAAATCCAAATACGTCTGGTTTCATCGGATCTAGGCATCTCCTTGAGAATCTCATATGAGATAAATCTCCGAGAACGATTTTAGGCTTCCCTACATTGTAGGTACCACAGATGAAATAAATCTCAAGTTTAGGCTTACCTACACAGTAGGTGCCACAGATGAGATAAATTTCAAGTTTAGGCTTACCTACACAGTAGGAGCCCTAAAAGTGGTGTGCACGGAGGCACCCACAGCCGCAGCAGCGGCAGTAGCAGCAGCAGCGGCACAGCCGTAGCGGCATCGGCATCGGCATCGGCACAGCAGCAGCGGCTCAGCAGCGGCTGCAGCGGCAGCGGGAGCAGCGGCGCAGTAGCTGCAACGGCAGCGACGGCATGGGGGGGGGAAGGGAGGGCAAGGTTAGGGGTAGGATTTGTGTGGAAAAGGTGGCTCTGACGGTATTCTAAGCAAGTTTAGGCTCTGATACCAAGTTGAGATTTTTAAGTAATTATTATTGGAATAGAGACTACATATATATAGGAGAGGCTAGCCTCCTCTCCTATCATTCTAGGCAATGTGGGACTAAAGTCCAATAACACTTAACACATATATCAACACCAAGCTTGGGCAACAACAAGGCGGATTCTGAAAAATGGCAGCAACCAGACAATTTTTGAACATGGGGAAAGGAGGAGTAGGTTGTGAACAACGGTGTCGACGGGGTAAGTAATCCGAACACAAGTGATAATTGGGCGAAGTTTGAACACTGGAGACGGAGAATCCAATCTTGTTTTGAAGTTTTTAGTCGGTAGCCATTGTGTATGATGTTCATGTCGAGGCAGTCCAAGGTCAAAATAGTTTTGTATCTGGACCTGCAAGTTTGCAACAATCACAAGAATGAAATAGATTAAAAAGAAACCATTGGACACGATAAAGTAGATTGGAATATGAAGCGGCTTCAATTGCTCTGCTAAGATAATATATCTTAGGTAGCATAAGCAAATTAGCTTAAGTTGATCTTCTTCGGGTCAACTGGATCTAGAAGGGTGTAAACCATTTAGGCATTACAGTTCAGAGTTAAGATATAATAGGTACTTAACATTGTGTCTAATGTTTGATATACATGAGATATGACACCATATTACATTCATTATCTACACCAAACAAATTTAAGGTTGCTAGCTGAGGACTTTGTGGTTGATCAAGGAAACAGTGAATTTGGGAGAGAAGAGGAGAAAAGAAGGAGAAGAGAGAATATGAGAAAGGAGATTGCAAGGGCTTGAAACCCTAGGTTGCATCTCATGTGTATTTATATTGATAAGCAATACATCCACAGTTACTATTGTACCCTCATAAGATAAATAACAATAATAACTCTAACAGAAACTATTGGAGGGAAGACTATAAAGAAACCACATCATAGATCATCCTCTACGTGAGCTCCTGGCAGAGCAAGAAGTGCAAGAGTTTGCTTAAGATAAACCTTCTTTATGAGAAGAAATGGTAGCAGCAAAAGGAAAAAAATATTATTTGATTGCTAATCAGGTTAGGAACTAATGATTGTGGTAAAAAAGACTAAGGTTCAATCAACTTGTGGCTGAGCATGTAATGTATGATCAAAATCTCTTTCATAGACGTCGGGGGACCTAGACAGGCATCGGACGGACACTGGCCACCTAGCGCCTAGGCGCCGCCTAGACCGAATTTTAGAAAGTGCAAACCTTTCATCATTGGTCTTTAAGAGGAACTTTACTCTGTAAGTTAAAGTAGAAGAGGTTCAAAATGACTTCTTAGGCTTAGCCATAAGCCGCTTTAGAGCAAGATAGAATTTATTAATCGAAAGTCCCAAACTAGCATTCTACTGAGGAGGTTTATGAGGCTACATTGGATTTCTTTAAACATGGGGAACTATAACTGAGCAGAATCAAACTTTCTTTTCTCCTAGATTTTTAGACGCTACATCTCCAAGAGTCTTGGTCCACTGCTTGATACAATTCTATTGTTAAAAGGATATCAACAATAACATAGACACAGTAAAGGTTTAAGCTAGGAAGTACCGATAATATAAAATCAATGGTGTACACATCTGGGACACAAATCATAAAAGGATATTATTGGGGTGTGCGCATGCTGAAATGTGGACCGTATCCAACAAAGACACGAACTGAACCTGCTACGAGGCCAAAGAAAGAACAATACGCAAGATATGTGATGGCTATAGTCCCATGGACAAGTCCCAACCTTTATTATCAAATATTGCAATTACAATAGATATGACGACTCCCTTGCCCCAAGAGTCCCCTTACATATCTCAAGAGAGAAAAATACAATGGAGAGCACAAGAAGAACCCCCCCCCCCCCCCCCAACCCCTTACAAGAAAACTTTCACCTAGTAATGGTTGCACATCGACACCGCAGTGACGATGTCGAACCCTGATGGAGAACATGCCGCTCGCTTAGAACCTCTCTATCTTGAAGTGGAAGAACCTAAGAGTCGTAAAACTCTTAGAACAAACTCCCTTGAACCCTAATGAAAAGTACATCTTGAAAATTTCACTTAACTTCCTATTTATAGGTAGTCATGCAAACCTTAATTTAACAAGAAACCTAACTTGTCTTGAATCCCAAGTTAGCCAAAAATATATATATATTTTTTTTGAAGCAAATGGTTCGTCTTATTTATGAGAAAACTAACAAAGTACAAACATCAGATAGCTCAACTGAAAGCTAAATGCAAATCTCCACCCCAACCTCCCTGTTACAACCCGATATCCCTTCCCTCGTTACTGAATCCTGCTCACTCAGCCGCCTCGTCTTCGTCTCCTCTCTTCTGTAATTAAGAAGTCTGAGTTGATATTATTAAGGAGACTTGTATATGAGAGATGTCTTCCTTGGAACAATCGACCATTACGTTCTCGCCATATGTGCCATACCGCAACTAGCAGTCGAATTCTCGCCTTTCTAAAGTTCGGCATGCCTTGTGCTCCCAACCCTCTTACCTCATTCACTGCTTCCATCAGCGTAATATGTCATCTATTCTGTAAACCCGCCTCCTGTCTATAAATTTGCCATATCCTGTCCGAGAACGGACACTCGAAGAACAGGTGATCTCTGGTTTCATTACTTCCTCCACATAGCACGCAGCTCATATCAGGAATCTGAACTCCAAACCGAAGCAGACGCTCCCTAGTCAGCAATCTATCCCTGATAGCTTTGTAGAGACATAATTTCCACTTGCTCGCAGCCACGTTATCCCAGACCACCTCCGCCCACGGTACTTTGGGAAATACCATCCGTATCGCCTCATACGCCTGGCCCTGCACAAATGCGCCATCTGCCGAACCATCCCAGACCCAATAGTCCTCTCCTTCCTCATTGAGAATCTGAATGCTACCTATCTCCTCTCCGAACCACTGTCGAATGTGGCGGTTGTTTACCCGCCATTCCCCGCCTACAATAATACTGCTCAATGGAGCATCAGACCCCACCAACTCATACGTAGGCCATCCTAGGCGATCGATGAAGCTCTGTTTATTGAGCCATGGGTCCTTCCATAAGTTGGTCGAGGCTCCATTGCGCATCATTCTAGTAACACAAGATTTAAGTGTCAATCTTTGAGCGAGGATTTGTTTAAACGTAACGGAGAAATTATTATTACTCTCCATTACCCAGAAATTGCCGGACTTATCATAGCGAGCTCGCATCCATGAAGCCCATATGGATGTTCCTGTCAAAAATTTCCATGCGAGTTTTAGTTTGGCAACGTCTCCGAGGGTCCGGAGGGACCTTAGTCCAATGCCTCCTTCCTCCTTCGTCTGGCAAAGCTCTTCCCACGCTATCGTGTGTATCCCTCCTTTCCACACAAAGTTAGCACAAAGGTTCTCTATTTCTTTCAACGTTCCAAGCGGTACAATGACAGCCTGGAACCAGTAACCTGTGATCGCCCATATGACGGAGCGCACCAATTCGATACGTCCTCCGAACGAGAGAAGTTGGGACTGCCACCCCTCCAACCTCCGCTGCACATAGCTGACCAATCCCATGCAGTCCGTATTAGTTACATGGTTGATCGACAAGGGGATACCAAGATATCTAACCGGTAGCTGGCCCAGTTCAATCCCGAGCTTCTCCACCCAAGCTGTTTGCTGCGTACAACTTTTACTGAAGAATATCTGGAACTTGTTCTTATTCAGCTCCAGACTCGTACCTCTCCTGAACACCTCCAGCACTTGCTCTAGCGTAGATACACCTTTGTCAGTAGGCTCCATGAATATCAGCAAATCATCCGCATATATGAGATGAGATACTATCGGACGGATGCGGCGGAAGAGAGGCGTGATATTATTCCTGAGAACTTCTACATCCATCAAACAGGTAAAGAACTCCATAACAATAGTGAATAAATACGGAGACAGGGGATCTCCCTGTCTCAAACCCCGGCTACTAGTGAAATACCCGTTTGGTTGGCCATTGAGGATGACGGAGAAGGACGGGGTGGTAATACATTCTTCAATTCGATCCACCCACCATTGATCAAAACCCATAGCAGTAAGGATCCTGCAGACGAATCTTCGATTCACCGTGTCGTAAGCCTTTCTCAAGTCCAGTTTAAGGCACCCCTTACAACCACCCTCCTTGCTGAAATCTCGAACTAGCTCGTGCGCGAGTAGGCAGTAGTCCGCTATGGCCCTCCCTTTAATGAAAGCGGCCTGGTTCATTGAGATGAGGCATTTCATAATATCCTGCATCCTGTCACACATAATATGAGTTATAATTTTATAAATAAAATTACAGCAAGCTATAGGTCTGAAATCCCCCAACTCGGTAGCCCCTTCTTTTTAGGAATAAGCACTAGGAACGTATGGTTCAGTTCTCTGATTAGTCGTCCTGTACGGAAGAAATCATCCACAACATGAAATAGGAGCTCCTTCAATTGGGGCCAGTGTTGCTTGAAGAATGCTGCGTTGAACCCGTCCGGACCCGGAGACTTATCCGGATCAGCGTTTTTAATAACGCTCTCAATTTCTTCCATCCGGATCCTCCTCCGGAGTCCCGCGTTACCTGCCTCCGTAACAATCCTCTTACAAATAATCTCAGGGAACGCCTCGTCCTCATTAGGCGCTGTATAGAGATTACTGAAGTAGTCTACCGCCGCGTCCTTTATATGCTCTGCCTGGTCTAGCCGAGTACCATTAGGATCAATAAGAGTGGCCACTAAGTTCCTATTTTGCCGCGCTTTAACCGTCGCATGGAAGAATTTCGTACAACGATCTCCATCTCTCAGCCACGAGCATTTTGCTCGTTGCTTCAGATGAACTTCCTCTTGGAATCTCAGCCTACGAATATTATCTTGCAAGACCGCCTCTCGACTCGCCAGCTCTTGGTCAAACGGGGACTCCTTAATCCGTTCTTGCACGTCCTGGAGCTGCTGAATTTTCTCCTCTAGCGAATGTGGCGGTCTTAGCCTATTCCATCTTCTGAGCTCAAATTTCACCTGCTTAAGTTTACGTATAAGTTTGAATTGGGGAGTCCCCATAACTTCCAGCTGTAAACCTTTGCCGACCGCTTCATTATATCCTTCCACCAAAGTCCATGCGTTCGAGAACCTGAACGGCCGTCTACCCGTTTTCAGCAATGGGACCATGCGGATGAGAAGAGGAGCATGGTCGCTAGTTCCCCTATGGAGACCCTCTGCCCGGACATTGGGGAACATCTCTAGCCATCGCAAATTACAAAGAGCTCTATCCAATTGACATTGAACTCGATTAGCGGTTGAACTATTGTTCCAAGTCCAGATTTGTCCCGTTCTTTCCACACAGACAAGTTCCGACCTGGTTAAACAATTTTGAAAGTCTGCCAGGATATTGGGTGGAACTGGTCTTCCTCCGTCTTTCTCATGCCCTGCTAAAACAGCATTGAAATCACCGCTGACGAGGAAAGGAGTTTGGTTCTGTACTTCATTTGATAATCTGGTGATATCTCCCCACAATCTTTCTCTGAGGCGCCGGTCATTATGACCATAAACGGCCCCAAAAACTACTTCTAGTCCACCCTTATTGATGAAGTTTAGCGCTATTATTTGATCTGAGCAGTATCGAACGATTCTCGTCCATTCGCGAGCATCCCACATAACCCAGATCCGAGCCACTCCTCCCGGTATGAGGTTATGCGCGACCTCCCAATTAGTGGGAGTACGCTGCTGTATTCTGTCAATCAACTTTATTTTACTCTCTAGTATAGCCACAATCGAAACCTTAGAGCTCCAAATTCTCTGCTGAATTTCCTTCTACCTACCCACCGAATTTGCCCCCCTAACATTCCAGGTAAGAACCGTCATTAATGAGAAGTTTTGTCGTCCTTCGTGATGCTAAGACTCTCTCTTGGACGATTAGATTGAGTCGTGTCTGTCACCGCTTCGTTGTTCCGGACATTGTCTCTAACCTTCTCCGAATTAATTCTCTGCAACCGGGCGAGCCAGAGCGGGTTCTCCGTCGTAGGGTCCCCTGTACTCGTGCAAATCCCTTCTGAAAGTTCCCCGTAGTAACCTCTGCAAGTTTGTTCCCGACTACCTTCCCCATATAGTCGAACCACTTTTGCAACCCTTCCTCCCGAGTTGTCTCCCCGTACACTGGTTGATGGTTGCATGCTAACCAGGGCCAAGCTATTCGCCCCTTCCTGCAAGTCCCCACTGTTAGATCTGTTCTCCCATATGGATAACTGAAGGTTTCCCCCTTCGCTTCCATCTTTCTCCGGGACCGACCGTTTCCCAAGTAGAGAGTCTCCTTGACCCCCCACAGGCTCGTTAGCCCTCTGAATTGATTCAACCTGATCCTCTTCCATCACCACTCCTTCATTCATCTCTTGCCTCCTATCTTCCTGTCGACCTCCCCTATTTCCCTCGTCCTCCTCTAGTGGGCTGGAATTAGTCGACGTTCCCTCTTCCACTTGGATCACCTGCTCCTGGCAATGAGCTTTGACATGTCCGAAGCACCTGCAGTTCGTGCAAGACGGAGGCACCCACTCATATTCGATAGACTGCCATCTTACCTCACCGTTTGGAAGGAGTAGCTCGACTTGTCGTGGCAATTCCTGGGAGACTTCAATTTCAACAAACACCCGTGCATAGGATAATCTTTTGCGTCGTGCTGTGAGGATGTCTGTTCGAAGCGGCTTTCCCACCATGCTAGCAATCTTCATAATGGCCGGCGTACTCCATAGTTGAGGGGATAGCCAGGGGAGCCTGATCCATATAGGAACTGACGAAAGCCGATCCTTCTCGAAGCATGATTCAGGGTACCATCTCTTTAGCACCACCAACCTTCCGTCGAACGTCCACGGTCCCCCCTCTAGAGCGTGCTCCAGATCTTCTGCTAAGTCAAACTTAATGAAATAGAATCCGTTTTCTCGTGAAAATATCTCCATCTCCCCTTTAGGTCTCCAGACCCTTAAAGCATATGCTCTCAACTGTCCGTAATAGGATTTATTTCCCATCACATACAGTATTAGAGTATTCTTCCAATACGTCGAAGTCTCCTCTATGTCATCTGCTGTGATCTCTACTACTTTCCTTCCTTCGATCATCTGGGGTTCGACATATTGTAACTCCACTTCTTCTTGAACTGCTGCAGGTTTGCATAACTCTGCCCAAGATACTGGAGCCGACCGGGGTCGATGGGCGTTGTCTTCTCTTTGTATTGTGTTTCCTGTATTTTGCGGAGCCAATATCCTTCTTCCTTCTGCTGGGGCCCGATGTCCCTCATTCCCCCCTGGTTTATTTCCGGATTCCTGCCAAGGAACACCCCCGCGGCGGCTATGGGTTTGTGGCGATCTGTTTTGCATAGATCGGCCATCTCCTTGTCGCCAAGGCTGCATACTTCCTCCCCCTTGTCGTTCTCTACGGCCTTGTTGGCTCGGACGGCGACGGCGCTCCACCGTCGTCCACCCTCCCCCTTCGTCCCGAGGGGCCATGTCTCCTGCGTCTTGAGGAACATCCGTCGGTTGTCTAGCCTCTCCCTGGAGAGACTCCCTGTTCCGAAACCCTAGACTAGAGAACGCTCCCATTAGGAATCGCCAAATATATATATATATATATATATATATATATATATATATATATATATATATATACCCTTCCAAATTTGAGCACCCTCTGATTCCCATGTGTCCAACCTGAAATCAGATTGGATTCCCAACATATATCAATGTATTTGATGAGGAACTTGTCATAATAACATACATATTAAACTATGAAGATAAGCACTACAAAAATCGGTCTTGTGTCCATGACAAGTCATGAGAGAAAAACATGTTGGCTAGTGATTGTGAGGCCCAAATTCTTGACTGGAAGGGACACAAAAAGCCAAAGTTATAAACGGCGGTAGGCGGGTGCGCGGTAGGCACCACCTAGGAGATTGATACATTTTGGACATTTTTACTATTTTACCTTTTTTGTGTGCATAATATGCATATTTTAAGGATGTTTTATGCATAACTTAGGTTGTAAAACAAAGATTTATGAAGTTTCAGGCTTGTAAAAGATTTGTTGTAGTGCTTGTAGTTCCTTTTGGTGAACTGTGTTTCTTTTGTGAACTCAATGTATGGACACCTAATATATGCATCCAACTTTGTTTTTGAGAATTAACAAGTGAGATATGCAGGTTTGTTGGCTACCTTACTAGTTTCAATTATGCAATGTAAACTGATATTGACATGAAAATGTTAATACATCAATGTTGAATTGAGTACTTGTTATCTATATTTACGATGAATGCATACTTTATTAAGTTTATTGTCTATTACAGATTTTGAATCATCGAATTTACAAAGGAAACTCCGCCAAAAAATTTGCATAAATTTTTAGAACCTTATAATAACTATTAGCTAGCCCTCCCTACTCCAAAATCCTGGTTCCGCCCCTGCGCTACCCCTATAATAGTATAGATATAATGCAACATAGACAGACAGGAGTGGGCAGGTATGGGCATAACATGAACGCTCCAAAATTAATTAACACCCGTCAAAATTGAAGCCGAATTCTTTTAGTGTTGTATTCAGTATCCGTGACCTAACCAACTTTGGAAACAACAGAGGAGGAGGCGGAGGAGGATATTTACAGTAGCCTTCCGAGCGCGTCTATCCGGCCGGTTCCGCCGCCTCTACCTCCGCCGCCAGAGTCCCTCTCCCAACCTCTCCCGCTGCAGGAAAAAACAAAAACAGAGATTCAAACGAATCAAGAAAATGTCAATCGAGAATTACTAGGTGGTGGGGGGACAGAGAACTTGCCCTCTTCTTGTAGCGGAAGGAGAGAAGGGTTTCGAGGGAGAAGAAGAAGGCATATTCTTGTCCATGCGGAGAGAGCGAGAAGAACGCAGAGCTCGAGTTGTAGCAGAAGAAGAATAGAAGTAGTGAGAGAGGAGAGAAACGCCGGACCGGGCGAAGAGTAGAGGAGGAAGAAAAAGATGACCACATTGAACCCGAGTTCCCCTGGGTTCAAATGAACCGTACAAATCGAGAACCAAAAAAAACCATTGCGTATAGATTTGATAAAATCCGGATACAATTCCACTCCAGTTTCACTTTCCTAAACCTGACACTAATAATATCCATCAAACCCTTCTCTCGGAAGAAATTATTCAGTGCGATGAATATCGGACGAACCCGTTAAATGATATAATTATACATATTAATATTAAAAAAATAATCAAACAATTATCAAATATTTAAAATATAACTTAAAAAATATTAAATATACTGTTACGTGATGAATCCGTCCCACCGAATAACTTCTCCTTTCTTAGACAGAGGTTGAAGGTTGATCTAATAAATCAGGATACAATTTCCGATTCAGGTACTCGATCTAATAAATCAGGATACAATTTCACTTCATTTTTTAGCCCCTCCATCTATATTGATTATTGACCACGATGAGGGGCGAGTCTCTTGCAGAAGCCCTACCTGTCGATCCCTCATATTGAATGATTCCAGGCTTACCGGACTTGTAAGGAAAGATGGAAGTTGGAACACTGGTTCAAGCCCGCAAGATAAACAGCTGACATACAATCTCATAAATCATTTTGTAACCCCATCATGCAAAACATAGCTATCATTACTACTCTCGACTCTTGAGCACATGTAACCATTCTACTCATCGCCATGTATGAAGCAGTTTGCAGAAGCTACATATACAACTACAAAAATTCTTGCTTGCATCACGCCAAAAGCATTCACTACAGGGAAGCTCTTAAATGTGGGCAAGCCACCGATCCATAATCCACGTAACAGAAAAAATTCATTATGCATGCTCTGTTCACATAATACAAACGGGTTCCACTTGGCTTTATCGTTCCGATAGCGAGCATGTCCCATTCAGCCTTTATTTTTGAAGGGAACCCTCTAATAAGTCTAATGAGCGATAGCTTAGGCAATAAGAAGGACGAAGGGAAAAAAAACAAACTAAGATCTTTAACATTAGGCGGCTTCTCTTTGCACCTCTTGCAGTTGTGTCCACTCTGCTGGCCACCAATCAGGTCTGATAACCTTCACTTTCACATCCGACTTTTCTTTGATACTTAATGTGGAAGGTTTCTTGAAGGCATCTGTCAGTTTCAGCAAGCCCATTCCAGAGCTCCCAAGGGCTGTGCTTACAGTCCCAACCTTCTTGGTTGAAGTGTAATCCACTACATCTGAACCTGGAGGCACGGCTTGCTCAATATCTGATCAAAATTTACAAACAAGCACTTTGTTTAGTAGTAGAAAACACTACATTCAAGTTGGATGCTATATGAACAAATTTAAACCGACGGAAAGGAATACCTTTTCCAGAGTTGTCTACAAACTTTACAGGAAGAAGGCGTTTGCGAATGACTCCACGATGATGGGTTCGAGCAACAAGCTCCTGGCCAACATAGCATCCTTTGTTGAAAGAGATGGCATTCAACCCCTCAAGATTGTATTCAAGAGGAATAGCCTCACCTAGATATATAAGAATCCATGTTATAAACAACAAAGATATGATATGTTGTTGGTAAATTTTAAACTAATAGCATTTGTATAAAGGTTATCAACAAGTCAGAAAACAGAACAATACATAAATATAAGCAACTCAAATCCTAAACATAGGGGATTTGGGTTAAGTTGATCAAAATTTTATTATTTATAGTTGACAATAGATGCACTATATTATGAACTTTTCAGTTATATATATATATATATATATATATATATATATATATATATATATATATTACTTTTGGTGAAAATTTTACATTTACTAGGTATTATGTTATTATGTATTCTTATATATTCTATTAATTTAAAGTTCTAGCGAAGCCTTGAAAAGACTTGTCTGATGATTTAACATTGGGGCGGCTGGGTGGCAGACGGTCTCAGGATCGAGCCACGGCCCCGAAGTAATAATAATAATAATAATATATATATATATATATATATATATATATATATATATATATATATACACACACACACACACACAAGTTGATGCAAGTTGTCAAGGAGACATTAATGGTGGTCATTCTCAGAATCCAAAAGCTAAAAATAATGGCTTATCTGGCTATCGTTGTCCTTCTGTTGGTCATCTCTGCCACCAACCTCAGCTATGCTGCCCGTCCGTTCACTGACGCACCAATTGAGTTCTATATCCTTTACACAAATTCTCCGGATAAACCTGTGATATGCCGATCTCGCTCACATTGCCCCATATTGAATTGCATGCACCTTTAGGAGCCCCACTGGCTTAATCTATCCTCCATGTACATTTGATTTCTTATTGTACAAGGAGTTTCCCAACAATCCCATTTGAATAAATGACCATCATGGCTAAGTTTATATGTCGATGAGCTGATTAATTTATTTACTTATCTATATATTTGTTATTGTTTTGTCCTTTTAATTGAAGGTACTCGTGTAAGTTAATCTACACACAAACATATACATATAGAACATAATTTATGTTTTGTCAAACCTAAAACAAAATTACAAGAAGAATGGCCATACTTTGGAACCTACTTGTTACCCAACACAAGCATAAATATAGATATTTATTTAAGAGAGAATATAGATTTAACCATATCCATGCCATACACTACATCCAAATTTCTACAAAATGACCACCGAGGAGATGGTCTAGTGGTAACACAAGGGAGCGGAGGAGTAGGCGTGGGTTCCAATCCTAGCCCGGACAATAATTAAATGGGAGAAGTCTTCATGCTAGTAGCCCAAAAAAGTTACCTTAGAGTGTGGATTAGAATACGGACCACAAATATAAAATACATACTTCCTAAGCACAATCTTCAACCCCCCAAAGCATTTGATATCTATAGGCCAACCAACATATGACAAAATAACAGTAAATTCTCAGATAAGAGGAGTACCTTTAGGAATCTCAGTTGAACCTTCAGCAATTCCTCTCTCTACTCTCCAGAGAAGGTAGTTTTGTTCACTAGTTTCCTTGTCCGACTCAACCAAAGGTGCTGAAAAGATGAAGAGAAACAATTAACACTGTTTATTTCCAAGTCCCAAGAACCTATACAGATTTCAACAGTAGTAAAAGCCGCTAGTCTTACGAATTGCCTTGGAGGGAAAGATTCCCCTGAATCCCAGGCAGTCCAATCTAGGATCCTTGAACCACTGCCAACCGAGGCTGTTTCCTTGTGCAGCAGATTCACCAGCAAGATCATCACTCTTTCCCCAGCCTACTGAAGCAGCCTCTGGCTCTTGAGTTGTGGGATCACTATTAGAAAGGTCACCACCAAACCGTTGCCAACAACAGAGTTCCTCACTAACATTATCTATCTCAACCTTTGATCTCAATCGGTACCTATGGCACATGCAATGAGAACCGTCAGGGTAACATCTTCTATAGGCAAAAACACCAACCAGCTAAAGCTCTCTTATTATTCATAAGTCATAAATTGTGCTCGAGGAATTGAGATCATCGTAAAGCAAACCAACATTCATGTAATAGTTGAATTTACATTAAGATTGACACAATTTCTAACGGAAGCATTGCAACCACTGAAGATTGAAATGGTTAAAGAGAAATCCTGAAACAAAGAGAAACGACGAATAATGACATTAGACTAGAAATAAATCAAAGCACTATTGATGCAATGATGAAGTGGACAGTTGATACTCACAGCAGTCAAAAAACCTAGGGGTAGCAACAGGTAGTTTTGGAGTCAGATCAACCTGCACAAGCTCATCCTAAAACTGAGCTTTACCCATGTAAGGTCAACCAAAACCTAGCATGGATGATATACAATAAACAGAATCAACCAGTGTGAAACAACATATTAGATGGGTTTTATTCCGGATCAGCATCGGCCATCGCTACCCCATCTCCATATGCTCTTAGGAAGCACTGGTCGCACCTTTCTTGCTGATTTCCTTGTTGACTAATTCACGTAAGTCAGTGTTAACCGATAGTGTGTTAATCCGATAGCGACAACAAAAGACTATTTGAGTGTGATCTTTGAGGTTTCAAGTTTCAACATGAATAGGTGGGGGAGAGTGAGGAGTTCGTGAATTCGTGAATGTGTGTGAGGAGGTGGTGATGATATCTGAAGGAGGAACTCACCAAGATAGCAACAAAGGAAGGACTAGAAAGAATCAGGATGTTTTCGGAGTAGGAGAAAGATGAACTAGTTGAGGAATATATAGGCTTGCATCCTTCTTTTCATTTAACTTTGGGTCAAGGCTCGAGCTGGGGAATTTCAAGGAACCGCTAATAATTACACGATTTGTAACTGTACGGGTTTTCACAAATGAATATTACTTGGGAGCTAGTTTTCTCCGGTTTATACTGTCCGATAGTAAATGGTCAGGAAGGCTGTTCTGATAGTAAATGGGTGGGAGGCTGTGGTCTTTCCATTTCACCCTGGTGATGTGTTCTTCTTTGTATTATGTGAGAGATTCTGATTTCTTGCCTTGTTAAGTAATTTCATCATTAATTGGGTCGTGATTCGTGAAGGTATCATCAGAAGTCAAATGGATCAGAATTTTAACCCTTGAGACTAGATATTTGTTAATCGGGTTGAGCATATCAACCGGTTTAAAATTCAAACTTGTTTAAGAAGCTATGTTGGTGACTCGGGTATAAATTCCCTCCTCCCATAGAAACCGAGACAATAGCAGAAGGGTCAGAACGAATGTGGATAAAATGCACAGAGTGATGCTATTATAGTCGTCTGCAAACAGTAAAAGCTTTTGCATTTAAAACAGTGCCATATGTCAATGTTTAGAGCTATTAGTGTCCTTTTTAAATCACCAAGGTGGAAATGGACAAGTAATACAAGGTTGCATCCATTCAGGCAAAATGGGGAATATATTATTTTAAAAAGTATCATATATCTTTGCTTACAAAATCAAAGTAAGCAATAATAAAGGCTACCAAGGACTTACAAAAAGAAGCCAATAATGCAACAATTATGATGAACATTTTACAAATTACTAAAGTCCTTACTTCCACGTCCCCTCGTAATCTTCCTTATATATTTTTGCATTCTCTTCTTTTTGGGTCCACCTTTCTGTCACTTTACTGTCTACAGGTAACCTAGCCCTCTGGATCCGATAGTAAACAGGAACCAACCTAGTGATGCACATGACGAGGTCTAACAAGGCAGTTGAAAGCACAAAATGCAAAAGAACAAAATTGGTGACCACAAACTATTAGTAATCTCGAAGGCGTTGAAAGATAGTTGGAACAAAATTGGTGACTATCCTAGCAAATTATTTTTGACCGGCAACAGGCAACAATCATTCACCAATAACCAGAGAGAGAGAGAACCTACATGGATACTAATTCCATTCGCTAATGTTTACCACATTCCTGTACAACAGAACAGCTGTGCGGCTCGGCTGTCTTCGAATGAGACCATATCAGAATATGCTGAATAACCAGGCCCTGCCTCTCCTTGATAGGAGTTGCTTCTTCTGTTGAGTGCTCAAGTTGACAATTTTGATGGCAGTATAGAGGGAGTTGTAAGGGTCTTCTTGCATTTGTGAGTTTTATCAAGTCATTATTCAGATGTACTAAGAGATAAGTAAATAGTATTATATTATATACTTGACTTTAAATGGGTTTTAGAACCGGATAAGACCAATTAGAGAGATAAATAATGAATTCAGTTATCCAGTACCAAAACTGAATTCATATTTTGATGTTATCTAGTGGCCTAACCTCCTTAAATGGATAACTAGTAGCAACTACTCCCTTAATAGGTGGGAGCAGTTGCACCACTATATATATGTGATTGGTCCCTCTTCTCAGAATGTGCTTGGTTTTGACGGAAAGCTCGTCCTATTGAGAGCAAGAACCAGTTTTGATTCTAAGAGAAGAGAAGACAGCTCACTATATCATGTCTTCTAACGCAAGTAAGGGTTATGTATTTTCATGATAGTTGATTAGATCTTCTGTTAAATCTATTGAATAGAATAAGCGTAGTTTATGTGTTTGGTTGATCTGAACTTAAGGTTTACATGTGGTATCAGAGCCAGGTTGCCTCAAACCATAAACTCGATTATATATTTGATTTAGTTCCGCTGCATTACTTGCTTAATATTTTTATTGAACTTTTATTTTGGGTAAACATTTGGATCTGTTCTTTATGTGTAAAATTATTCCTGTGATTGGTGAATTGAGTTTGAACCAACTGAAGAGGGTAATGAATTGATCTATTTTGTTAAACCTATAACAACCTAAACCAAAAATTGCATACTCTTTGGTTGGGTTTATGCTGAATTTCTGTTAATTTAATTGGTTAACATGAAAACTCAACTGGTTTTTGATACTTCATTATTGTTTAATTTATTACCACCAAAGTGGTTAGAATTATTCTAAAGTTTTTGAAGTCTCAATATTGAAATCAGCAACGTAGTTTACATGTATCAACAAGTAGATTAGTTTCCAAAGAAACTTATTTGCTGGGTTAACTGTAAACTAATGTATAGTGAGTCATGGAGAACTTGTAGACAATGTAAATCTTCTTGCCCAAAGGTGTTGAATTTACATGAACACTTGTAATTTATGCTTGGCTATGCAAGATTTGAAAATTCATAAATTTCGTTATATATAGACAGTTTCTTGCCCAAAGGTGTGACTGGCTCTATAGTTTTTTGTGTGACAAGAAATTTCCTCTGGATCATTTTCTTAGTGACAAACTATGAATTTTCGAATCATATTGATCTTTTCTTGTAGGTTTCAACATGCTTAGTCTCATGAATATTGAGAAGTTGAATGGAAACAACTTCAAAAGTTGGAAACAACAGATTGAGATCCATTTGGGCGATCTCATTTGGGCATGTTGGAGTTTAATATTGCCTTTAAACTTCCTCAACCATCTGCCTTATCCGACACAAGCACAACTCAAGATAGAGAAAACTTTTCCAAGTGGGAGAGGGCTAATCAGATGTCCCTTCTTATCTTGCAAAATGCTATGGAGGAGCATATAAGAGGAGGGATCCCAAGTTATGATTTTGCAAAGGAGTTCATGACCAAAATTGAAGAGAAGTTCAAGCGGTCTGACAAGGCAGAGACAGGAGCTTATCTTTCAGCCTTCATTAATGCGAAACATGATGGAGTTAGCAGCATAAGGGAGCATTTGTTGAAGCTGGTTAATATCTCCAATAAACTGAATGCTCTAGACATTGGCATTTCTGATCAGTTTTTGGTTCATATGGCTCTTTACTCCTTGACTAATGATTATGAACAAATTAAAGTCAACTACAACACTCAGAAGGAGACCTGGAACATCAATGAACTCATTGCCATTTGCTGTCAAGAGGAAGAGAGGATGAAAAAGACCAAGACTGAGCAAGCTAATTTGGTCAATACTAGAAAAGGGAAGGCTGCAACACCGACAAACAAGGCTAGGAATTTCAAACCAAAGCACTCAGGACCAAAATCATGTTCTTCTTATGGATCAAAGAAAAATGGACATCATTATGGCACGCTTACTGAAATCGACACTATTACTACCACCACTTCTGGTCTTAAGGTTAATAAAAACAACTTTAAAAAGTGTTTTCACTGCAAATCCACTGAGCATTTAAGGAAAGATTGTGCCGGTTTTAAAGCATGGCTCATTAAGAAAGGTAAAAATGTCATAAATGTTTTTGTTACAGTTGAATCTAATATGATTTTTATTCCTCAAAATTCATGGTGGTTTGACACTGGATGTTCTGTGCATATCACAAACACTTTGCAGGGATTTCAAAGCCTGAAGGGGACAAGTAAGGAGGTCTACAACGTTTATGTTGGAAATGGAAATAAAGTAGTAGTTGAGTCAGTTGGTCAAGTTAAGTTAAAATTGTCTTCTGGTTACGTCTTAATTTTAAATAATGTTCGATATGTACCTTCTATGAGAAGGAATCTATTTTCAGTCACTCAATTTGTGAAAGATGGTTTTTCTTATGTTGGGGATAATGACTGTATTAAGTTCTATCTTAAAAATCAGTTTGATAACCTTCTTGGTTATGCATTTCTCAATGGTGATCTTTGGCAAATTCAGTGCACTTACTTTCATGAATGTCTTAATGTTGATCATTCTGCCTCTAAGAGATTGCTCACTAATGATACATCTTCAATGCTTTGGCATAGAAGACTTGGGCATATATCTAAAGAAAGGATGATAAGACTGAAGAAAACTAATGTGTTGCCACAAGTTAACTTTGATGATCTTGAAAATTGCATCTATTGTTTTAAAGGCAAGACTACTAATTCAACTAAGAAATCAAGATCAAATAGAAGCAATGGTCTTTTAGAGATTATCCATACTGATGTATGTGGTCCATTTCCAACAAGAACAATTTGTGGGAATTCTTATTTTGTTCTCTTCATTGATGATTTTTCAAGATATACCTACTTGTATTTGATTTCTGAAAAGTCACAAGTTTTAAATTATTTCAAAATTTTCAAACTTGAAGTTGAAAAGCAATTAGAAAAGCAAATTAAGGTAGTAAGATCAGACCGTGGTGGTGAGTATTTTGGTCGATATACTGAAAGTGGGCAACAAAAGGGTCCATTTGCTTTGTATCTAGAACAACAGGGTATAGTTGCTCAATACACAACTCCAGGAACACCATCTCAGAATGGGGTTGCTGAGAGAAGAAATCGTACCCTCAAGGATATGGTTCGGAGTATGGTTGCTCACTCTCAACTCCCTAAATTTTTGTGGGGAGAAGCTATCAAGACTGCTAATTACATTTTAAACAGGGTTCCTACAAAAGCAGTTGCTTCTACACCATTTTAACTTTGGACTGGAAGGAAGCCAAGTTTCTCACATTTTCACACATGGGACTGCAAAAGTGAAGCTAGATTATACAATCGAAATGAAAAGAAGCTGGATATGAGGACAACAAGTTGTTTCTTTGTTGGCTATTCAGAAAAGTCCAAAGGTTTTAAGTTCTACTGTCCTCATTCACATACAAGGTTAGTAGAAAGTAATAATGCCAAATTTATTGAAGATTTCAGTACCATGCATTCTGAGTCCTTGAATGCTTATGTGTTCGAAGAAATTAATGATGTTTCCCCCTCATCGCCCAAAGAACAATTTGTTCTCCCATTACCTGTTATAGATTCTACAATACCAACACTTGTGGCTGGTCAGACAGAACAACCAGAACAAGCCTATGGGCCACTTGAGATGCATGTGGAACAAGTAGTTCAACCAGAGAATGTAAATCTCTCACAGAATAATGTTGCTTCAGATATGAATCCACCTACATCAACCACTACTACTGATTTGAGAAGGTCACAAAGAGTTAGAAAGCCGGCTTTGCCTAATGATTACTTGGTGTATTTGCAGGAAGTGGATTTTGATATAGGCGATCATGATGATCCAACCACATATAAAGTTGCAATGGAGAGTCCTCAATCCCCTCTATGGCATGCTGCTATGGAAGATGAATTGGCTTCAATGGCAAATAATAAAGTGTGGACTCTAGTTGAAAATACACCCGACATTAAGCCGATAGGCTGTAAATGGGTGTATAAAACTAAGCGTGATTCACAAGGCAAGGTTGACAGGTTTAAGGCCAGACTTGTGGCCAAAGGTTTCACACAAAGAGAAGGTTTAGATTACACTGACACATTCTCTCCGGTATCTACTAAGGACTCATTTCGAATTATTATGGCCCTCACTGCACATTTTGATTTGGAACTCCATCAAATGGATGTGAAGACCGCTTTTTTAAATGGCAGTCTTGATGTAGATATATATATATATGAAACAACCACTAGGATTCATTGAAATGGGGAAGGAAAACCTTGTTTGCAAACTCAATAAGTCAATTTATGGTCTAAAACAATCTTCTAGACAATGGTACTTGAAGTTTGATGAAGTAGTGACTTCTTTTGGCTTTGTCGAAAACAGGTTTGATGACTGTATTTATATGAAAATGGTGAAATCAAATTTCATTTTTATGGTACTTTATGTAGATGATATACTACTTGCAAATTCTAGTATTCAATTACTTAAAGACACCAAGAATATGTTGTCAAACAGTTTTGATATGAAAGATTTGGGGGAAGCTCATTATGTTTTGGGAATTGAGATAGTAAGAGATAGATCAAGGAGAGTTCTGGGATTGTCTCAGAAGAACTACATTGATAGAGTTCTCAAAAGGTTCAACATGGAAAATTTTAATGGTGGTGATGTTCCTATTTCAAAGGGTGACAAATTTTCGACTAGTCAATGTCCAACAACAGATTATGAGCTTGAAGCCATGACCAATAAACCCTATGCCTCATTAGTTGGAAGTGTGATGTACGCACAGGTATGTACAAGACTTGATTTAGCTTTTGCATTAAGTGTGTTGGGTAGATTTCAATCGAATCCTGGTCTAGCACACTGGAATGCAGGAAAGAAAGTGTTGAGGTACTTGAAGAAAACACAGTCTTATGTATTGGGATATCATCATGTAGATGATTTGGAAATACTTTGCTATACAGATGCAGATTTGGGTGGTTGTGTGGATGATCGGATGTCGACAAGCGGATATATAATCACCCTTGCTGATGGTGCAGTCTCATGGAGGAGCAAAAAGCAAACTACAAGGGCTGTATCAACTATGGAGTCTGAATTTATAGGATGCTTTCATGCAACTGGGCAATGTATTTGGTTGAAAAACTTGATACGAGGCATGAGGATTGTCAAAAGCATCGAGAAGCCGATAAAAATCTATTGTGATAATACTTCAGCTGTTTTCTTTGCCAAAAATAATAAGAGGTCTGAAGCTTCAAGACTTATGGACATCAAATACTTGAAAGTGCAAGACAAGATCAGGGAAGGAATTACAGACATTCAACATCTTAGCACACAAAACATGGTGGCTGATCCCTTGACAAAGGCACTACATGTTACAGTCTTTCAAAAGCATGTTCCAAAAATGGGTTTGAAGCCTTCTCTTGATCTCGTGTGAATGTGGTAATAAGGTACAAACATCTAACTTGTTACCTAATGAATGAGAAAATATAATTTTTGATTCTGTTTTAAACTTCTATTTAGATGAATTACTCAAAAGTATTAATCTATTAAGTGAAGTTCATTTTCTAATAATGATGTAAATTTAGAAAATCTTTGCAAAGAAGATGTAAGAATGATACTTGCAATATCATTGGACCAAAGAAATGTAGGAGCCTTGCTGGTATACAAATCAGCTCCCAACTATTGTTCTCTCAGCTACAACATGTACATTTTGATTTGATTGGTTAGTGATTTTAGAGTTCTGATACATATCAGTTGTATCAAGTTTCTAGAGTTCGACTAATAAATCATTATGGATAGTTGTGTAAGTCGTTTAATATAATACAGTGATCACTATATGTTTATCCTAGTACAATTTAGTCAAATGACATGATTGCACTCATGTGGGAGAATGTAAGGGTCTTCTTGCATTTGTGAGTTTTATCAAGTCATTATTCAGATGTACTAAGAGATAAGTAAATAGTATTATATTATATATTTGACTTTAAATGGGTTTTAGAACCGGATAAGACCAATTAGAGAGATAAATAATGAATTCAGTTATCCAGTACCAAAACTGAATTCATATTTTGATGTTATCTAGTGGCCTAACCTCCTTAAATGGATAACTAGTAGCAACTACTCCCTTAATAGGTGGGAGCAGTTGCACCACTATATATATGTGATTGGTCCCTCTTCTCAGAATGTGCTTGGTTTTGACGGAAAGCTCGTCCTATTGAGAGCAAGAACCAGTTTTGATTCTAAGAGAAGAGAAGACAGCTCACTATATCATGTCTTCTAACGCAAGTAAGGGTTATGTATTTTCATGATAGTTGATTAGATCTTCTGTTAAATCTATTGAATAGAATAAGCGTAGTTTATGTGTTTGGTTGATCTGAACTTAAGGTTTACAGGAGTCGGATAAAAATTTAGACAGGTAGATGGTGCGTAAATATACGGATTGTTCTTGGACTTAACAAGGGGTCGTCTTATAAGTCGTTTACGACAAATCATAATCTCGTGCATCAAAAAAGATCAACCCCTCTTTTGGTCCCACCGGGTTCCAACATGATCTTGCAATGGTAGTCCATAAATTTTATGCTTTTCTAGCATGTGCTTCATCTTCCGGACACTTTTCTTGCAATGATAAGTTTCGAGATTTTCAAAATTTTGCTCTAAATTGAACACGTTGCCTTCGGCCATTAGTCTCCTATTTTTTGTTTAACATAGTGATCAGCTATAGACAAGACTAATTTCTAAAGAGAAATAAACATGGTTCATTTCAAACGAAAGCACCATTCTTTGAAGCATATCATCAAGCAAGTAATGGGCATTACCAATATCTGCCTAATGCCTAAAAAACCAACACCAATTTAAGCTGTGGAAAATTGAATTCTAAACTTAGAAAGAGAACGAGAGAGAGAGAGAGAAAAGTTTGTTACTTTCTGAAGCAGCCCAAAATCTCGTCCAGGACAGCGGCATCAACGTCAGCAAGCAGAGTGAGCGGCTCGTCCGGGCTGTCGGACCCGGGTCTGGAGCCGGTCCGGTCCAGCTTCAGGTCCCCGGCGGGCGGCCGGTAGAGGAAGAGGTCGTAGAGGAACCTCCCCTGCGGGGTGAGCAGAGCCGCGTACAGCGGCGGCGGCGACCGCGAGGGGACGTTGGGCGTCGGCGCGTAGGAGGAGGAGGGTGGGATCCCGTCACCGCCGGCGAGGGGACGGACGTCGTTGGTGAGGAGGCCCTGGAGGAACTTGGCGGAGTCGGGTCCGCGGAAGCGGATCACGGATCGGGTCACCAGGCGGCACGCGACGGGGCCCACCTGGTCAAGAGGAGGGGTGGAGGAGGAGGAGGAGGAGAAGAATCTGGCGGGAGAAGGAGAGGAGGAATGGCGCCGGAAGAATTTGGAGGTGTGCCGGAGATTTTGCATTTTTTTCCCGGGGCTGTTTGGATGACTGTAGGTGGGAAGAAACTGGAATGAAACTGCAGTTTTTAGTGAAAGTGCAAACACTTTCACCGTTTGGATGGATGCAGAAATTAGTGGCAAGTGTCTAATCCCTCCATTGTCAGAGTTCCTGTCCCCTTGTTTTGGGGAAGCAACCAGTTCCTTCAAAAAATGGGTGCAACTGGAAGGAAAGTGAGGAGAGAGAGGAAAAAAAAAAGGAAGGTGATCGTAACCACCTCTACCGGCGGTGGTGCTGGTGGCGGTGGGGCGGTGGGGCGGTGGGGGTGGGGAGGAGGAGGTGGTGGAGGAGGAGGAGGAGGAGAAGATGGATGGGGAGTGGTGGAGGAGGAGGAGGTCGTGGAGGTGGGGCGGTGGCGGTGGGGCTGCAGCGGTGGCGTGGAGAGGAGGAGGTCGTGGAGGAGGAGGAGGAGATGGCTGGGGAGTGGTGGTGGCGTTGGGGTGGCGTTGGGGTGGCGGTGGCGTTGGGGTGGGGGTGGCGGTGGCGGTGGCGTTGGGGTGGCGGTGGAGTTGGAGTTGGAGAGGAGATGGCTAGAGAGAGAGTGAGAGAGAAGAGATCTGAGATTGATTTTTTATGAGAGAGGGAGAGAGAGAGATATATCTGATTTTTTATATATATAAATAATAATAAAAAATGGGAAAATTTATGAAATGTCCAAAAATTTAAAAAGTTTTATGAAAAATCCACCCCAAAATAAACTTTCATCGCGTGCCCAGCATTAACTTAAAAATTAAAAAAAGGGCACGGCATGACCCTTTTGCCCTTCTAATTTATTAAGAATATCAACAAACCCAGCAAGTTTTATGAAAAACGGTTCGATTCCAGACTCTTCAAAAAAGTGTCTCTATCGCTCCCTCCTCTTCCATACTCTGTTCTGTTGCGATTTTAGGTCATCTCCTCCAAAAATCTTAGAAATTTCTTACAAGAAATCGCCAGCGAATCTCCATCACAATGTCGCAATCATCAGCAATGGAAGTAGACCAAGTTAGAGAAGAAGGAGAAGAAGTAGTTGGAAAACAACAGAAAGGAGGGAAGAAAGTTAAGAAGGTTGCTCGTAGACGAAATGCTCCAAAAGAAAAAGAAGTGCAAGAAGCAGTAGAAGAACAAGAACACGGAGAACAACAAGAACAAGATCAAGAACAACAAGAAGCAGTAGCAGGGGGAGAAGAAGAAGATGAAGAAGAAGGGAAGAAAAAAGGTAAAACTTTGAGTCTTGTTCATTCTCCGTTTATATTGACGCGGCAAATGAAAATGATCATTCTCCGTCTATAAAATACACGGAGGATGCCCTTTCTGTGTCATTTGAACTAGAAATGGCCACTCTCCGTCTATTTTGAGACGGAGAATGGCATTCTCCGTGTTTAAACACACGGAGAATGTTCATTTCTGTGTTTTTGACCTAAAGAACGAGCATTCTCCGCCTAATATGAGACGGAGAATGACATTCTCCGTCTGTAAAATAGACGGAGAATGAACTTTCTTCTTGCATTAACCTAGAGAAATGAACATTCTCCGTCTCACTGACACGGAGAATGCCATTCTCCGTCTATTTTATAACGGAGAATGACGTTCTCTGTCTATTTTGACGCGGAGAATGGCATTCTCCTTGTAATTTGACCTAGAGAATGAGCATTCTCCGTCTTACTGACGCGGAGAATGGCATTCTCTGGGTCAAAAGAGACGGAGAATGCCATTCCCCGTGTTAAAACAAAACGGAGAATGACATTCTCCGCCTAATATGAGACGGAGAATGGCATTCTCCGCCTTACTTAGACGGAGAATGCTCATTCTCCGGGACAAAATAAAGGGAGAATGTCATTCTCCTTGTATTTTGACCTAGAGAATGAGCATTCTCCGTCTTACTGACGCGGAGAATGAGCATTCTCCGTCTTGCTAACGCGGAGAATGGCATTCTCCGTATTAAAACACGCGGAGAATGGCATTCTCCTTGTAATTTGACCTAGAGAATGAGCATTCTCCGTCTTACTGACGCGGAGAATGGCATTCTCCGGGTCAAAAGAGACGGAGAATGCCATTCCCCGTGTTAAAACAAAACGGAGAATGACATTCTCCGTCTATTTTGAGACGGAGAATGGCATTCTCCGTCTATTTTAAAACGGAGAATGGCATTCTCCCTTTATTTTGATCTAAAGAATGAGCATTCTCCGCCTAATATGAGACGGAGAATGGCATTCTCCGCCTTACTTAGACGAAGAATGCTCATTCTCCGGGACAAAATAAAGGGAGAATGTCATTCTCCTTGTATTTTGACCTAGAGAATGAGCATTCTCCGTCTTACTGACGCGGAGAATGAGCATTCTCCGTCTTGCTAACGCGGAGAATGGCATTCTCCGTATTAAAACACGCGGAGAATGGCATTCTCCTTGTAATTTGACCTAGAGAATGAGCATTCTCCGCCTTATTGAGACGGAGAATGTCATTCTCTGGGTCAAAATAAAGGGAGAATGCCATTCCCCGTGTTAAAACAAAACGGAGAATGACATTCTCCGTCTATTTTGAGACGGAGAATGGCATTCTCCGTCTATTTTAAAACGGAGAATGGCATTCTCCCTTTATTTTGATCTAAAGAATGAGCATTCTCCGCCTAATATGAGACGGAGAATGGCATTCTCCGCCTTACTTAGACGGAGAATGCTCATTCTCCGGGACAAAATAAAGGGAGAATGTCATTCTCCTTGTATTTTGACCTAGAGAATGAGCATTCTCCGTCTTTCTAAAGCGGAGAATGGCATTCTCCGTTTTAAAACACGCGGAGAATGTCATTCCCCGTGTTAATACAAAACGGAGAATGCCATTCTCCGTGTCAAAATAGACGGAGAATGATATTCTCCGTCTATTTTGACACGGAGAATGGCATTCTCCGTTTGAATACAAAACGGAGAATGCTCATTCTCCGTCTATTTTGACACGGAGAATGACATTCTCCGTCTAATATTAGACGGAGAATTGCTTTCTCTTTATTATAATAAAGAAGAATGTTGACGTAAACCTAATTGTTGTTGTTTTTAGGGAAAAAAACTGTCAGGAACAGAGACGAAAGACTTTTCCGTGCAACATTCACCCCAGTACTCTCTCTCATGGATGAGGTGAAGGAAAAGTTTCGCCATTTGCCTGAAGCAGTTGTCGAAAGCTTGAAGAATGTAGGATTCTACGACTTCGTAGATGTATTCTACAGAAATAAGGTGAAAAAATCAGAACTATCTAAAGTCACCCAAGGTCTGGAGAAGTTGATGGGGACTTATTTGGAAGAATATGGAATTGGATATTTCCAATTGAGCAGCAGTGTCAAAGTAGCACCAACTGCTGATGAGATGGCAACCATTTTCGGTCTGCCAATGAATGATGACACTGAAGTTGATGATAAGTATTTGAAGATCATCACTGAGAAGCAGAAGACCCCCCCACCAGCAGACTCATTCAGCATGTGTACAAAATACTTCACAAGATTGCTGAAAAATTCCAAGGGCAAAGGTGCTGAAGTCTCAAACGCTGAAGTTAGGAAAAGGATATTAGAGCTGCTGGGGGGCGAAAATGCAAGTCCCGATGAGGTGGCCAAGTTAATAGTATTCAACTTGTGCCAAACAGCATTCTTCACCAGAATGGGGGGGTCGAACTTGCCATACAAGTTCTTCGCTCTGGTGGAGAGCACAGATGTTATAAAAAGCATCTGTTGGCCTCGGATTATACTGGGGTACGTTATGGACAGCATAAAGAGGGCTGTCACAAAATCTGAAGATGGTGATGTTGATATATCGTACAAGAAGATTGAAGGTTGTACGATATACTTCTTGTATTGGTTTGCAGAGCACAGTCGACTGGTAGAAAGGAAGTGCAAACCAACAGTCGCATCTCCGAGATTCTGCACATGGGATGGGAATAAAATCTCAATATTCCTAAAAAATGAATATCAAGGTGCTAAAATGGATTCAGATTTGATATTCAAGGATATTGTTGCATTGAATATTGATGAACTTGAAGAAGTCCCAGCAGAGCAGCAATATGTAGAAGGTGGAGACAATTCTGTTGATGAAGAAGAAGCTCAAGCTGAAGCTCAAGCACCAGCACCCTCTACAGCTGACAATGTAGATATGTTGCGTGTCTTGCAGGAGAAATCTCAGCTTATCGCTGAGAATGAGCAACTCCAGGAAAGAGCCCAGCAACTAGCGGCAGATGTAGCCCAACAACGTGCTGTGGGGCTCGTTGCTGATGGCTTGGAGAAGGAGTTAGACTCTTTAAGGAACGAGAAATCGCTCCTTATTGATGATAACAAGAAACTCCTTAAGCGAGTTGAGGAACTGGAGGCACAGGGGTCGGAACTAGACTCCCTGAGAAAGCAGAAGTCTGAGCTTACTGCTGATAATGAGAAGCTTCGTCAACATGTTGAGGAGCTACTTCTAAAAGGTAAGATTTTATATTTTTTGTCTATTTTAATCTGTAATTACATGTATCTAACAAGGAGAATGACCATTCTCCGTTATAAAATAGACGGAGAATGTCATTCTCCGTATTAAAACACACTTAGAATGACATTCTCCGTCTATTTTGACATTCTCCGCTAGTATTTTGACACGGAGAATGACATTTTCTGTATTTTGACATAGAAATGATCATTCTCCGTATGTTTTGACACGGAGAATGACATTCTCCGTCTAATATTAGACGGAGAATGTCATTCTCCGTCTAAATTGACACGGAGAATGTCATTCTCCGTCTATTTGGAAACGGAGAATGATATTCTCCGTCTATTTTGACACGGAGAATGTCATTCTCCGTCTATTTTGACACGGAGAATGTCATTCTCCGTCTAAATTGACACGGAGAATGACATTGTTTTTAAAAAGAAGATTATATAATATTGACATCATACCTCTTGTTCTTGTTTGTTTTTATATCAGTGAAAATGACAGAGGATCTGAAAAAAGAGAATGAAAAGCTAACTAATGATAATAACAGACTTCTAGAGGAAGTTGCCTCGTTGAATGACGAAGTCAAGAATAAGAACGATACAATCGTTAACCTTGAAGCAATGGCTAGAGCATTGGAAAGAGGGGATACTCAAGCAGTTCCCCAGAAGCATTACACAAGATCAAATGTACCTGCTGCAGATGAGGATGATTTTACTACATTGCAAAAGAAGAAAACATCCGATGCTACAACAAGTAAGAAGGCAGGTCCTGGTCGGAAAAGAAAAGCTGCTACTAGTCCCAGTAAGAATGTAGCTCCTGCTGGGAAAAAAAAAGCTCCTTCCAGCCCCGAGAAGGTCGACAATAAAAAGGAGATGTCAGCTCCTGAAGAACTTGAGGAAGAATCTCCTCAAACAGCAAAGCTTGTTAGAGATGGGAAAATGCTGATGCAATGTCCGAAGCTCAGACTTTGGAACGTTGCAGACGATGAGCTGAAGCAAGTATACAGGAGCATCGTATACACAAGAAGGATGTCTCCAACGTAAGTATTCTAAACTTGAACCAATTTCTGTTTAGAATACTTATGTATATATGTACTTTCCAAGTGCAATGATCATTCTCTATTGGAGTTATTTTTTATGCAATTTTATCATTAGCCTATATTATTATCATAATCGAAACTAAATTTATGTGCAGTGATTATGTATATATGTACTTTCCAAGTGCTCCAGAAGAGTGTAAAATAAGAAGAAGAAATAATGATGTCAGCATGTTGTTAAGTGCTAAAGATTTTCAAGACATTATAAATGAGGCGGATATAGAAGCCGGTGTTATGAACTACCTAATAAAGCTTATGAACGACGTTCAAGCCGAATTAAGGCAGAACATTCAGTCAAGCTCGCAGGGTGCACAATGTAAATGGTTTGCAATCATGATGCCCCATTCATTGGTAAGAATCGAAACTGAAAAATAAATATTAATGTGTACAGCTACTAATAGTGTTGTAAAAAACTAACTCATGTTATTATTTTATTTTTTTTTCTTCTGGAAAACAGGGTACTGCCAAGATTATCGATAAAGAAAATCCAACAGAAGGAGCAGTGTACAATTTCAAAGTTGATATAGAAGATTTTATAATGGAGCTGGAAGATGACATTGAATGGCTATTCGTGCCACTCTTCCGCGAGGAGAATAAACACTATACGCTGCTGGCATTCAACTTCAGCTCCTATGTTTGGACGCACTACAACTCATTGCGGAAAAACACGGACGCTAAGGGAATCCAGGATGCAGTATACATGAAGAATAAAATTGAGCCAATTATAATAAAGAAGATTGCATTGATGAGTAATAAAAGCCCAGCAATCTCGGAATATGAAACAACAGAGCTCAAGGTTTGCAAAGAATGTCCACAGCAACTAACACCCAGCTGCCTTCTGTATGTTTCATATTATATTGAAAAGTTGTCGAGATATCCATTTGATTTACGGAAGAAAACAAACAAACAAGTTCACAATACTATTGTAAAGAGAAGGCTAGATTTGGCTAAGGCTTTGCTTATGAGTAAATGTGCAATTCCTTTTGTAAAATGACAATGTAAATTGGCTAACAAATTCAATGTATATATTCTGTTTGTCAGGTTTCTTTTGTAATGTATTTGTTTTCCTTTGTATTGAAATTCAATTTTACGACTAATTTACATTGTTCTATATATGTAAATCTGTTTTGTTAAAGTTCTGTTGTTTGATTCAAACCTATAATGTCATTATCTGTGTTAATACAAACCTATAATGTGTGCATTTGGAACTTAGAAATGGCCATTCTCCGTTTCGTATGAGACGGAGAATGTCATTCTCCGGGTCAAAAGAGACGGAGAATGCCATTCTCTTTGTATTTTGACCTAGAGAATGAGCATTCTCCGTCTTACTGACGCGGAGAATGGCATTCTCCGTTTTAAAACACGCGGAGAATGGTTATTCTCCTTCTATTTTGACTTATAAATGGCCATTCTCCGTCTTAGGGACGCGGAGAATGCCATTCTCCGTTTCGTATGAGACGGAGAATGTCATTCTCCGGGTCAAAAGAGACGGAGAATGCCATTCTCTTTGTATTTTGACCTAGAGAATGAGCATTCTCCGTCTTACTGACGCGGAGAATGGCATTCTCCGTTTTAAAACACGCGGAGAATGGTTATTCTCCTTCTATTTTGACTTATAAATGGCCATTCTCCGTCTTAGGGACGCGGAGAATGCCATTCTCCATTTCGTATGAGACGGAGAATGTCATTCTCCGGGTCAAAAGAGACGGAGAATGCCATTCTCTTTGTATTTTGACCTAGAGAATGAGCATTCTCCGTCTTACTGACGCGGAGAATGGCATTCTCCGTTTTAAAACACGCGGAGAATGGTTATTCTTTGTATTTTTGACCTAGAAAGCAACATTGTCCGTCTTAGGGACGCGGAGAATGCCATTCTCCGTGTCCAAATAGACGGAGAATGTCATTCTCCGGGTCAATAGAGACGGAGAATGCCATTCTCTTTGTATTTTGACCTAGAGAATGAGCATTCTCCGTCTTACTGACGCGGAGAATGGCATTCTCCGTTTTAAAACACGCGGAGAATGATTATTCTTTATATTTTTGACCTAGAAAGGAACATTGTCCGTCTTAGGGACGCGGAGAATGCAATTCTCCGTTTCGTATGAGACGGAGAATGTCATTCTCCGGGTCAAAAGAGACGGAGAATGCCATTCTCTTTGTATTTTGACCTAGAGAATGAGCATTCTCCGTCTTACTGACGCGGAGAATGGCATTCTCCGTTTTAAAACACGCGGAGAATGGTTATTCTTTGTATTTTTGACCTAGAAAGCAACATTGTCCGTCTTAGGGACGCGGAGAATGCCATTCTCCGTGTCCAAATAGACGGAGAATGTCATTCTCCGGGTCAAAAGAGACGGAGAATGCCATTCTGCTTGTATTTTGACCTAGAGAATGAGCATTCTCCGTCTTACTGACGCGGAGAATGGCATTCTCCGTTTTAAAACACGCGGAGAATGATTATTCTCCTATTTTTGACTTATAAATGGCCATTCTCCGTGTATCTAAAACGGAGAATGATTATTCTCCGTGTTAAAACACACGGAGAATGGTCATTCAATACATTATAAAGTCAGAGAGTATAAAGGAGAATAAGTTCTTATGCTGATATGCAGAATTCAAACTATTACCATTGATATCAAAAAATGTAAGATATGTATTCAAAAAACAATTTCCAGTTATATAAAAGAAGGAATATATTTGTATGTATTAACGAGGGGGCGCTGCCCCCTCGACCACCGTAGCAGCACGTGGAGGCAGAGGACAAGTGCTGCGATTGTGATTGCATAATTCAAAACAATTCTGGCACCTTATCTTTCTCTTCTCTTTTCCCTTGTTCTCATATTTGCTCTTGTAACGGTCCACTTTTGGTCGTCCAGGACCACGTTTCGGAACAGGGGGTAGAACAACATCAGTGGGATTATTTTCAAACTGTTTTTCGCAATCTGGAACAGGACGAATAGCACATGAATATAACTTCCGGTAATAATCTGATGTCCAATACTGCTCCACAAAGTCGTAAACAGATTTATCTGAACCAACTCTGATGCATTGTATTGCATGGCTGCATGGGAATCCATATACCTTCCATCTACGACAACTACAATGACAATCAAGAAGATTCACCATGTGGGAGGAAGTATCTGCGTTCACCTCAAATTCGAAATCACCGGACCGATATACCCTATAACACATGCCATCATCTGTAAGCTGCTTCAGCATATCCTCAGCGTATGGAGTCAATTTGCTATTCAAACCAATTGCATCCTTGTGGCGATCCGAAATCATCTTCATCATCTTCACACGGATGACATTTACAATTGCTGAAATAGGCAATTTCTTCTCAGCCTTTATCCATGCATTGAATGACTCTGCACAACTAGAAGCAACCTCACCGTATCTACATCCCGGGAAGAATGCGTTTGACCAGTGTTCAGGTTTTTGTTTATTCATCCAATTCACAACATGACCACAATTCAGATCATAAATCTTCTTGATTGCTTGTCTATACCCACCTTTATACAGAAAAACAAATAAGTAATAAAGAATTAGGTCAATTCACAAAATTATGAAAAAATAAGTGCATTCTCATAAGGATAATAGTCATTCTCCGTTCAAAAGCTAACGGAGAATGATATTCTCCGTTCTATGCAAGACGGAGAATACCATTCTCCGTTCAAAAGCTAACGGAGAATGCTATTCTCCGTTCTATGTTGGACGGAGAATGGTCATTCTCCGTGTGATTGAAACGGAGAATGACTATTCTCCGTCTTACTGACACGGAGAATGGTCATTCTCCTTGTTAAATTAATGGTAAATGCATAAAAAATGTGCATATATCTGTCTCATTAACACACCTGGAGTTAGAGCATATACTGCTTGCCTCCAAGCTTCAAGTACATGCGGATACAATCTTTCATTTCCTTTCTCTTTCATCGGTATGTTATTCTTCATGTGATAATAGCAATAGCTATGGTAATCATTAGGAAACACTTTAGGGACTTCAGAAACTAGACCAGTGCCTTGATCCGAAAGAAAAACAATACGCCTACTACATCCAACAACATTCTTTAGATTTCTAAGAAACCATTCCCAATTATCGCCATCTTCGCCTGAGACTATACCGTATGCAATAGGGTAGAACTGTTGGTTACCATTCTTCGCTGTAGCAGACATCAAACATCCTCTAAACCTACCTGTAAGGAAAGTAGCATCCAAATATAGCATTGGACGACAATATTGAAAGCCTTCTACGCAAGCCCCATATGAAAGAAAAAGCCGCTCAAACCTCATTGATGAATCATCTTTCTGGAAGTCGATAACGGAACCATTATTGGTTTCCTTTACCTTGTTGACATACCAACACAAGTCACTGTAAGATCTAACATCATCTCCGTACATTTCCTGGTGCACCAGCCTAATGCCATGGTATGCCTGCCCGTAGGTAACAGATAAGCCGTAGTCGACCTTGAAATCATCGACAACAGATTTTGCTGACTTTTTAGGATGCATCCGAACAATGTCACTAACCAAACTTTTCACAAACTTTGCTGGAACAACCTGATTACCTTTATCCATATAGCCAGCTCCACAATTATGTTCTCCCACATACCTCTTCACCTCAAAAATTTGATTATCTTTCGAAATAGATATAGCATGGAAGCTCCACAAACAAGCATGTGTCTTGTAATTCTTGCAGCAAACAGTATACCTCCCCGGCTCAGATTTCAAAATGTGAAATGGATGACGAGATTCAAAACATACCTTTCTAACAGCATTCCTAACTTCTTCAACACCATTTAGAAAAATCTGACCAACACCAGTAATTGATCCAGGCCACATATCCGATTTCCTCTTCTTCACTGTCTCAGTTGAGCCCTCATAAAATTGTACTACTCGTTTGTCCTTTACAGTAGGAGAAGATCTACTCAAAGAACTAGAGGAGGAAGACGAAGGTCCCATGTGAAAGCTTTGACAAGGAAAAGATGTTGATGAAGAACATTGAGAGTATATTTGCTCCACAAATAGATCAAAACTCACATCATGAGTACCGTTAAAACCACCAACCAATGAGCGAAGCCAAAAATCACTTTCAACATACAGTTCAGTCCCATCAGAGTGCAAAAACCTGAAACGGAAGGAAAGTGGATCCAAAGAAGTCCATCGATCGCACACTTTATTCTTTAAAAAATTCACGGTACTTTCATGTGTGACACGGCAGGAAACTATGTCTCCCTTGAAACAAATGTTAACTAAACAACTTGATTCCATATCTTCCCCCCTGATAACATAAAAACATAAGAGGCCACAAATAGAACAATAAAATTCTCATCTAATAATGATTATTCTCCGTCTAAAAATAACGGAGAATAAATATCATCAGTTGGAACTAACTTATAATGATCATTCTCCGTCTAAAGTAAAACGGAGAATGTCATTCTCCGTCCTAATTAAGACGGAGAATGTCATTCTTCGTCCTAACTAAGACGGATAATGTCATTCTCCGTTCAAATTAAAACGGAGAATGTCATTCTCCGTCCTAATTAAGACGGAGAATGGCATTCTCCGTCCTAAAAACAAAACGGTTAATGATCTTTATAAGAAGTAATTGTCATTCTCCTTTAAAATATAACGGAGAATGCTATTCGCATAAAATAACAAGATTAAATATCTCACTAACATTTTCTAAGTTAATAATCTTCATAACAAAATCAAATTCAGCATAAATTTCGAGATATACGAAGCTGATGGATGAATTTCTACAGATCTGAACTCTCACCTTGTTTTAAGATCTATAAAAAGACGGAGAAGAAGATCTTCTATCCACAATTGACCTAATTGCCGGAAACCACGAAGATGATGTTGATGATGATGATGATCGATGATGATGAAGGATGATCGACGTTCGACTTACGAAAACCACAGTGAACTACGAACGATTCTGCGATCTCTAATAAAGATTATATCAATGGATTTCAAATTTCTCGTGAAGAAGAAGAAGAATACGAATTTCTCAATCCAAATCTGAGTTTGCGAATTCATAATTATATATAGATGTCCAAATTTACGCGAAGGGGTATTTTTGGAATTATGATAATGGCAAATTTTGTAAATACATAGCAACTAGAGAGAATCTTGAAATATTTAACGTGTAAAAACTTAATTCTGGGCATTTCATAAAAATAATCCAGCGGGTGGGCATTTCATAAAAGCCCACCCCGAAATTGGACTTCTCAGCAATTTTCAGATAAAAAATTGGAGGTAATCATATCTAGGTTTACCATATCTCCTAAAAAACTTTTATTTTCCACTTACACAACCATCCAAACACCAAATCCATTTTTCTTCCACTTGCAGCAGACAAAAAGTACTCTATCCAAACACATTTTAGAAAGTGCCACTTGCTGCAAGTGCCCTGCAACTCATCATGCTGCAAGTGTCACTTTCGTTTTTTTTTTCTTTTTCTTGTTCTGCTGGTGTTTAAAGCGTGACAGGAAGGATGCGCCATGCGTGGGTGTTGCTCAAGTGACGCGTGGTGATTCGGAAAAAGCTCAGGTGTCGATTCAGCGAGGCGTGCATACTAATTATCTTAACTTTCTCACCATATAACACGTCTTTTAACTCCTATAATTAACTAATTAATTATGGGTACCAAAACCAGAAGATATCATGTACTAACAGGACTAAAAATCGAATGAACGAGCTCGAACAAAAAGTATTCAAGTTTGGTTTGACTTAACTATCGAACGAGTTTGATTCGAGTCAAACTTAAGGTCAAACTCTAAAATGGTATTTGAACTCGGTTTGATTAGAGACTCGAACGAATCGAACTCGAACCAAAGTCCTATTAAACATGTTGTATAGACTATCACACTGTTTCTCTCAAATTTTTAAAAAAAAATTATTGAATTACTTATGCTCTTTACATGATAAATTTACCATCATATAAAGAACAAAAAAAAGTATTTCTAAGACAACATGTATAAAGGCATAACATATACTAGAAGAAGTCATAATATGAGAAATCGAGCCGAGATCGAGCCTTTTTGCGAACAATATCGAGTCGAACAAGCTATGGTCGAACTCAGTATCGATTAGTTCACGAACAAGCTTAAATCGAACTTGGACCAAGCCAAATACGAGCCAAATACGAACGGTTAGAATTGTTTTACAACCCTACGTACTGAAAATACCAATTGTCACTTTTTTTTTATCTTGCAATTATAATCAGATATCGCATCCACCAATGTTCCTTCACAATAAATATTTCTATTTTTTCATCTGTTTCTATGTTTTCCAAATGTAGGAATTTTTTTTTTCTTCTTCTTAGATTTAATGTTTAATTAATATCAAATTGGGACTTTTTATGAGATTTTGAACCACATTTAAAAATCGAGACAATCTTGTTGGTGGCTAAGTAAGACTACCAAAATTTTGATAGTCCTGAAATTAAAACATTTTGTTTTAGGACTTCCAAGACAGGTCTAATAATAGTAAGAACAGTCAAACTTATTTATTTTGTTTTTTTACTTTCTTCCTTTCAGAACTCTTCTAATGGGAATTCTTTTTATTGCCAGAAAAATTAGATTGTACATGCATTTCTTCATGTCCCTCTCCTTTTGCATTTGTTTGCGTACGAGAGTGATAATACACACCATCACAACTCCACTTTGACATTTTATTGTTTCAGGTTTTCAGTTGCTTTATTGGGCAGTATTTCTGCCTACATTTTGAGGCATTTCAACTGGGCATGGCCCCCGTATACACAAGATTCTTGCGGATCATGGGGGATGGCACCTCCCTGAATTTTCTTTTTATGCTATACACTTCCCTTTGTTCCCTTATTTAATTAAGTTTTTTTTTATATAAAATTAAAATATGTCTGATTTGAAGCGAGAGATCACAAATTCAATTATTTCTCCTCTTTTTTTTAATTTTTCTTTATTATTAGTGAATTTTTGCCCCCATAGCCACCTTCCCCAATAAAACAAACAGAGATCTCTTTCTTGGAAGTCGGATACGGTCGCTATGTATTTCTCAGATGTCGGACAAGGTCTCTATGCAGAGGAAAGAGTTCTGCTTGTACTCATTTTCGCCACCATGTGACACTTGTTCTCAGCTCATATAATTATAAATGCATGCATAGAATAATGGGAAGAACATCTACTCCCCTATGTAGAGATGTCCTACCCGAATTAGCAGTAATCAGAGACGTCTGAAAAAACTTCCACCTAGAGCTATCTATCAAGTGAGCCGGGCCGGAAAAAAACTTCCACATAGAGCTATCAAGTGAGGCGGGCCGAGCCGGCCCAGCCCAACCCGACCCGAATTTGGGTGGGTCGGCCAAGCCTAGGCCGGGCCTTGAACTATAGCAGGTCGAGCATAAGGGTGAAAATCTGAGCCCAGTCCGGCACATGACCCACGCCACTATAGGCTTCGGGTCGGACCGAGACGAACCAGACCGGGCGGAGTCAAGCCTGAGTCGGTCCGACTTTCCTAAGATACGAGATCTTACACTAATATGATAACTCAGAATTTTGTAGTATTTGACCATAGTGTTCTAGGATTCAAATATATATTTACAAATTATCACCAGTCTCTCATCAAAAGATGCACGTGTAAGCACTCCTCTGCATGTGTGGAGGCATCCTGCGAATGTTGTTCTATTAAACTTTGTAGTAAAGTAGCATTTACTACGGAACAATATGTTCTCGGCACCACTTGCATAAGAGGGGTTGCAAACAATTACTGATTTTCCATCAGTTAACATTTGGGTGTGTCAGATCGGGCCGGGCGGGCCCCGAGCCGAGCCTGAATTTCGTACCAGGCCGGACCTATCTTATGGACCAACATATGTGACCCAGCACCAGCACGACCCAGTATACTGAGCCGAGCCAGTCCGGATCCATAATTAAACAGATCGGACCGGCATGGACCAATATTTTGGGACGGACTCGAGCTGGACTGGGCCGGCGCAGCCCAATTGACATGTCTACTTCCACCACACCTGAAAAAGGGATCAGACTGACCGAGGAATTGAAAGCGAGTGCTTATTTTCAAAAGTTTTCTAAACATATTGTTCTTTTAGGCCACATTTTGTTGCTATGAAAACGAGGGTAGCAACAGTCGGTCTCTGTACATTTCAACACCACAAATTAGATTTTGTATCCCAGATCAGATTTTGAATAAAAACGGCTGCTCCAACCATGCACGCTCTCATACAGAAGATCAGTGAATAATCACCGCTACTCAAGTGGTTAATATAAATAACGTACGATATTTAGTTTTGGAAGACATCGGCCCGCTCACCTTCATGGATAAAACTGAATTCGCATAAACCAGTAAATACAGAGCCCATCTTCCTCATCTTGGCCATTATTTAGAACCGAGTCGAAAACAAGTGCAGCACTTCCTTGGACTATTTCACTTCAATTATAGTTGCATCAGGAATCACAAAACAAACAAAATATTAATCCGAGCAAAGACTGCATTCTGCATAGAGAAATGATGAAGGCGGCAGACATGCAATCAGATGAAGTCCTACAGCCTTCCATTTGCACGTATACTTGACATCCAGTATCACATCCTTCACAAATTCGAACTAGAAACATACTAAAATACCAAGTAAACTTGAATTTTGAACAAGTCTTCATATTCAAGTGCTTCTCTTGCTCAAAACAAAGAGAGTATATCAAATTCATAACAGTATGCAAGTATATAATGCAAATTGGGCAAAGTTTCTGGGTGATATATACCCATTGGACAACATCTAGGTTCTAACCCATATTCAACTCTCTTCACAGAGCCACGGCATTGGGAATACAAAACCCCAGCAACCTTGGATCTCATGAAAACAGTTGCATCATCCTGCTGTCCAAACCTATTCAGTGAGAATAGCGGAAAAACAGAAATCTCCTGTTTGGCAAGACCATATGCTAGACCCTGTCATCCATAATGCAAGAGAGGATTTCAGTGACAGAAGAAAGTTGAGCACAAGAATCTTTCATGAATACCACAAGACAAACCATGATATTGCCTATGCCCTCTTGCTGGAAGAGCCATTTCGAGATTGTGACCTCACTCGAGCTGATGAATGTGATTGCTCGGTCGAGGGAAGGGTCAATTGTCGTTGCTGATGTTGAAACTGCCTACCACTTCCAGTGTTCCTCCCTACAAAAGCAGTCGGCAGATAAAGCAGTCAAGTCATATACATTGAAAAATAAAGAACAGACGTGAAATAGGTTACTCTGGCGAAATAAAAGAAAACAAAATGGTATGCAAGTTGTCATAAGATCCAATCAGTCATTTCCTCGAAAAATTCATAATCGAAGCACTACAAGTGGAGATCAGCGAGAACCACAAAGGACATGATACTTTGGAAAAGACTGGAAGTTTAGATATGAAAAGTACATTCATGTCAGCAGGGTATTTGGTTCCTATTCTCTTCATGTTTAAAACATGTCAGAAGTATCCATCATATTGATTGTGAACAACGGAACAAAATTACTACATTCAATGAGTGCACCCTCAGTTTGGAAGAAGACACTTACCTGACAAGTAAATGTTTGAAGGAGATCCAGAAACGGGCTACCAGACCAAACATCTATTTTCGAGGGGAAAAGCATGTGTCTGAATATATTTTTGTATTCTCTCTTTTAGGGGGGTTTTTTGTGTTTTGGGGGGGGGGGGGGGGGGGGGGGGGGGGGTGGGGTTGACTTGTTTGTGGGCGTATAGGTGTGTTTGTGGGCTACTTCAGCTGTGTGGTCCACATCTAACTTTAGACAATGATCCTGCAACTCTGAAATAGAGCATCAGACCATGTAATGATGTAACCCATAAAACTTTGGTATACAGATACCGGTTTTTGTTGGAAATTTTCTTTTTGATCAAGCACAAAACCTGCTTTATAGAATCCTAGATTATTGCTCCTACTAACAACAATCAGTCTGTTTCTCAAAGTCAGATACTGGCTATCCAGCAAGCATTTTCAAAAGAGAGAGCAAATGTTAGGATCCTAAACAGTGGGAAAAAACCCATAAAGAGTTCATACTACTTGATCCTCTACGAACTAAAACAAGGCTATCGTAGTTGCAAAGTTGAAAGCAATCTAATCTGCCAACATCAGTTCAGCATATAATTGTCATCTTTAAACACTTGACATGAACTATTCACTGCTTTCAGTGTACCTACCATACCGTAATAACTGTCAAGTGTCCTATTTGACATTTAGCATATGCCTACTTAAACTTCGAACGGAGCTATAAACCATATCCAACTTAATAAGGTACACAAGACCACAAGTTCAGAACAGAGAAAATATTAGTAACAAATATCAAGGCGTAACGACTTCAGCCTAACCAGTTAATCTACAACTTCCTTGGAAGCCTAACAACTCAATCTATGACTTCACATTAAATCATATTACAGATCGTTCAATCTATGACTTCCAAATCATGCTACAACAAAACACGATGATCTCGCTGATGCATGTGCTTCAAAGAACATTCTTTCTCTTCGTGCAAATTTGCAACTAAATTCCTCAAGCACCATGTCTAGACATGCTTGTGTCCATCTAGATCTGTATCCAAATCTAACACCTACCCGACACAATACTTCCTCAAAACTCATTTCGGATATGGCCCATCCATATTCTACAAAAGTTGCTTTCCAAAAGACTGCATAAGAATCTTTTGTAAAGCTTTTTGTGAAGTGTAAACAAGATTCCTTTTTTATAAAAGCGATTCTTTTCTTTATTAAAGTTACTTTACTTTATCAAAAGTAACTTAGAAAAAGATATTCCTTTCTTTTTGTAAAGCTACTTCATGTAAAGAAGATTCTCTCCCATTATTATATATATAGCAGCCCCCTCTCTAACGAAAAGAATCCCTCAGAAATCTATTGTAAGAGTTGTAAGAGTTCTAATTCGCTACTGAATATAACTTTTAAGATTCCACACACACTTCCAAAATGGTATCAAAGCCAAACTTCCAAACTCCTTTGTTCACCTTTATGTATTGCTAACTTAGTGTTTGTGTATTTCTTATGAGATCAAATGTTTTCTGGGTTCTTTTATATTAAGCTAGTTCAAACCCATAAACTGTCTTTCTGAAGATAAAACCTATATGCTCTATAGTTGTTCCCAACATGAAGAGTCCGCACTTGAACATGTCTGAACACTAGCGTTAGGTACCGTTCTCCAGAATTGAACGATATGTGAGTCTTTAGGTGACATAATTAGTCTTACTTGAAGAACATTTTATTTATCCCTCTTATATGAAATGCAAACACCTTTAAGCGTGATAAAAACATGGAAGAGAATGCGAAAATCTAAAAAAATTATTCAGAACCGAAAACATTTATTTACAACTCTTACAAGAGATCTTTGAGGGATTCATTTCGTTAGAGGCAAAGATACTTCTTCAGAACTTTAACTCTTACTACAACTCTTACAATGGATATCCAAGAGATGTCGTCTGTACATTAAAGATAGCTTTAAAAGAAAGGAATCTATTTTTTAAAGTTACTTTTGATAAAGTAAAGTAACTTTAACAAAGAAATGAATCTCTTTTATAAATAAGAGAATCACTATCAAAAGAGTACTGCTACAATCCCAGATTGATCATATATATATATATATATATACACACACACACACACACACATACTTGGCCATCCATGGACACCCAAATATATACTTTCTATTCTTCGTATATGGAAGTTTAATGAATATGTTTGACTGTAATGTCTCTCTCTCTCATGTTAACACAGAAGTCAAAACACTATCTCGTTGATGCATGTGCTTCAAACAACATCCTTTCTCTTTGTGCAAATTTGCAACCAAATTTCTCAACCAAGGCTAGACATGCTCTTTGTGCAAATTTGCCAACTAAATTTCTCAACCACTATGTCTAGACATGCTCTCTTTGTGCAAATTTACAACTAAATTTCTCAACTACCACGTCTAGACATGCTTCTGTCCATCTAGATCCGTATCTAAACCTAACACCTTCCCGACACAATACTTCCTCAAAACTCATGTCGGATATGGCACATCCATATTCTACATATAAAAAGACCCAAACATTGTTTAAGAGTGATTTTGCAGGGACTTGATTGTGTGAAATATAATTGAGATACGAGAATTTCTCGTGACAAATCTTTTTGTAACTTTCATGTAACCTAGCTACTATCTTCTTAAGATATAAATTATAGATATGATAAAAAAATGTATAAAAGATGTGTATAAACATGTATATACATATTAACTACACATGCCATACCTGTTATCTTAAAGCTGTGGTCTTCCAAATTTTGTACTACAGAATCATATCATGTATGTATTAGTAAATCTACTATCATGATACGGATCAAGAAACCTTTAGTCTAAAAACCTAAAATGTCATTTAGACTGTCTTCTCGTTCCAGTTGTGCTTCAAAAAATGAAACATCGATGGTATAAACCGTACCACTTCCTCATTATTAACATTACTCAATTTTCCATTTTTAAGGACTTCCAAAATACTCTAGTTGGTTTTTCAGCTCAAAGTTCCAATAAAACAAACTAATGCCTCAACATATTGTATTCTCGAAGAGCTTGACCTAATTAAATTTGAGATACATTCAAGCCACAACTCTCAAAGTTTACTATCAAAACTAACCACGAAAGGCAACAAAACAAGAATTGTTTCAAAATTTAAACAAGTAAACCACCAAAACATTACAAACTAGATCGAAGAAAACAAAAAGTCAAGAGAATTCAGATCAGTTTCTCGAAGAGTAAAAGATGACTTGTTATCTGTTTCATCCACCCCAACTAGTTCTAATATGTGAACCCCCGTTAACAGAAAAAGAAAAAAAAGCTTCCAGAATCTAAAAGTCACATTAACATGAATAATGATCTATTTCCACAAATTAGGTTCCTTAATATAGAAGAGAAAATGGTGTAACAATAGAAACACGTTCAAGACAACTATTTCATTAGATTTCACTAACATGTACACAAGTTGATACAGACATGATACACATTTTAGAATACAACAGTTCTTGGAGAAGTCTAAAATCAATGTAACAACATGAATAAGAATACTCATATAAGAAAAGTTAATATACATGTATTTATATATATATGTAAATCTTTGTACTAATAGTATATACCAATATATGTTTTAGATACTACCTAGGTTTAAAAGGACTTGATAGATCCAGTGATTAAAGAATTTGCTTTCTTCCATCTATAGCGTGTTTTGCAATAGTAAGAACTTGACAAATGCAAGCTCGACAGTGTTTTCAGGAGCCTACCGGCACATAGAGAATTGCCTTAATAAATGCAAGACACAGATACAGTTCTCTAGAGCAAAACGGACGGTGAAAGCTAGCTGCTACATCATAATGCAATCTACCTTAACCATGTCTCTCACGATTTCAAATCAGTATCATCACAAAAATTTGTTCATAGCATGCGCCTGTAGTAATTCCAGACCCTTTTTTCTAGAACATGCCCCCTCCCTCTCGACCATACTCCCACTTGCTTCCCTTGTTAGATAGCTTAAAGAAAAGAAAATAGGGCATAGTACGTGTTCTAACTTCCAAGTTTAAACAAGTTTTGTTCCTTTTAGGTGTGTTACAAACTTACAATCAGGCTTGATTCATACCCAAAGCCATTATGATGGATTAGTTTATATAGGGCTTCATACCAATCTGGAAAATATCAAAACCGCAATAAGTTCTTATCATTCCATTTGAAAATATTCCTATGTATATCTAATTTTTTATATTCCTCATTAAGTATACATTATATATGTTATCTGCTATCTTTTAAGGTTTTGGGGTAAGCCTCTCCAAGTCTTTGTATCCTGTCTTTTGCGGTCAAAACAAGAACAAGGGCTGCAAATCAGCCACGTTAATATGTCAACAAAGAGGAACTTATATATATACCGCAAAAGACGGTTCAACTAGAACACCCCAAACTTTGAATATTATTTCATCAATTAAGGAACCTTGCAACGCTGTCATGTTTCTAATACATAAGACTTAAATGCACAAGACGTGAACATAAAGACCTATATAATCACAAGTATCAAGATATATCCTAAATCCACCTACACAAAATGGTACCATAAATCACCAACCATTCTATGTGCAATATATTATTTTCATTAAAGGTAGAGCAGAAATCAAAATTGAGATCAGAACTTTTGAGGCTGCTAATGCCACTTAAGCCGAAAAAGGTATTGACATCTCACAAGAAAAAGGATTTTAAATGAACAAAGTAAATTCAGTTGATCCTCAACTTAAAATCACTACACCATAAAACAACATTCATAGTATGCATTAAGAACCTCAGTTAAACTACAGAATTATATCATGACATTGCCACATTATATAGAATTTGTAAAATATAAAAAAAAATAACATAACAATCATAATGTGGCAAGTGGGGATTTATCTAAAGACTCCTTGTGTATAATCTCATTAATCTACCAACTAAGCCACCATTCATGATTATTTTGAAGAAAATGACGTGCCTAACATGACATCTAAAAACTAATAGAATGCAACTGAAAACTCGGGGAGCAGCCCGTCCATCCCTGAACAAACTCTACAACAGTTCAGACTATATAAGGTGTACCTATATAATTTTGTTTTAGTGCCTCAACCCTTTGCTCCTAACACAACAACCGGCTATGCATAGGGATATGCTTGAAAGTAATTTGCAAGAATTCTAAACAGATGGACAAGCAAAAGCTTCTCTGGAACCGTCAGCACAGCATACAACCAAAGTCCACGAGGACATATCTGTAATCAGGGCCTGTTTGGAAGCCTGCATAAGTGATGTAAGTGGGCTTGTTCGGCCAGTTTCATTGAAACTGCCCTATTGAAACTGTGGGTTGCTGCATTTGGTTTCCCAGTAGCTTTTGGCTGGGAGTGTCCCATCCCTGACACTCCGCAGCGTGTTGTCCCCTCCCAGAGTTACTCCTCGCCTACTCCTCTTGAGAGGCGTAAGAGCGTGGGAAGTGGCTCTCTCTCTTTATAAATCTATGCTCTGCAACCCCGTTGGCTCCGGTTACCTTCCCCTCCTGCGTTTTCGAGGTGAGATTTCTACGCCAACGGTTAATTTTCCTTGGAAGATCGATTGTTCTGTGCTGTTGGTCGCCAATTTTGCTGGTAATTTTTCTGGTTTAGGATTTTTTTTTTGTTCGGATTAGGGTTAGCCGTGTAGATCTGAAGTAGATCTACAAAGAATACCAAATTTTTAGTAAATTTTGGAAGAGCGATCGTCCTGTGGTGTTTATCTTCTGAAATAAGAAGTAGATTTGCGTTATTGAGATAGATCTGTAGTCGAGCTGCCCATTTTGTTGCTGTACAAAATTTTAGTTCCAGGAAAGATATAATTCTTGGCATTTTGTTGCTTTACAAAATTTTGTTCCATGAATCAATTCTGTTGGATATAATTCTTGCTGTACAAATTTGTTCTGGCTTTGAAGCAGATTTGGTTCATATTTCTTGAGGATTTCATCTTCGATCTAACATTTTCGTGATGAAATCATCTTTTTTGGGTCTATGAACCAGATCCGGTAATTTCTTGAGGGTTTCTTCTTCGATCTAACATTTTCGTGATGAAATCATCTTCTTTTCGGTCCTATGAAGCAGATCTGGATCATATTTCTTGAGGGTTTCATCTTCGATCTAACATTTTCGTGATGAAATCATCTTTTTTTGGGTTCTATGAACCAGATCTGTGTGGAAAGTTCGTAGATCTGAATGTCTTGCGTATTATTTTCGATCCAAAATTTGTAGATCTGAAACTTTCCAGATCTATGAATTTTCGAAGTTTGTAGATCTGAAAATTTGTAGATCTGTGTATTTTCGAAGTTTGTAGATCTGAGAAAATGTGCATTTCTGTGAATTTTCGAAGTTTGTAGATCTGAACAATTTGCAGATGTGTGTATTTTCGAAGTTTGTAGATCTGAATGTCTTGCGAATATTACTTAATTCTGATGTATTTTAAAAAATTTCAGATGGATTTGTCGAATCCCAATGATCCATTACTTAATTCTGCAATTGCTAGTATAATTACGGTCATAACTATAATTATGACCCTAATTGAAAGAGAGGAAACAGACCGACGAGGAATTGCAAGGGAACCCTCCCTAATTAGAGAACAGTTGAGACAAGCACACATGTACCAAATTTTGACCGCAGGGCCAAATAATTGTGTCCATTATCTAAGGATGAGTAATGCTGCTTTCTTCGGTCTGGTTCACATTCTTCGTTCCAATGGGTCGCTACATGACACAAGATATGTTTGTGTGGAGGAACAACTTGCCCTATTCCTTTACATGTTGGGACATAAGTCAAAAAATAGAGTATGCGGTATTGAATTTATTCAGTCGGGAGAAACAGTTTCTCGGTACTTCAATAAAGTTCTAGGTGCTATATGTACCATTACAGAACGATTTGTGAAGCAACCCGGTTCCGAAACTCCATTGGAGATAAGGAATTCAGCGGAATGGTTTCCATACTTTGTGGTAAAGCTAATTCAATGAAAATCCTATTCTCATCAATGTAATCTTGTAGTACTATACGTTAACGATGCATTTCATTCAAATATAGGACTGTATAGGAATGATAGATGGAACCCACGTCCAGGCTACCCTTCCAGCCTCCATAGTAGCGAGGTTTAGGGGTAGAAAACAAATAACACAAAATGTGTTAGCTGCTTGTTTTCCCAACAAGATGTTCACATATATCCTCGCCGGGTGGGAAGGTTGTGCCAATGACATGGCAGTTTTAAAGGATGCCTTTCTAGGCCATCTCCACATTGCCTAAAGGTTATAACAGGTAAATAGTTGGAATCCTTTGAATATTTGAGTTTCATTTCTTATGAATGTTGGCTTTGGATCTGTAAGAATGAATTAACCTGCCAATTTTGTAGGAAAGTATTATTTGGTTGATGCTGGCTACACGACAATGCCTGATTTTATTGCTCCTTATCGTGGAGTTAGGTACTACTTCAATCCTAAGAAGGATCGTCATCCCACCAATGCTCAGGAACTGTTCAACTATAGGCATTCGAAGTTGCGTAGTAAAATCGAATGTGCCTTTGCTACCCTCAAGAATCGGTGGTGCATTCTAGGGGAGAAAAAATTCCACGACTTTCCTACCCAGGTTGATATTGTACTAGCATGTTGTGTTTTACACAACTATATTCTTGGAGTTGACCCTAAAGATGAATTAGTTGTTGATGAGCCAACTAACTCTGAAGGGGATGTAGTCGAGGAAAACTTGTTCGAATATGAACAATTCTCCCAGACTAGTACACAAGTCCAACGAACTGCCAAGAAGGCTTGGGAAGACATGCGTGATCAAATTGCTCCACACATGTGGCATGATTACTCTACTGGAAATGGTAGGATAGAAGTTTAATTTCAATGGCTTGTTTGTTGTTTTTGGGGCTGTTTTTGTGATGTTTTATGTGGGCTGTTTTTTGGGGCTGTTTTGTGGGCTGTTTAATGGCTGCCTTTGTGCTTACAATATCATATCCTTGTAATTGTCTTCAATTAAACTGCTGAATTGTCTTCAATTAAACTGCCATTGTCATCATGTCTCAACAACTTTAAATTTACATATGTGAACAGGTGAGATGGGTGATAACTTTCCTAACTATCGACACTTTCAAACCCATGCTGGTAGTCCTTTTGCACCCCCTCAATTGAAAAGGCGGTCGTTTGGGTCCACTACCGGTAGCCAAGGGCAAGAATTAGAGCAAGAAGGGTTGCAAGAAAGGGTTACACAACCAAGTCCAATACGCCCCATTCCAAACACATTCCCAGACACCAGTTGGGGATTTAATGTTGATCCTTACATGGATACTTATTCGTACATTCTTAGTGAAGGTTCAAATCCCCAAGGCAAAGGCAAGGGTGTGGCACAGGATGATAACCAAGTCGAATCCCCTCGCAAGAAACAATCAAAGAAGCACGTGGCCCATAAGAGTAGGGATGACCCTAAAGAAGTAAAGTGTAGGAGTGAACCAAAAGAAGGAACACCCAATAAACGTTGGGAGGATGAACACACCGACGAGCTCCTCAAGATTCTAGCAAAAGAAGCATAGGGGAAAAAATGTGATAAAGCTTTTAGGAATAGTTCCTACCAACTAGTTGTCACGACAGTCAATGAAAAGTTTGATACCAATTACAGTGTTAGCAATGTTGTTAATCATATGCGTGGATGGAAGGTCAAATGGTTACAAATTTTGAAGGCAAAAGACTTGTCGGGTGCGGGTTAGGACGATGACCTCAAGATGGTCATTTTGAATGAAGAAAGCCACGAGGACCTTAAGAAGGTAAATATGTGTGACCGGAGGAATTCCAACGAGAATGGTTGGACCGCTTCAAGGAGGAAAATGAGTGACCCTAAAGGGTGGCAAGACTGGAACATTATGTTGCTGTTATTTTGGATATTTTGGCTTCCTGTGTGGCCAAGACTGTAATATTTTGGGTATGCAAGACTGTGGGTATGTTGCTGTTATTTTTGATATTTTGGGCTTCCTATATAGGAGGCCAAGACTGTTTCTGGTAACACTTGGGACCCTGAATGTTGGATGGGAGGGATCCTATGTAGGACCCTGAATGTTTTGTTGTTCATAACCTGTTATATATATGCTACTCCTGCTTCTGTTTTTCATAACATGTATATACTGCTGGTGAATCATCTTTCCACAATGCTACTGCTGCTTCATCTTTCCACAATGCTTCTGATGCTTCTGTTTTTCATAAACTGTTACTGGATATTCCCTGTTTACCATAGTTACTTATATTTTCTAACTTGGTGAATCATGTTTCTAGCATGTCATACTACGTAGTATTGAAAGGAAGAAAGCCGGGGGTTTACACAACTTGGCCTGAATGTTTCATGCAAGTTAATGGGTTTAAAGGCGCTTGCTATTTCAAGTGCCAAGATTACGATGAGGCGGTGAGTTACTTCGAGTCGAAGGTTAAGGTTAAACGACGTGAAGTTAAGGAGGAAGTTGTAGTCAAAGGGTGTCCCAAGGGCAATGTTATTTTCTTTGGTTGCCTTGTGTTGCTTGCATCGATTATTGTGCTTGCTTATCTTATGTAAAAGCTATTACGAAGGAGACATATTTTGCAACTGCTATTGTACTGAACTTTTGGATACTATGATGATTAATCCAATCATGTTTCTGCCTTTGTACTGCTTGTTTGCAGGAATGGGGTCCCAATGAGGATTACAAGGGTGTGGCCGCGATGAAAAGATAAAGTTGGTGGCCTCCCCCACCAATTTGGTGATGGATGGAGGTAGCCAACTTATACCTACACTGTAGACTATGATGAGGAAGGTGCAACCTTTGAGTCTACATAAAATTGGCAATGATGAGTCATGGTGAATCCTTTGAGCCAATTTAACTTTAAATTTCTTCTTTCTTGTTTGTCATTGTGGTTCTGTTTTTTGAGGTTTTTGACTTAAACTTTGACTGGAAATGTTGGTTTGACTGGGAATGTTGGTTTGAGGTTTCTTCTTTCTTCAGTTTCTTGTTTGTCACTTTGACTGGGAATGTTGGTTTCTTCTTTCTTGTTTGTTACTTGCTTTCAGTTTTGGAACATGTTCTGATACATGTTCTGTTACATTTTGACTGGGAATGTTGGTTTCTAATACATCACTATGACTATATTCCTTTTTCAAAATGGGCTATGACGAGATTCACATGAAACATGTTCTGATACATGTTCTTATATATATGTTGATAGCTATCCGATGATGAGATTCTCAGGAAATGTTGGAAATGTGGGGAGTGTTGGTTCCAGGAAATATGAGATTCTCATGATACATGTTCTTATACATGTTCATATTTTGGCAATGCGGAAAATGTTAGTTCCAGGAAAGATGGTTGGAAATGTTGGCAATGTTGGGCCAGGAAAGATGGTTGGAAATTTTGGCAATGTTGGTTCCAGGAAAGATGGTTGGAAAATTTTGAAATGTTAGTTGTAATACATGTTCAGGTTCATAAATTCTGAGCCCAATGGGAGATAACTTTACTCCACTTTCATTTGTTTTCATGCTTCAAGTTCAAAAAAAATTTGTTCAATTTGTTGCTTTTTTTGGTTCATTATGGTTTCTTCATTTCCCAGGTTTTCGATTTATACTTCTTGATTTCCCTGTTAGCATTGTCCCAGGTTTTCGATTTATACTTCTTCTTCTTCTGATACATTTTGTTTGTTACTTGCTTTCCATTTTGACTATCATTTTGATTGTTGGTTTTTTTTTGTTCGTTATGGTTTCTTGATTTCCCAGGTTTTCGATTTATACTTCTTGATTTCCCAGGTTTTGATTTCCCAGGTTTTCGATTTATATTTCTTCTTCTGATACATTTTGTTTGTTACTTGCTTTCCATTTTGACTATCATTTTGATTGTTGGTTTTTTTGGTTCGTTATGGTTTCTTGATTTCCCAGGTTTTCGATTTATACTTCTTGATTTCCCAGGTTTTGATTTCCCAGGTTTTCGATTTATACTTCTTCTGATACATTTTGTTTGTTACTTGCTTTCCATTTTGACTATAATTTTGATTGTTGGTTTTTTTGTTCGTTATGGTTTCTTGATTTCCCAGGTTTTGATTTATACTTCTTATGTGGCCTATGTTGGAAATGTTGACATGTGGGCATTGTTCATATGTGCCCTATGTTGCAAATTTTGGAAATGTTGGACATACTTTGGTGATAGATATTGGGCATGTTGATATGGGAATGTTGGTTCTGATATGTTGATATGGGAAATGTTGGACAGGCTATGGTGATAGATATTTTTCCAATGACTTTCCATGGGAATGTTGGTTCTGATAGATACTGGACATTCTTCTTCTGATACATTTTGTTTGTTACTTGCTTTCCATTTTGGTTCGTTGTGACTGCAGTTTAGATTTTGAGTTTTCAATATCTGATGCTAGTTCAACGTTGGCTGGGAATGGCTTCTGATACATTCGAAATGGGCTATGATGAGATTCTCATTATACATGTTCTGATACATGGTCTTATACATCTGAAAATTTGAAAATTTGGGAGGTAATTGATAAAATGTGACAATTTGGACAATTGGAAGTGCATGGCTAGGATACTACAAGCTCTGAGCCTGTTTCGATGACTTGTTTTTCAATGACTTGTTTGTTTCAATGGTGTTAAGTTTTTCAATTGCAAGTGGCACTCCAACCTCTGAAATTTGCAGCATACTGGTGTTAAGTTTGTTTCAACTTCATTTCGAGTATAACTTGCTTTCAATTGTCTCATGTACCAGTATGAAATGAAGATAAATGATGTTGACCTTTGATGCTCGGCCAATATGATGCTCGGCCAATATAGCCTCCTGTATTTTGCTTTATTTCAAAAAACATTCTTCTGTATGTAACTTGGTTAAATGATCAACTTGGCTGACAAATGTGAAATTCTGTAAAGAAATTTTCTGATACGTTCATGTGGCCTATGTTGGAAATGTTACAATTTTGGGTAATGAATAAATTCTTCGTGTGTATGATTCTTGGCCAATATAGCCCCGTATGATCATGATATTTCATATGCTATACTCTAAAATTCTTATTTGGCTTTATACTAGGAATATGATAAAAAAGAGAAGATATTTATTAATATTAATTAATTTAATTTATATTATCCTATTTGATAAAATGGTTGTGAAACTTCAAAGTGCAATATTGATATAACTTTACTAAAATTACTTTTATTCTTTTAATATATACAAAAGAAGAACTTGGGGGTAACCATACCTAGGTTTACCACATCTCCAAAAAAAATTCATTTTCACCAATCCAAACAACCGAACTACTTTTTTCCCACTTACAACTACCATCCAAACACCAAACCAATTTTTATTCCACTTGCAGCAGACAAAAATTACTCCATCCAAACAGATTTTGGAAAATGGCACTTGCCGCAAGTCAACGGAAACTCAACTTGCTGCAAGAGCCACTTTCACACTTTCAAAGAGTTACATCTATCCAAACAGCCCCTCAGTGATACAAAGATGAAATATTCAAGTTGTCCTACTAGCCTTATTTGAATTGCTAGCACGACATAAAAATTGACAACCTTGGATATCCCTAATGACTAATTAACGACCACATACACTTGCCTTTAACAACACTTGCCTTTCACATATTAGGAGTGACATCCTAATCTTATTCAAGATTGTTGAAAAGTTGGTTAATTGACTTGATTATTTTGGAGCGAGAGATTAATACTAAAGAACCATACAATATAAAGTAGCTATATCCGCTATATCCTTCTAGAAAGACGATAACCAACAAATGTTACTGATAAAAGAAATATTAGTAGTGTATTCAAGGGTCAACATATATAACGAGTGGCTCATCGTAAACTAAAAGAATCTGATACTTACCAGCATCGCTGCCATCACCAAGCACCTCCAGGCCTCGGTTCCATCCGGGCAAGTGTTGTTGTGCTTTCCCCCTCCAAGCCTCATCAAAGACTGGCAGTTCATCTAGCAACCACCATAGATTCCAGGTAGCGTAAGTCGATGCACATAAACAAACGACAAACAAATACAATTTGGTCAACGTATTATAACAAACCTTCATTCAGATTATGCAGCGTTTCAACAGAATCCACTCTACCATCCGAGTCCAATTTCCTTGTAAGCGAATGTCCCTGCAGCAGTGATACAGATGCCAAACTTAGTGAAGAAAGCATCCACATGTTCCCGAAAAAACATAGACGAAATCATCACATCAACCGATACCTTGTCCCGAATTCCTCTAGAGACCCTATGGGCCGCTTTACCGGTAGCTGTATCGGCTTCCTTGCTCTCTTCCAGGACCACCTACGCAAGAGCAACGAATTAGACACACACAACCATCAGAAACAAAAAAAATTCAACAGCCCAAGAACACTCACTCCGTCCCCACCCATCCTCCTTGTCGTCGAAGCAGTATAGTATGCTCCATTAGAGCCGCCATAAGTCACGGTCGAACTCTGGAAGCTGAAACTTCTATTCTGCGGCTGCGACGCAGTGGCCCTGTTGAATTCACTCCTAGGTTGAATGCGCCTGCTCTTCTTCTCTGAAAAAAAAAATCAAATCAAAAAATTTCAGTACCTCCATTATTTTTCCAAACACAAATCCACAAAAAGCAGAAGAAGCACACAGACCTTCAACTTCTTCATCCGGGTCCTGAACATACGGGGCCTTGCTCGGCCTAGAGTGCTTTCTAGGGTTGTTATCCTTCCTCTCCTCCTCCGCCCCCTTCTCCCCTTCTTCCTCTTCCTCTTCATCGTCCGACCCCAGCTCTCTGATGATCGGTCCCTGCGATCTGCTCTGCGGAGGCTGCGGCGGCGGTGGCGGGGCTCCTTGCTGCTCGAGGAACCCGGCGTTGCCACCAAACCCTCCGAACGGGCTGCCGCTCGGTCCGAACAAGCCGGGTCCGAGCATGCCGGGGCGCATCATGCCCCCGAAGGGCTGGGTGAAGAAGGGGTCATCGAAAGGGTCCTGCCCGCCGAAGATGTTCGACAGCAGGCTCCCGCCGGGCCTTCCACCGCCGAAGGGGATGTTGCCGAAGGGGTTGTTGCCGAAGGGGCTGTTGCCGAAGATGTTTCCGAAAGGGTTTCCGAAGGGGTCACCGAAGAAATCGTCTCTTCCTCCTCCTCCTCTACGCATTTTGAGACTGAAAAAAAAAGGTAAAAAAATGAATTTAGGGATCAAAAGGTTGAACAAAAAGCCTAACCCTAACCCTAGCTGATGGAGGAAGAAATCCTAATTTGAAGAAAAGAAATAGGAAGAAGAAATCACCTTGGTCAAATGACTTCTTCGTTGTTTTGTTGTGATTGAGAAAGTTTTTCTTTCTTGATCTTCGATATTCTATTTGGAATAAAAGATGAAGAAGGAAAAGGAATGGAATAAATATAATGAGAAGGAAGAGGGGGGGCACTCTAGATTTCTCTGGAAACTATCGACGTGTCCCCCGGGATGTCAACGTGTCGGTCTTACCAGTAGCCGGACCCACAGTGGCCCAGCTTGAGTTCATTTATTCGGTCCAGGTTCACGGGTGAGCATTATCGGCTCAACATCGAACCGAATCGAACTTAAAAGATTTGTTGGGTTGAAAAAAAAATAAAGGGCTCAGTTTCGATTTCAGAATATTAAAAAAAATCGATTTCAATTTTGGATTTTCAATTCAGACCAAAACCAAAAATCAAAATACATATTTTGTAATAAAACGTGTATATTTTGAAAATAATAATTCTATTATGTGTTTAGAAAACAAATTTTGGTAATTCAACAATTATGTATAAAAATATAATTTTAATATTATTTAATCACAACTTTAACTTTGGACTCTATCCGTTATACAATAGAAATAGTACAACCGAAGAAGCACCAATAAATCGAATAGTTATTTGGTTCGGTTTCAGATTTGAGTAATTTTGATTCGGTTTCTGTTTTGACTAATTTTGGTTCAATTTCGATTATGAATTTTTAGAATTTTAGTTTACTCGGTTTTGACTATTTCGGTTCAGTTGAAATCAAATAAATCGAATACCCACCCCTAGTCCAGAAAACCTCATCACATTAGTAGGATTTTTTTTTGGGATATTTAGTTACATGGTCTCACGTAATAGTTGATATTAGAATTGGATCTCTAAAATGTCCGACGTTAGTGATAACCTTAATTAAAAAAGTGGTTCCATACGAACTAATAAAAAATGCGTCAATTAATAATGGTTATGAATTAATAAACAATTAATAACAAAATAGGAGACATTTAACAAATTTTCAAAAATTAATAACAAAAAAAAGTTTAACAAAAGAGTGACTGCATAGGAATTAATACAGAAAAAAAAAAAAAACAACATCATACATCATCCGTCTACAAACTACGGGTGCCAAAAGTGCTACTAAGAGCATCATTACTAATTGGACTCTTAAATGCAATTTGGAACCCAAACATTCAAAAGAAAGATAAATGTATAATATACTGGATTTGAATGAGAATAGTAGAAAATGATAAAATGAGCTCCGGTCCCAAAGATTGTGTGGTCAAGATGTGGAGAAAAAATAATGTAAAGTCTATAATCTAGAAAGTTGGACTTCAAATTAGGACTTACTATTCTACAAAATAAGTTTTTATAATCTAGAATTTAGAAGCTAAAAAGTCCAATCCTTAATACCTATGGATATGGTGGAACCGAAATTATAGAAATTGAAAATAGAGCTGAAACCTACTGTTCTATAAAATATACATTCTAAAATCTAAAATTTAGAAAATGGAATGATCTTTACTGATGATGCTCTAAAAAAAAAAATTCAGAAATTTTCATATAAGGTAAAGAAATTTACCGAAATTTTAAAAAAAGTAATAAGTTTAGGGAAATTGCGTTTTGCGTAACGAAACGACATCTCCGATAGCGCTCTGCTGGAAGTGGAAGGAGGAAATTGGAGGCTGTCCTGGAGGAGCCATGAGAGATGGCGCGCTCTCCAGGAGGAGCCACGGACCATGGCGCGCTCCAGGAGGAGCCATGGCCCATGGCGCGCTGCCATTCATGGGGGGTAGTCAAGGCCACGTGGGGGTGGGGGTGAGCCAAGGCCACGTTGGGGGTGGGGGTGAGCCATGGGGGAGTCAAGGCCACGTGGGGGTGGGGGTGAGCCATGGGGGAGTCAAGGCCACGTTGGCCACAGAGGGAAAACAGAGAGCGCCATCAATGATGGCGCGCTCCCAGGGTGCTATCCCTGCCACACCACGTGCTCCCGCACTCCCAACGGCTACATCCATCCAACGGCTACATGCACTTCTCCCCTGCACTTCCAACGGCTACATGTAAAGTAGAGTGCGCCAATATTTCTGGCGCACTATTCCCACCACCACTCATGGCTACATTTTAACGTCTACATTTTAACGTCTCTATTCTCATCGTCTATATATTACAATGTTAACTCTCTCTCTACGCAAACACATTACTCTCTCCTATCTCTCACAGAAGCACACAACTCTTTCTCCTATCTCTCACAGAAGCACTCCTCTGAAGCTTGGAAGCGCAACTCTTCAAAGAAGCTAGTATCTCCCTCTTACAAGCTTCCAACTCCTCACGGAAGCTAGTATCTCCCTCTGAAGCTTCTCTCCCTCTTACAAGTTCTCCTTCTCTATTAGACTATCATTTGAAAGTTATTTTAATGATTGGAGTAGTATCTCATTTATATCTGACAAGCAAAAAGGATTAATACATGCTATGCGAAATATATTTCCAGAATCGCCTCATTTTTTTTGCATTCAACATTTTAAGCAGAATATGAAGTCTATTGTGAGAGAGAAAAAATTTCATCGGTTGTTAGACTCGCTTGCTAGATCGTATAATGAAACAGATGCACAGTACTTGTTCGAAATAATTAAAGCAGAGAACATGACGATGTACAATTGGCTTATTGGTACAAATGATAAAAATCGTTATTTTGCACATTGGATTACAGCATATGCTCCTTGTCCTAGATTAGATATTAACACTTCTAACCTTGCTGAATGTTTTAACAATTGGATTAAGAGTTTGCGTGATAAACCAATAACGACACTTCTTGATGGTATTAGAGCAAAGATTATAACACTTCATGACAAAAACAGGAATCATGCTCAAAATTTAGACACGAGTTATTGTCCGAAGATGTTAAAGACTATGACATCTATTACCAACGAGAGACATCAACTTCAAATATTACGAATTGATAGTTATTTGTTTGAAATATTAGACCGTGCATCGAGTAGAACATATGTTGTACGGTTAGATGAAAGATCTTGTACATGTTTAAGGTGGTATCATACTTACATGCCATGTATACATGCATGTTTTGCTTGCCAATATTGCAGTGATGAGGTTGAACATTACTATCCTATAATATTTTCTACTGACAGGTTGAGAAGTGTGTACGAGCCACAGATGGAACCAATTCCAGTTCCTTACAACATTCAAGCGGTTTTGATTAGAGGAGAAATCGGAGTTCCATATGTCAGACGCAAAGCTGGAAGGCCGAAGAAAAACTGCATCAAACCACGAGAATTATCGACAAGAGAACTTCGTTGCGGCAACTGTGGTTTGATGGGACACAACAGAAGAAAATGTACAAGTCAACCAAGAGAGTAAAATATTGTAGTTTCGACATATTAAATAAAGACGCATTTAACATTTTATTGAGAATACAAACATTCTACTAAGAATACAAATATTCTGATATTACTAATCATTACCCCGTCGGGCAATTCGTTTGTATTGCCGTCGTAGTACTTGTCTGAGGCCGAGTCGGGCTCTTCTTTCGTCTGTGGTCTCCCCCACTCTTTTTCACGCTCTTCCACTATTGTTTCGTCTCTACTTTCTTCGTCGACCTCCTGAGTAGGCTGAGTAGGCATCGGGGCCGAGGGGGACGAAATCAACTGTGAGTAATAAGGCATGCCTTCAAACGAATACGCTGCGGCAGTATTGACTTGCTCAGTCGTTGTACGACGATCATATGGCTGGAAGGCTGAGAAAGTGCCCATGCCCGTATACTGCTGACTGAGACCTTCTCCAGCGTACTGCTCGCTAGTGTACTCTGGAGGGTACTGCTGGCTAGTGTACTCTGGAGCGTACTGCTGGCTAGTGTACGCTCCACCGTACTGTTGGCTGCTGCCCTCTCCATGGTACTGCTGGCTTGTGTACGCTGGAGGGTACTGCTGGCTAGTGTACGCTCCACGGTACTGCTGGCTGCTGCCCTCTCCACGGTATTGCTGGCTGCTGCCCTCTCCAACAGCGCCCTCTCCAGCAGCGCCCTCATCCGCCTCGTCCTCTGGATCAACCGCCCTCTGACGTCGTGAACGTCTCGGAGGCACAGTGGTATTCGGATAATCGGCCGGGATACGGGTATGCAATGGAGGCATATCAGGATCCCGACCAAGACTAAGTGAATCGACACGAGTTAAAATATCGTGCATCCACTCCCGCCCATGCGGCCACAAATGGCTCTCTGGTTCTTGGTAATATTGTCGTCCCGTAATTGCCTGAAATTTGAAATCTGAAAATGAAAATTGTGATCATATAATTCTCATTTTGGATTAGTGGTAAAGGCGTACCGCTTCAGATATGCCATCAGCAAAAGCTCGCAGAGTAGGTTCATCTACGGCTTTAGGCATGAACCGTGGCTCCTCGAATATGTACGCTCTGTTAGTTATACGAGGCGCTCCCCACCAGTGCCTATAAGAAATGTTGCCTTCATCTGCATTACGTTGGAACAATAGTGTCACGCCCCAGAACCAGAATACTGGAGAGCGGGGGCAGACATAGCCAGCTACGTATAACGGAATGGAATCCACACCGCTATACGGTCACGGCTGTCTAGATATGTAAGGGTTTCACTACAATCCATCAGTCTCTTAAGGTCATAAAATAGCCTATTGTCTCAATCTCAACCAACTAATAATAATCACAAGATATCAGATCTCCAAATATACAATTGTAAGGCGTCCCAAACATTACATATCCAGATGATCATGAAGCTAGTCGTTACAAAATGTGAGGACTAGCAAGAGTTCAGTCATACATGATCAACCCCCGGGGCTTGTCAATCATGTTACAGCCCGTAGGCAGATAGTAAGTAAGTACAATCGAGCTAACACTTGCTCGTCGGCTAAATGCCTCAAAAGAATAATTTACAATATTACAGTGGAAGAACAAAAGAAACCCACTCGATGCCCTGGTTACGCCTGGTGACCACCATCGGGCTGGAAGACAGGTAGATTCTTTGCTGCTGCTCCGGTATCTGGCCATACAAAACCAGCTGGGTCAGACCCCAGGAAGAGCAAGTGCCACAAAGGAGGCCACAAAATAAGAACCAAAGCCAGCAAATTAACACAATAATATAATTACATAATAAGAGACAGTAATTTAAGAAAAAAAAGCATGATGGGTAAATATAAAAGACAATCCTGCATAGAATCACTAAAAGACAGGACATATGGAAAAGCATGTCAGGATGATATACGATGAGATAACCATGGGACTATTCAGATAGCTAGATTACAACCCGTAAACCAAATAAGGACCGGGGTTGTAACCCTTCGTCTGAACGGAACTTGGTTTCTCTCACCATTTATCGGCAAGATAAATATAAGAAATCAGGTCAAGTAACAATCTGGAGTGACAATCATTATAGTGACAATCTCTCAATCATTCTGGTACAATCTTACAATCAATCAATTCTAGACAACCCTATACTGGACTAGACTCCATCCAAGCAATCACGGCCAATCATTGCCTATGGCTTTCTACATTAACTAACTAGGGTTATCACAATCCTAGTTACTAGCAAGATGCAGTGAGATGCTCCAAGTAGTCACAGGCCTTGCAGCTATCCAGGTTATCCAGGCAATCATTATAGTGACAATCTGGAGAGTACAATGCATTATAGTGACAATAGAGTTCAATCATTTAAGTGACAATAGTGGGTGCCCCACATAACAGTGGGCTGGAAATGTGCCCTACTCGTCGGCAGGCTACAAGTCCAATCATTTGCGGCCGGGATAACGGGATTGTCTGTAACTGGGGAACATCTCTTCATGACTAGTGAATTATACTAATCATTAACCTTAGTCCAATTCAGTAGGTACTCCTGACCGTGGTACTCAGGAGTCCCCTCCTAGACATGATGCAAGATATGACTGAATTATTTGTACAAGCACAATCGCCCACGGTGTCAGGATTAATTATACAGGTCATGTCACGTCAGGTAGCCGTCGCAACAGCTATTCAAAATGTATCAGGTCAGGTTATCATATCAAGTGTACTAGTTAGGAGTGCGCCACGACGGGCCACTATCAGGTCATGCTCAATTATCAATTCCAAACATATCCAGTAAATTCGTGATTATCAAGTTCAGGACAAAAGGCGTAAGGATATAAAATAGACGTAAAATATCTAATAAAATACCAATATACAGGGCTATAGAAGAGCCAAGATTAAGGAAAAATAAACCAAATCTCCATGATTGGACAGATTGCGCAAGGGTCCCTGGGGTCAGGTTGCGCAGGAGTCAAGTGCTCCAGGGGCCAACTGCGCAGGAGTGAGCTGCGCAGGAGTCGGCTTGCGCTGAACTGGTTAGCGCAGGGGTCAGATTGCGCATGAGTGGATGGCGCAGGGTCAGATTGCGCATGAGTGGAGTGCGCAGGGATAGATGGCGCATGGGCAGACTATGCATGAGCGGACTGCGCATGAGCAGACTGCGCATGAGCAGACTGCGCATGAATCCATGCGCACTCGGGTTGAGCGCAGTTCGCCAAGGGGCAAGCTGCGCGGTCGGCACTGCGCTAAGGAGCGCTGGCCGAGGGAGAATGCGCAATCCAGCCCTGCGCTAAAGAGCGCAGGCTGCTGTCTTCTTCTCCAGGCCGAGAAGAAGACTCCAAGAACTCTAAGGTTCAAAACTTCATATCTTGGTAAAATCAAAACCAAATCTAGATTTTCAAAGGTCTAACTTGAGTAAAATTGAATTCTCTTCCACATGGAAGCATCAAAACCCACAAAAATCCAACCAAAATAGATCAAAACCATGTAAATCCAAAAATAGTTAAAACCTAGATCTAGAACAATGGAGACTCCAAATCACAAAATGTCAAGCACTAATGTTGATCACCATGGCCTAATCTAGCTAATGAACAAATAAAAAGTGGTGCTTATTTGATGGCAAGGTGCACTTGCCTATGGGTTGGGGAGTTGTGTGGAAGAAGGAAGAAGAAGAAGTTGTAAGAAATTAATGGAGTTATGGAGGAGAGAGAAAAGGTTGGTAGGTTTTAATGAGGGTGGTTGTGATGGAATAGAGGTGGAGAATAGGCTAAGGTGTTCCACTCATGATGAACCAAACCAAACCAAACCAACTCCACAAAATAAAACCAAGCCATGGTCCAAACCCATTTACGAGAAACCAAAATCCGCAAGTCGAGAAAATAAAATACGTGCCAAAAATCAAATTACGAGTACAAATACGAAATACAGGAAATGGGGGTGACAACTCTACCCACCTTCAAAGAATTCCGTCCTCGGAATTTAATCAAGGAGCTAGAGATTGTCACGACAAGCTACACTAAGCACAGACAAGCTACACTAAGCAGTTCAATCATACAATCATACAATGCAAGCAAGGAAGGGAAAGCGTAAGGCACAAGGAAGACATTATACCTTACGAGTCAAACAGGTAGGGGTATCGCGATCGGATATCATCCTCACACTCCCACGTTTGACTCTCCCAAGGAGCGATAAACTCAAGCAACATGAACTAAACTGATAGTCTTACGCTTGAGGTCTCTCTCTTTGGTCAAACAGGGACACGGACCTATCCTCATACGAAAAGGTTGGTACCAATAACCAGTTTCGAATGACCTAGGATATGGCTCGGGTCCGAGATGTACCGTTGTAATTAGGATACATGAAATACGTCATGCACCCCGCATAATGACGGTAGAAAAGCAAGATGAGAGGACACATATACCTCTCGGTCGATGCTGAACCTGAGCCTGGGCTAGGGCAAACTGCCGCGGGCTCTGTTGCTGGAAAGTCTGGGCCTGAGTCGACAATGGCCTCGGGAACGGGAACTGCTGTTGCTGGTGAACTGGAGCTGGTACTGGCGCTGGTGCTGGTGCTGGTCCCCTAACCGAGGGACTAGATACTGTTGGTGCTGAATCGACTCTGAATGGACAGGACCCCACCCTATGGTCCGGTGCCCCACACAACAAGCATAATCCCAGCGCCTTGTGACACTCTGACACAACGTGTCCAGGCTTCCCACAATAAGAACAGCCCGCGGCGGAAGGCTGCGCTTGCTTCTGTTTCTGCTGAGGGTATGTCGGGATTGAGTGCTGAACCGACGTAACTGAGGTTGCTTGCCTCGGAGTTCCAATAGTCAAAGCCCTAGCTGCCGGGGCTGGTGCTGAAGACTGATTCATCTGACTATGGGACCGCTTCCGGCCTCCAGTCCTGTCCACTATTCTCTGGGAGGTATACCCGTGCCTCCTTGCTGCTCGCAACACCGCATCATAGGTCTGATGCTCGAACTGTTCTACTGCCAATATAATCTCTAGGTGAAGTCCCTGCTGGAACCTCTGCGCTCTGTCAAACTTGGTTGCCACCAAGGTGGGAGCAAACCGACTGAGTCTGGAAAACTCGGCCGCATATCCGTCGACCGTCCTCCCCATCTGCTTAAGATTACTGAACCTGGTCTGCAAGTCATACCGAGCCACTGCATCATAATACTTGGTCTGGAACTTTTCGCTAAACACTGCCCAGGGGACAGGTGTTGTCAATCCCACTGCTTGTGCGGCCCACCAACTGCGGGCTAGATCCAATAACTGTAGGCGCACTACAGCCACCTTCTCGTCTTCTGGAGTCTTCGCGGCTTCGAGAATCACCTCTATATCTTGTAGCCAAGCATCGGCAGTAATGGCATCCTCGCTGCCATCGAAGAATGGAGGGTTCAGGCGCTTAAAACTGTTGACCGCACTGTTCCCTCGGGGTCAACTTCTATTCAGAGCATCTTCTACTGCCTGGTGCAAGGCATCACCTCTACGATCCTGGAAAGCTAACAATGATCTGATGAGACCCACCAAAGTGCCATCATCAGGATCTGCAGGCTGGACTGACTGAACTAGCGGCTCTCCTCCAGTAGGTACGACTCGGGAGGCTGTTCCTGAGTGCTGGGCCTGATCTTCTGGTTGCTGCTGGTCCACGGGAGGCTATCCACCTTGCTGATCGGCAGGTCCAGGTTCAATGCCGCTGAAGAAGACGACATGGGAACAATAAGGAAGGACCATGACAGATCAACGATTACAAGCATGTGATCAGGACAAGAATTTTCAGGAATCAAGAGGATACGAGCAGAGATCAAAGGCGAGTACCGATTAAGACATCTATTCGGTAAACCCTCACACATCTTGATTAACAAGACCTGCATGGGCCACCACTTAAACCATGTCACGCCCCAGAACCAGAATACTGGAGAGCGGGGGCAGACATAGCCAGCTACGTATAACGGAATGGAATCCACACCGCTATACGGTCACGGCTGTCTAGATATGTGAGGGTTTCACTACAATCCATCAGTCTCTTAAGGTCATAAAATAGCCTATTGTCTCAATCTCAACCGACTAATAATAATCACAAGATATATGATCTCCAAATATACAATTGTAAGGCGTCCCAAACATTACATATCCAGATGATCATGAAGCTAGTCGTTACAAAATGTGAGGACTAGCAAGAGTTCAGTCATACATGATCAACCCCCGGGGCTTGTCAATCATGTTACAGCCCGTAGGCAGATAGTAAGTAAGTACAATCGAGCTAACACTTGCTCGTCGGCTAAACGCCTCAAAAGAATAATTTACAATATTACAGTGGGAGAACAAAAGAAACCCACTCGATGCCCTGGTTACGCCTGGTGACCACCATCGGGCTGGAAGACAGGTAGATCCTTTACTGCTGCTCCGGTATCTGGCCATACAAAACCAGCTGGGTCAGACCCCAGGAAGAGCAAGTGCCACAAAGGAGGCCACAAAATAAGAACCAAAGCCAGCAAATTAGCACAATAATATAATTACATAATAAGAGACAGTAATTTAAGAAAAAAAAAGCATGATGGGTAAATATAAAAGATAATCCTGCATAGAATCACTAAAAGACATGATATATGGAAAAGCATGTCAGGATGATATACGATGAGATAACCATGGGACTATTCAGATAGCTAGGTTACAACCCGTAAACCAAACAAGGACCGGAGTTGTAACCCTTCGTCTGAACGGAACTTGGTTTCTCTCACCATTTATCGGCAAGATAAATATAAGAAATCAGGTCAAGTAACAATCCGGAGTGACAATCATTATAGTGACAATCTCTCAATCATTCTGGTACAATCTTACAATCAATCAATTCTAGACAACCCTATACTGGACTAGACTCCATCCAAGCAATCACGGCCAATCATTGCCTACGGCTTTCTACATTAACTAACTAGGGTTATCACAATCCTAGTTACTAGCAAGATACAGTGAGATGCTCCAAGTAGTCACAGGCCCTGCAGCTATCCAGGTTATCCAGGCAATCATTATAGTGACAATCTGGAGAGTACAATACATTATAGTGACAATAGAGTTCAATCATTTAAGTGACAATGGTGGGTGCCCCACAAAACAGTGGGCTGGAAATGTGCCCTACTCGTCGGCAGGCTACAAGTCCAATCATTTGCGGCCGGGATAACGGGATTGTCTGTAACTGGGGAACATCTCTTCATGACTAGTGAATTATACTAATCATTAACCTTAGTCCAATTCAGTAGGTACTCCTGACCGTGGTACTCAGGAGTCCCCTCCTAGACATGATGCAAGACATGACTGGATTATTTGTACAAGCACAATCGCCCACGGTGTCAGGATTAATTATACAGGTCATGTCACGTCAGGTAGCCGTCGCAACAGCTATTCAAAATGTATCAGGTCAGGTTATCATATCAAGTGTACTAGTCAGGAGTGCGCCACGACGGGCCACTATCAGGTCATGCTCAATTATCAATTCCAAACATATCCAGTAAATTCGTGATTATCAAGTTCAGGACAAAAGGCGTAAGGATATAAAATAGACGTAAAATATCTAATAAAATACCAATATACAGGGCTATAGAAGAGCCAAGATTAAGGAAAAATAAACCAAATCTCCATGATTGGACAGATTGCGCAAGGGTCCCTGGGGTCGGGTTACGCAGGAGTCAAGTGCTCCAGGGGCCAACTGCGCAGGAGTGAGCTGCGCAGGAGTCGGCTTGCGCTGAACTGGTTGGCGCAGGGGTCAGATTGCGCATGAGTGGATGGCGCAGGGTCAGATTGCGCATGAGTGGAGTGCGCAGGGATAGATGGCGCATGGACAGACTACGCATGAGCGGACTGCGCATGAGCAGACTGCGCATGAATCCATGCGCACTCGGGTTGAGCGCAGTTCGCCAAGGGGCAAGCTACGCGGTCGGCACTGCGCTGTCACGCCCCAGAACCAGAATACTGGAGAGCGGGGGCAGACATAGCCAGCTACGTATATTGAAATAGAATACATCTCAACTATACGGTCACGGCTGTCTAGATATGAGGGTTTACTACAAGCCAGCAGTCTCTTAAGGTCAAGCCTATTGTCTCAATCTCAAGCAATTAACAGAGTTACAAGATATTAGAGCATCAAATATATATATAAGGCGTCCCAAATATTATATATTGGATGATCATGAAGCTAGTCGTACAAAATGATGGGACTAGCAAGAGTTCAGTCATACATGATCAACCCTAGGATTTGTTAATCATGTTTACAGCCCGTAGGCAGACAGTAAGTAAATGTGCATCGAGCTAACAGGTGCTCGTCGGCTAAACGCCTCAAAAGAATAATTTACATATAAGTGGGTGAAACAAAAAGAAAACCCACTCTTGGCCCGGGTTCCGTCTAGTTGTCACCATTGGGCTGGAAGCTTGGTAGATCCTCGGGAGCTGCTCCGAAATCTGGCCACATAAAACCAGCTGGGTCAAACCCCAGAAAGAGCAAGTGCCACAAAGGAGGCCACAAATAAGAACAAAAGCCAGCATATCAGAACATAAAGAATAAAAGGAAAGTACAAGTAATAAAGTACACAGGGCGATAAACGACTAGGGACGTGGAACCATTCCGGGAGCCAGGTTACAATCCTTAAACCATACAAGGATCGGGGTTGTAACCCTTCGCCTGAATAGCTCACTGTCTCTACTCATTTATCGTTAAGATAAGTAAAACAAACATGCTCAGGAGATAGCAGGTACTGGAGCTAGACAAGACTTAGACAAGGCTGGACACCATCCATTCGCAATCGGCTAAACAAATACTACGGCTTACTACTTTAACTAACTAGGGTTATCACAATCCTAATTACTAACAAGATGCAAGTGAGAATTCCAGTCCCAAGCCCTGCAGACTATCCAGTTATCCTTCTGCGGGTTGAGAGTTATAGGTGGGTACATTGCCCGGGAGACAAATGTACCCTTAGGTGACTTAGAGGGTGCAACACATGACAGTGTGCTGGAAATGTGCTCTACTCGTCGGCAAGCTACAAGTCCATTAAAGCGCCCAGATAACGAGATTGCCTGTGACTGGGAATTCTCCATGTTCTAGTTTGATCTAATAATTAGCCTAATCTAACTTAGCGCGAGTCCCTGGCCGTGGTACCCAGGAAGTCACGTCTTAGACATGATGCAAGACAAGACAAGTGGATTGTACAAGCAAGCAAGCAGGAGCACCCACGGTGTCAAGTTAATTATACGAGTCAAGTTACAAGTTACAAGTCAAGTCAAGTCAGGGGTGCGCCGCCACGGGCCACTATCAAGTTATCAAGATAAATCATGTCAGGGTACTTGTTAGGGGTGCGCCACGACGGGCCACTATCATGTCAGATTGGTCATGTCAGGAGTGCACCACTACGGGTCACTGTCGTGTTATGCTAGTTCCTTGTCATACCATGCTATGTACAATAGTCATTCCAAACATATTAAGCAAAATCAAGTTCATGTCAAAAGGCGTAAGGATATAAAATGGACGTAAAATACCTAATAAAATACTAATATAAAATAGAACTATAGAAGAGCTAAGATCAAGAAATAACAAATTCATCATAGACAAGTAGGTTGTGCAGGGTATGTACTGCGCAGGGTGCCAAGTGCGCAGGGTGAGCTGCGCAGGGGTGAGCTGCGCAGGGTGAGCTGCGCAGGGGTGAGCTGCACAGGGTACCAAGTGCGCAGGGTGAGCTGCGCAGGGGTGAGCTGCGCAGGGGTGGATGGCGCAGCAGATGGATTGCGCTGGATCAGGTTACGCAGGAATGGATGGCGCAGGGTCAGATTGCGCATGAGTGGAGTGCGCAGGGATAGATTGCGCATGAGCAGACTGCGCATGAGCAGACTGCGCGTGAATCCATGCGCACTCGGGTTGAGCGCAGTTCGCCAAGGGGCAAGCTGTGCGGTCGACGCTGCGCTAAAGAGCGCTGGCCGAGGGGGATGCGCAATCCAGTCCTGCGCTAAAGAGCGCAGGCTGCTGTCTTCTTCTCCAGGCCGAGAAGAAGACTCCAAGAACTCTAAGGTTCAAAACTTCATATCTTGGTAAAATCAAAACCAAATCTAGATTTTCAAAGGTCTAACTTGAGTAAAATTGAATTCTCTTCCACATGGAAGCATCAAAACCCACAAAAATCCAAACAAAATAGATCAAAACTATGTAAATCCGAAAATAGTCAAAACCTACATCTAGAAAAATGAAAGCTCCAAATCACAAAATGTCAAGTTCTAAAGTTGTTCTCCATGGCCTAATCTAGTTAATGGACGAATAAAAAGTGGTGCTTATTTGATGGCAAGGTGCACTTGCCTATGGGTTGGGGAGTTGTGTAGAGGAAGGAAGAAGAAGGAGATGGAGAAGTAAATGAAAAATAAAGAGGAGAGAGAAAAGTTAGGTAGGATTTAATGGAGGTGGGTGTGTTGTGTTGAGGGTAGAGTGTAGGTTAAAGTATTCCACTCATGATGAACCAAACCAAACCAACTCTACAAAATAAAACCAAGCCATGGTCCAAACCCATTTACGAGAAACCAAAATCCGCAAGTCGAGAAAAAATACGTGCCAAAAATCAATTACGAGTACAAATACGAAATACAGGAAATGGGGGTGACAACTCTACCCACCTTCAAAGAATTCCGTCCTCGAAATTTAATCAAGGGGCTAGAGATTGTCACGACAAGCTATACTAAGCACAGACAAGCTACACTAAGCAGTTCAATCATACAATCATACAATGCAAGCAAGGAAGGGAAAACGTAAGGCATAAGAAAGACATTATACCTCACGAGTCAAACAGGTAGGGATATCGCGATCGGATGTCGTCCTCACGCTCCCATGTTGACTCACCTAGAGAGTGATGACCCCAAGCAACACGGACTAAGTTAATAGTCTTGTTCTTGAGCGTCTTTTCTCTCCGGTCCAAAATAGACACGGGCCTCTCCTCATACGAAAGGTTGGTACCAACAACCAATTCCGAATGATCTAGGATATGGCTCGGATCCGGGATATACCGTCTTAATTGGGATACATGGAATACATCATGTACCTCACTTAGCGACGGCGGAAGAGCGAGACGATAGGACACATCGCCTACTCGCTCCAGAATATCGAACGGCCCTATATACCTAGGACTAAGCTTTTCCCGTACGCCAAAACGAATGACGCCGCGGGTAGGCGAGATCCTAAGGAATACATGGTCGCCGACGGCAAATTCTAAGGGACGCCGATGAGCATCGGCCCAATGGCGCTGGCGATCCTGAGCAACTCGGAGGTGATCTCTGACTTTCTTGACCACTTCAACCGTTTGAGAAATCAGTTCTGGACCAAGCATCTGCCTCTCTCCGACATCGTCCCATGCTAACGGGGATCTGCACTTCCTGCCATACAGAGCCTCGAAGGGTGCCATCTGGATACTGGCCTGAAAACTATTATTGTACGAGAATTCCACCAGGTGCAGGTGATCCTCCCACGAACCACCGAAGTCAAGGGTACACGACCGTAACATATCTTCGAGAGTTTGTATAGTACGCTCTGACTGCCCATCTGTCTGCGGGTGATACGCTGAGCTGAACTTGAGACGAGTCCCCAAACTTTGATGAAGACTGCGCCAGAAGTGCGATGTGAATCTCGTATCCCTGTCTGATACTATGCTGACTGGCACTCCATGAAGTCGGACGATCTACCTGAAATACATCTCTGCTAGCTGCACCGTCGACTGTCCAACTCTAAATGGAAGAAAGTGTGCCACCTTGGTAAGCCTGTCCACAATGACCCCAATAGCATCTCTGTCTGCCGGAGATCTGGGTAGTCCAGTCACGAAATCCATGGTTATGTGCTCCCATTTCCATTCTGGGATCGGTAAAGGTTGAAGAAGTCCAGCTGGCCTCTGATGTTCAGCCTTGACTTGTTGGCAAACCAAAAATCGAAAGACATACCGGGCTATCTCCCTCTTCATACCATTCCACCAAAAGTGCTGACGAATATCTCGGTACATCTTCGTGCTGCCTGGGTGGATGGAATACTGCGAACTGTGAGCCTCTGCCATGACTTTCTGTCTGATATCTCTACTGGGTACACAAAGACGCGTGCCGTGTCGAAGTGTACCATCCTCATGAATACATAACTCTGGCCTTCTCCCTGCCTCGCATTCTGCTCTGAGCCGCTGAATCTTGGAATCTGTTAACTGTGCTGTCCGGATCCTCTCAACTATGGTGGACTGAATCTGTAGGCTGGCCATCAAGGCCACATTGGAAGGAAGAATCACTTCAATTCCCATCTTCTGAAGATCTGCCAATAGCTCTGGTTGCGCCGTCAAGAAATAAACTCCGGCTCTCCTGCTCAATGCATCTGCTACTATGTTGGCCTTCCCTGGGTGATACTGCAAGTCCACATCATAGTCCACAAGTAGCTCGAGCCATCTTCTCTGCCGCATATTAAGATCCTTCTGGGTGAAGACATACTTCAGGCTCTTATGATCAGTAAATATCTCCACTCTGTCTCCGTACAAGTAGTGCCTCCACAACTTAAGTGCAAACACTACTGCTGCTAGCTCCAAGTCGTGGGTCGGATAATTCTTCTCATGATCACGGAGTTGACATGACGCATAAGCAATTACCTTCCCATGCTGCATCAAAACACATCCCAATCCTCTGCCTGAAGCGTCGCAATAAACTGTGAATCCTCCGGTCCCATCTGGAAGGGTGAGAATGGGAGCCGTTATCAAACCTCGCTTCAACTTCTCAAATGATTCCTGACATTCTGCGGTCCAAATAAACGGCACATCCTTGCGGGTCAACTGGGTCATCGGTGCTGAAATCCTTGCAAAATCAGAGACGAACCGCCGGTAGTAGCCGGCCAATCCAAGAAAGCTGCGAACTTCTGCCACTGAGCTGGGTACTGGCCATGACTCGATAGCCACAATCTTCTGGGGATCCACTTTCACTCCTCCTCTGGTAATGATGTGACCCAAGTAAGAAATGCGATCGAGCCAGAACTCGCATTTACTGAACTTGGCGTACAACTGGTGCTCTCTGAGAATCTGGAGGACAACTCTGAGATGCTGCTCATGCTCTGCTTCACTCTTGCTGTAGACCAGGATGTCATCAAGGAACACTATCACAAACTGATCCAAGTAAGGCATGAAAATACGGTTCATGAGGTCCATGAACACCGCCGGCGCATTGGTCGCTCCAAAGGGCATAACTAGAAACTCCCAATGCCCGTACCTAGATCTGAACGCCGTCTTCGGGATGTCCTGCTCTCTGACTCTGATCTGGTGGTATCCTGACCGCAAGTCTATCTTCGAGAAAACTGAAGCCCCCTTGAGTTGATCAAACAAGTCATCTATCCTCGGGAGAGGGTATATGTTCTTGATTGTCACTGAGTTCAAGGTACGATAATCAACACATAGCCTGGACGTACCATCCTTCTTTTTCACAAGAAGCATCGGGGCTCCCCAAGGCGATCCACTAGCACGAATGAATCCCTTGGTTCTAAGTTCTTCAATCATCTTGTACAAAATCTTCAACTCTGAAGGCGCCATTCTGTAGACTCGCTCTGATACTGGTGCTGTCCCGGGAATCAAGTCGATGGTGAACTCGATCTCCTGCTCTGGTGGCATCCCTGGAAGTTCCTCTGGGAAGACATCTGGAAACTCTTCAACTATCCGGGGCAACTGCACTGCTGCTACTGCCATCCGCAATACTGGAGGAGATGGCTCGACTGTGCCTCTGGAAAATGAAAACTCTGGCTCTCCGGGAATACTAAAGACAACTCTGCCAATATGGCAGTCTATCCTAGCATAATGGTTCCTCAACCAATCCATGCCTAGGACTACATCATAGTCTGCCATAGGGAACTCTATGAATCTAGCGGGAAACTCCCTACCGCTAACTACGATCCGACACGAGGAAAACACTCGATCTACTCCCACAAGACCATTACCAGTAAGTATATTGAGCCTCACTGATAATGACTCGGGCTCCAATCCTATTCGTGTCGCGAATCGTGCAGACATGAATGAATGCGATGCACCAGAATCAAATAATACAGATGTTGGAAAGGTGTTGATGAGAATAGTACCTGCCACTACCTCACCTGGTGTAACTTCTTCTTCCATGGTCATCATCATAGCCTGACCTCTAGCTGCGGGTCCTCTCTGCTGGAAACCCCTCTGTCGGTTCTGTGCTGGAGCCTGGGTGATCTGCTGCTGGTTCTGCTGCTGAAAGGCCTGGGCCTGAGGCAACAATGACCTCGGGTACTGCTGCTGCTGCTGCTGGACTGGAACTGGGGCTGGTCCTCTCACCGAAGAACTAGAAAGGTTGGATGATGATGGACCTTCCCTATTCGGGCAGGTCTCTATCTGGTGGTCTGCTCCTCCACAAGCCAGGCACAACCCCTGTGCCCTACGACACTCTGCCACTACATGGCCCGGCTTCCCGCAATAAGAACATCCCACCGCGGAAGACTGCTTCTGCTTCTGCTGCTGCGGATACGTCGGGGTTGAATGCTGAACCGACGTTACTGAGGCCGCCCGCCTCGGAGTTCCAATGGTTATACCCCTAGCTGCCGGGGCTGGAGCTGAAGATTGGTGCATCTGGTTGTGGGACCGCTTCATGCCTCCGGTCCTGTCCATAATTCTCCGGGAGGTATACTCATGCCTCCTTGCTGCCTTCAACACTGCATCGAACGTCTGGTGCTCGAACTGCTCCACAGCCAATAATATCTCTAAATGCAGTCCCTGCTGGAACCGCTGGGCCCTATCGAATTCGGTTGCCACCAAGGTGGGGGCGAACCTACTCAGCCTGGAAAACTCGGTCGCATAGCCATCGACCGTCCTGCCTCCTTGCTTCAAGTTGGTGAATCTGGTCTGCAGGTCGTACCGTGCTACCGCATCGAAGTACTTTGTTTGGAACCTCTCTCTGAACGTCGCCCAAGTGACTGGTGCTGCTAATCCCATGGCCTGAGCTGCCCACCAATCGCGAGCCAAGTCTAACAACTGTAGGCGTACCACCGCTACCTTCTCATTCTCAGGTGTCCTAGCTGCTTCTAGAACCACCTCGGTATCCTGAAGCCAAGCGTCCGCGACAATCGCATCTTCATTGCCGTCAAAGAAGGGAGGGTTCAAGCGCTTGAAACTGTTGGCCGCTTGATTCCCTTGGGGACCTCCTCGGTTTAGTGCATCATGAACTTCCTGGTGCAAGGCGTCGCCTCGACGATCTTGGGATGCAAGCAGTTCTCTGATAAGTCCTACCAAAGGTCCCTCATCCTGTCTAGCTGGTTGAACGGGCGGAGCTGCATGAACTGGAGGTTCCGAGCCTCCGGGAAGCATAACTCGGGAGGCTACTCCAGAGTGCTGAGCTTGATCTTCCTGGCACTGGGGTGCTTGCCGTACTTCCTCTGGCTGGTTGGCAGGTCCGGGAGCAATGCCGCTGAAGAAGACGACATAGGGAACAGTAAGGAAAGGACCAGGACAGATCAATGATACAAGCATGTGATCAGGTCAAGAATCTCATGGATTTGAAGATACGAGCAGAGATCAAGGGCGAATATTGATTGAGACATCTATTCGGTAAACCCTCACATTTCTTGATTGACAAGACCTGCATGGGCCACCACTTAAACCATGTCACGCCCCAGAACCAGAATACTGGAGAGCGGGGGCAGACATAGCCAGCTACGTATATTGAAATAGAATACATCTCAACTATACGGTCACGGCTGTCTAGATATGAGGGTTTACTACAAGCCAGCAGTCTCTTAAGGTCAAGCCTATTGTCTCAATCTCAAGCAATTAACAGAGTTACAAGATATTAGAGCATCAAATATATATATATAAGGTGTCCCAAATATTACATATTGGATGATCATGAAGCTAGTCGTACAAAATGATGGGACTAGCAAGAGTTCAGTCATACATGATCAACCCTAGGATTTGTTAATCATGTTTACAGCCCGTAGGCAGACAGTAAGTAAATGTGCATCGAGCTAACAGGTGCTCGTCGGCTAAACGCCTCAAAAAAATAATTTACATATAAGTGGGTGAAACAAAAGGAAAACCCACTCTTGGCCCGGGTTCCGTCTAGTTGTCACCATTGGGCTGGAAGCTTGGTAGATCCTCGGGAGCTGCTCCGAAATCTGGCCACACAAAACCAGCTGGGTCAAACCCCAGAAAGAGCAAGTGCCACAAAGGAGGCCACAAATAAGAACAAAAGCCAGCATATCAGAACATAAAGAATAAAGGAAAAGTACAAGTAATAAAGTACACAGGGCGATAAACGACTAGGGACGTGGAACCATTCCGGGAGCCAGGTTACAATCCTTAAACCATACAAGGACCGGGGTTGTAACCCTTCGCCTGAATAGCTCACTGTCTCTACTCATTTATCGTTAAGATAAGTAAAACAAACATGCTCAGGAGATAGCAGGTACTGGAGCTAGACAAGACTTAGACAAGGCTGGAAACTATCCATTCGCAATCGGTCAAACAAATACTACGGCTTACTACTTTAACTAACTAGGGTTATCACAATCCTAATTACTAACAAGATGCAAGTGAGAATTCCAGTCCCAAGCCCTGCAGACTATCCAGTTATCCTTCCGCGGGTTGAGAGTTATAGGTGGGTACATTGCCCGGGAGACAAATGTACCCTTAGGTGACTTAGAGGGTGCAACACATGACAGTGTGCTAGAAATGTGCTCTACTCGTCGGCAAGCTACAAGTCCATTAAAGCGCCCAGATAACGAGATTGCCTGTGACTGGGAATTCTCCATGTTCTAGTTTGATCTAATAATTAGCCTAATCCAACTTAGCGCGAGTCCCTGGCCGTGGTACCCAGGAAGTCACGTCTTAGACATGATGCAAGACAAGACAAGTGGATTGTACAAGCAAGCAAGCAGGAGCACCCACGGTGTCAAGTTAATTATACGAGTCAAGTTACAAGTTATAAGTCAAGTCAAGTCAAGTCAGGGGTGCGCCGCCACGGGCCACTATCAAGTTATCAAGATAAATCATGTCAGGGTACTTGTTAGGGGTGCGCCACGACGGGCCACTACCATGTCAGATTGGTCATGTCAGGAGTGCACCACTACGGGTCACTGTCGTGTTATGCTAGTTCCTTGTCATACCATGCTATGTACAATAGTCATTCCAAACATATTAAGCAAAATCAAGTTCATGTCAAAAGGCGTAAGGATATAAAATGGGCGTAAAATACCTAATAAAATACTAATATAAAATAGGACTATAGAAGAGCCAAGATCAAGAAATAACAAATTCATCATAGACAAGTAGGTTGTGCAGGGTATGTACTGCGCAGGGTGCCAAGTGCGCAGGGTGAGCTGCGCAGGGGTGAGCTGCGCAGGGTACCAAGTGCGCAGGGTGAGCTGCGCAGGGGTGAGCTGCGCAGGGTACCAAGTGCGCAGGGTGAGCTGTGCAGGGGTGAGCTGCGCAAGGTGAGCTGCGCAGGGGTGGATGGCGCAGCAGATGGATTGCGCTGGATCAGGTTGCGCAGGAATGGATGGCGTAGGGTCAGAATGCGCATGAGTGGAGTGCGCAGGGATAGATTGCGCATGAGCAGACTGCGCATGAGCAGACTGCGCGTGAATCCATGCGCACTCGGGTTGAGCGCAGTTCGCCAAGGGGCAAGCTGCGCGGTCGGCGCTGCGCTAAAGAGCGCTGGCTGAGGGGGATGCGCAATCCAGCCCTGCGCTAAAGAGCGCAGGCTGCTGTCTTTTTCTCCAGGTCGAGAAGAAGACTCCAAGAACTCTAAGGTTCAAAACTTCATATCTTGGTAAAATCAAAACTAAATCTAGATTTTCAAAGGTCTAACTTGAGTAAAATTAAATTCTCTTCCACATGGAAGCATCAAAACCTACAAAAATCCAAACAAAATAGATCAAAACCATGTAAATCCGAAAATAGTCAAAACCTAGATCTAGAAAAATGAAAGCTCCAAATCACAAAATGTCAAGTTCTAAAGTTATTCTCCATGGCCTAATCTAGTTAATGGACGAATAAAAAGTGGTGCTTATTTGATGGCAAGGTGCACTTGCCTATGGGTTGGAGAGTTGTGTAGAGGAAGGAAGAAGAAGGAGATGGAGAAGTAAATGAAAAATAAAGAGGAGAGAGAAAAGTTAGGTAGGATTTAATGGAGGTGGGTGTGTTGTGTTGAGGGTAGAGTGTAGGTTAAAGTGTTCCACTCATGATGAACCAAACCAAACCAACTCTACAAAATAAAACCAAGCCATGGTCCAAACCCATTTACGAGAAACCAAAATCCGAAAGTCGAGAAAAAATACGTGCCAAAAATCAATTACGAGTACAAATACAAAATACAGGAAATGGGGGTGACATGCGCTAAGGAGCGCTGGCCGAGGGGGAATGCGCAATCCAGCCCTGCGCTAAAGAGCGCAGGCTGTTGTCTTCTTCTCCAGGCCGAGAAGAAGACTCCAAGAACTCTAAGGTTCAAAACTTCATATCTTGGTAAAATCAAAACCAAATCTAGATTTTCAAAGGTCTAACTTGAGTAAAATTGAATTCTCTTCCACATGGAAGCATCAAAACCCACAAAAATCCAAACAAAATAGATCAAAACCATGTAAATCCGAAAATAGTTAAAACCTAGATCTAGAACAATGGAGACTCCAAATCACAAAATGTCAAGCACTAATGTTGATCATCATGGCCTAATCTAGCTAATGAACAAATAAAAAGTGGTGCTTATTTGATGGCAAGGTGCACTTGCCTATGGGTTGGGGAGTTGTGTGGAAGAAGGAAGAAGAAGAAGTTGTAAGAAATTAATGGAGTTATGGAGGAGAGAGAAAAGGTTGGTAGGTTTTAATGAGGGTGGTTGTGATGGAATAGAGGTGGAGAATAGGCTAAGGTGTTCCACTCATGATGAACCAAACCAAACCAAACCAAACCAACTCCACAAAATAAAACCAAGCCATGGTCCAAACCCATTTACGAGAAACCAAAATCCGCAAGTCGAGAAAATAAAATACGTGCCAAAAATCAAATTACGAGTACAAATACGAAATACAGAAAATGGGGGTGACAAATAGTAAGACAAATATATTTGTGTACGCTATCTGTCCAAGTATACTACTAAGTTGGAACTTACAAAAAAATGTAACACCATACCTACGACAGAAATAATTCGATATTCAAGAAAATGTATATAATTGAAATCAATTTAGATATTGATTTTTCATTACCTGAACCAGCGTCGCGCACCCACACAAATTTTTGGAACCATTCGATCTTGCAAATTCCGTCAAGCTGGCATATAGATACGCTAATGTAGCAGCTCCCCATGCATGACGAGTAGGTACTTTTAGATCATCTAAGAAAGGTAGCAGTCGTACGTTTATTCTATTTCCCTGTCCGTCGGGAAATAACATTGCCCAGGACAAACAGAGCAAATATGCTCTAGTACAACAAAGTATCTGCAAATTATGAAACTAACATATTAAAATTAACTCGCTATTAAAATTAATAAATATTAGCCAAAATTACCAAAGAGGGACATACCCTGTAATCATCGACCACGACTGGACCGTCGATAGTCCTATCTAAATCCATAAAGTTACCCCGAAGCCAAGTTATCGTGACAAAACTCCTTGCTCCTAGGTCCGCAGGGGGCGTAATGCCTAGATATCTCCTGACTATTTCACACGGATTTAAATGTGTATCAAAATATATTGGTTCACCTGTAATAGGTAATCCTAGAATATTTGCGACATCCCAGAGTGTGATTGTTATTTCACCAACAGGCAACTGAAATGCGTTGCGTTGAGACCACCAACGCTCAGCGAGACTAAATATGAGGTGAACATCGTGGACTAAAATTTGAATTTCATCCAGATAATGAAATCCAAATGAACGCACCAACTGCTTTTGATCATCAATTAACTCCCATGTCTGATACCTTCTCTGATTCCTCCAACTTCCATGCTCTCGTGTTCGAGCCTCGGGAGGATAATCATATAACTACAAGCGAATTTTATTTGTTACATTTATGTAAAATAAATAAATAATACAGAATAACGAGAGTTACCATTTTAAAATTTACCTTCCCCTCAAAAACCTCTTTCCTGTTTCACGACTTCTGTAGTCGGTCCCCCGGGAATAAATCCGTCATTCGGTGGATCCATCTGTTACATTTTTTCGAAAATACAATTAGTAATACAAATATTCAAATAAAATCAAAATTTAATTTTGTTCAAGAGTTACTTACATGAGAAAGAGGAGGATGAAGATGAAGATGAAGATGAAGATGAGAATGAAAATGAGGATGAAGAACAAGTGGAAGAACCCGAAGCAAAGTTATGTGAAGAAGAAGAAAGAAGGAGAAATTTATAAAGAAGATGGGAGTCTCAAATGGAGATCCGGCCAAAAAAAAAAATTTGTTTCCCAATGAGGCAGCAGTAGAGGAAGACCACGTTGGAGACTCCCCCAAACCCGAACCCCAACGCACTGACTATCCTGCCATCCCTAACCCGAACCCCAACGCAGTCCCGTAGAGTAGCACGAAGCTCAATTCAGTCCCGTGGAACAGCGCGCCATCATTGATGGCGCGCTCTGCTGTGCATTTTGGCGCCCTCTGCGCGCTCTGCCAACGACTGACCGCCCGCTCTGCCACGCTGGCCCGCCCGTGCGCCCCAAAGCACTGCCACCACCGCGCGCCATCAATGATGGCGCGTCCAACGCGCTCCCCAACGCCATGGCGCGCTCTGCCACGCTGGCCCGCCCGCGTGCTCCAAAGCACTGCCACCACTGCGCTCCATCAATGATGGCGCGTTCAACGCGCCATTGACCCCACTGCCACCGCGCGCCATCACCGGTGGCGCGCCCTTCTTCCTCTCTCTTTTCTCTCCTGCCACGAACCCGCGCGCCATGGGACTTGACGCTCCTTTATCCAAATTGTAATTTCCGTAAACTTCTTACTTTTTCTACAATTTCGTTAAATTACTTTACCCCCTATGAAAATTTCTGAAAAAAATTAAGCGGCCGACATAAACTGCACCTACGACTAATGACAAGTTCATGTCGACACATCAAACTGATAAAGCAAATAAATTTGGCAGAACAGTACAAAAATATATTCCAAATTCCACTTTAGACACCACTTTTTTTCCACCGAAACACCACCTGCAAACTATACTCTACGCGCTACAAGCCTACACGTAGTGATTTCCGTGTTAAGTGACGTGTGCAGCAGTGTGCACATTGCCACTTCTTATGGCAAATTATTCCTACTCTAGTACTCTACGCTTCTTATGGCAGCCCACTTTGCCATTTGCCACTCAAGACTTTATTTTTTGTCAAGGACCATTACAAAAAGTCAAAAATATATATCACAATTTTAAGTACAAAAAATAACATAAAAAATATTACTTCTTTCTTTTCAAATCTTTAAACTAGGGATGAGCATTATTAGATTTTGAATCAAAAATCGAATCGAACCGAACCGAATAAGAGATTCGGTTCGGTTTTAAAAAAAATCGGTTCGATTTCGATTTTAAAAATACAAAATTTTCTTATTCTGTTTCGGTTACGGTTTTAGGTTTCGGTTTCGGTCCAAAACCGAAAACCGAATAAAAAAATTTATTATATATATATATATATATATATATATATTAATTATAGGTATATACTAAATATATATAGATATATACTATAGATATATATATATATAGGTATATACTATAGGTATATAATAAATATATCTAGGTATATTTAGTTATTATATATATTAACACAAAAAACACAAAAAAAATCCAAAAATCGAATAAACCGAACCGATTTAATTCGGTTCGGTTATTGACCAATTCGGTTCGATTTCGATTTTGCTTATTCGATTTCGGTCCAATTCGATTTTTGGTTATTCGGTTTGGTTGGAACCGAATAAACCGAATACTCACCCCTACTTTAAACTTTAGTTCATATTTTTGGTTTACATAATACCGTATTAGATAGTCACATTTGAAACTATTTCTAAAATTTTGAACTTCATGAGTAAAATTTCGAAGCTTCATAATAAAAAATAATTTCGTTTGGAAGATGAACGATTGCTAAATTACAGTTCTGACATAGAAGTGTAAAAACTTTGACAATCCTATAATATGAATTAGTCATTCAAAACTTGCGTAACATAGTCCTAGTTTAGTTGGTTAGAGTGTGATGATAATAATGTGTATGTTGTAGTAGGTTTGAGACTTATCGTATCAAATTATTTGCAAGCAATCTCTGTAAACATTTATTATTGCAGAAAGATGGTGTTGTCTTCATCATTGAATATTAACAAAAAATTCATTGGCGTTCAGTACGTGTCATGTATATGGAATAATGAATGTAGCTGCTGTATTCTTCTTTTCTTTTTTATTATATTTTATTTTTATTTTTGAGAATAAGGACCCGTTACTTTAGGGGCTGTTTGGTTCGATGTAGGTGCATGGAAGTGTGAAAGTGGCAGTTTCATGAGGATGTAATGCAGTGCACTTTTGTTGCTTTTCTCTTTCCAAAATGCGTTTGGATACGTAGTGTTTTGTCCCCCCGCAAGTAATAACTTTCATCATGTGGTGTTTGGATGACCACTAGAAAGTGGAATTGGAAACTCGGACGTGGAGTTCCTGTGTTTGGTAACACGTTGCAAGTGATATAATCACCATATTCAATTTTGGTATGGTTACCAAAAAAAATTTCCCAACCGGAAAATGAAGGCCCTTGCCAGGAAATTTCACAACTGAAAAAATATTGCATTATGGAAGAAAAATTTGTACAGCAACCAAGTTATGTAGAACAAAGCCAATATTTCTAGCCGAATTGATTATGTACAGGAAGAGTACAAGAACTAATTTTTCCCAATCAAGTTTTCTAGAGCAAGCATAAATATGAAAAAGATCTGATACTCAAAAACCGAACATGAATCATAGTTGAATCAACAACACCATATTGAATCATAGTTGAATCAACAAAACCTTGCTGTACAGGAAGAGTACAAGCACCATATTGAATCAATAGTGAATCAACCAAGTTTTGTACAGTTTTTCCCAACCAACCAAGTTTTGTACAGTTTTTCCCAACAAATCACGATATTGAATCAAGTTTTGTACAGTTTTTTTCCAACCAATCACCATATTGAAAAATATCCTGGAACCAAGAATGTACATATATCCTGGAAATTATATGAATGAACAACATAACATGAATTATATGAATCAAGAATTATATACATGAATTTGTTCTGGGCAGCATATGAATCAACAAGAAAACCTGAAGTACATCTTTCTTGGAAAATATTACAGCATCCTATTGTTGTCCTCAAGCAGCAAACAAGAACAACATATCCGCATTGCATACTCGAAATGGAAAGCAAATAACTGTAAAATAGATGAACAAATCCCCTTGAGACCATACAATGCTGATACTCAAAAACCCAGTGATAGTCACACGAAGAAAATTCTATAGGCTCGGAGAGTAAGCAAAGACTCTCATCATAGCCCAGTGAACAGCTAGTAAAGAAAAAAATCTATAGGCTCAGAGCAGGTACTGAAAAAATTGAAGCCTTGACATAGGAAAAAATTTGATACTCGTAATAGCCCAGTGTATGACCTAGAACATCATAGGCAAGTGTATGACCTATCATAGGCCCCAAAATCCTGGATAAACCTGGTACTCATCATTGCCCAGTAACCTGGTACTCATCATAGGCCCCAAAATCGTTGATAAAACTGATATGCTTCAAAGAATTTGGCATAATACCTTAGGGGCTGTTTGGTTGGGATGGAGTGAGTGGAAAGGGTGGATTTTGGACGAGAGATGCAGCAACTCCCTCGTCACTACTCACCATAGCAGATTTTCATTAATGTAGAAGAAGAAATTGAACTGAAACAAATTGTATCAGAGGAAGAAGATAACAAATAGAACCAATAGAACTGAAACCAATTGTATCAGAGGAAGCAGATTTTCATAACCAATTGTATGAGAACCAAAAAAACAAATTGAACCAGAAGGCAACCAATTGAATTTCATCTGTACAAATTGTATCACAACCACCAAAATGAACTTCAAACATAATATATCAGAGGTGGAAGAAAACAATTGAACCACAATGAAAAAAACAACAACAAATTGACTCAGCATCTCAAGAACAAATTGAACTTCAAGCAAGAAAACATGTGAAAGTGAAGTAAAGTTCGAAATGGGCTCAGAGGTATCATATCATGTAGAATAACATGTATCAGAACATTCTCAAATTGCCAAAATTCCCAACATTTCCAGAACTAACATTTCCTCATTGCACCAATTTCCAACATATCCCATTTCCTCATTGCAACAAAGCCAACATTTCCTGCATAGGCCACTGATTATGTATCATAACATGTATATGAACATGTACCAGATTTGATATGGCCCCAACTTTTCCAATTTGCCAATTTTCCCGACATTTCCAGCGTAGGCCACATAATAACATGTATAAGAACATGTATCAGAACATGTATCATGACAAATCTCATCATAGCCCATTTTGAAAAGTAAAAATAAGTCAAAGGGATGTAGAAAGAAGTACAAGTCATAAAGCTGGAAAAAAGAAGCAAATGGCAAACAAGAAACAACAAATTCCCAAACCAATTGGCTCAAAGGATTCACCTTGACTCATCATTGCCAATTTCATAATGTAGACTCAAAGGTTGCACCTTCCTCATCACAGTCTACAGTGTAGGTATAAGTTGGCTACCTCCATCCATTACCAAATAGGTGGGGGAGGCCACCAACTTTATGTTTTCAGCACGACCACACCCTTGTAATCCTCATTGGGAGCCTATTCCTGCAAACAACCATTACAAAAGCATCAACCAGCTGGATTTATCATCATAGTGTCCAAAGATCCAGTACAATAGCAGTTGTAAACAAAGTCTCCTTCGTAATAGCTTTTACATAAGATAAGCCAAGGCAATAATCGATGCAAGTAACACAAGGCAAGAGAAGAAAATGACATTGCCCATGGGGTACCCTTTGACTACAACTTCCTCCTTAACTTCGCTTCGTTTAACCTTAACCTTCGAGTCGAAGTAACTCACCGCCTCATCATAATCTTGGCACTTGAAATAGCAAGCGCCTTTAAACCCATTAACTTGCATGTAACATTTAGGCCAAGTTGTGTAAACTCCCGGCTCTCTTCATTTCAATACTACGTAGTATGACATGCTAGAAACATTGTTCACCAAGTTAGAAATATAAGTAACTATGATACTCAACATATATTACAGGGAATATTCAGTACCAGCAAGTAACAGAAGCAGCAGTAGCAGAGTAGCAATGTGGAAATAAGAAGAAACATCATATTACATACCAGCAAGTAACAGAAGCAGCAGTAGCATAGTAGCATTGTGGAAATAAGAAGTAACAGAAGCAGCAGTAGGATCCTACCTAGAATCCCTCCAAAATATTCACTACCAGTTCCAACATTTACTGGGATATAGTGTTCTTCCCACAAAATACATATTACAGGCCTATTAAAGCACCAAAATAACAGTCAGGAACAAATTACATAATACAGGCCTATAGTTGCAGCAAAATAATAGACAGGAACTAATCTGGGAGTCAGCAAGTTACAGACATACGAGCCCTCAAAGATCCTCATTTTCCAATATGAACGTATCCAACCATTCCCTTTGAAATGCCTCTGGCAATCCTACGAACTTAGTAGCCTCATAGTTATCCTTGCACAGAAAATTATATGCCTTCTTAAGAACATGGGAATCATAACCATCTAAGGCAAATAGTTTGGCACCCATCTTCTCAATCGGGGTCATGAACCCCGTACAAAGGGCACTTGCCATGCTAGACACATGATTCACCAAATTAGATATGGCTTCACAACCCACCTCGGGATCCCTACGACGTTTGCCTCTTGACGATTTGGAAGATTGGGCACTTGACATCTTCTCTTGTGAGACATTTTGAGTAGCATCAAGATCGATATAATCCTCTCTTGGTCCCCAATTTTTAGAAACATCTTTTGCATTGTATCCTCTTGCATGATCATCACCACAAGTAATACGTAGTAGATTGTAGTTTCTTATCGGAGTGTTAATCCATGGTGTTAGTCTTGATTTTGCCTAAACATGTCAACCAAATAGGACACAATCATTAGTGATAAAAATACACAACTAACATTACACAGTGCTAACATGTTTACCTTCTTAAGGTCCTCGTGGCTTTCTTCCTCCAAAATTACCATCTTATTTTCTTCATCCCAACCCGCACCGGACAAATCTTTTGCCTTCAAAATCAATAACCATTTCACCTTCCAACCACGCATATGATTGACAACATTGCTCACACTATAACAAGTACCAAACTTTTCATTTACTAGGTTGGAGGCTAGTGTGTAGGAACTCTCTCTAAAAGCTTTATCACACTTTCTACCGTCCTCCACTTCTTTTGCAAGGATCTTAAGGAGCTCGTCCGTGTGTTCATCCTTCCAACGTTTGTTGGGTGTTCCTTCTTTTTGGACATTCTTACCCTTATGTGCCACATGCTTTTTTGGTTGTTTCTTTCGAGGAGATTCAACTTGGTCGTCAACATGTTGGGGATTTGAACCTTCGCTAAGAATGTACGAATATGTATCCATGTAAGGATCTACATGGAATCCCCAATTTGTGTCCGGCATTGGGTTTGCAACGGGACATATTGGACTTGGTTGTGTGACCCTATCTTGGCCCCATTCTTCTTCTATATTTTGCCCTTGACTATCCACACTTCCTCCCAACGACCTCCTATTCAGTTGAGGGGGTGCGAAAGGACTACCCGCATGTGTTTGAAAGTGTCGATAGTTTGGAAAGTTATCTCCCATTTCACCTGTTCACAGATATAGATTTCAATTTGTTGGGAAATGCTAACAATTTGCATAATTAAAATGTACCTAAAACAGGGTACAAATATAGCATACTGTTTTAATACATAAACATCACATAAACAAAACAACCCTTCAAACAAAAAAGAGTCAGACCATTAATCTTACAATGCAAGTACACCAAACATTGAAATTATACTTCTACCCTACCTTTTCCAGTAGTGTAATCATGCCACATGTGGGCTGCAATTTGATCCCGCATCTCTTCCCATGCCTTCTTGGCGGTTCTTTGGACTTGTGTACTAGTCTGGGAGTACTGTTCATATTGGAACAAATTTACTTCAACGTCTTCCCCCTCAAAGTTAGTCGGGTCATCCACAACTAACTCGTCCTTAGGGTCGACTCCAAGAATGTAGTTGTGTAAAACACAACATGCTAGTACAATATCAACCTGGGTAGGAAAGTCGTGGAATTTTTTCTCCCCTAGTATGCACCACCGGTTCTTCAACGTAGCAAAGGCACATTCGATTTTACTACGCAACTTTGAGTGCCTATAGTTGAATAGTTCCTTTGCATTGCTAGGGTGACGATCCTTCTTAGGATTGATGTAGTACCTAACTCCACGATAAGGAGCAATAAAACCAGGCATCGTGGTGTAGCCAGCATCAACCAAGTAATACTTTCCTACAAAATTTACAGATTTATTCATTCTTATATGTCAAAAGCAACTTGTGAGAAAAGGGAAAAAATTATGTGTGAATGGTTCTAACTATTTACCTGTTATGACCTTCATGCCATGTGGAGATGGCCTAGAAAGTGCATCCTTTAGAACTGTCATGTCATTGGCACTACCTTCCCAACCAGCGAGGATATACGTGAACATCTTGTTAGGAGTACAAGCAGCTAACACATTTTGTGTTACTTGTTTTCTACCCCTAAACCTCGCTACTACGGAGGCTGGGAGGGTGGCCTGCACGTGTGTGCCATCTATCATCCCTACGCAATCCTATATTTCAATAAAATGCATTGTTAGTGTCTACTACTACTACATTACATTAGCATAAGACTTTTATTAAAACAACTTTAGTTTACCTCAAAGTACGGGAACCAATCCGCTGAATTCCTTATCTCCAATGGAGTTTCGGAACCGGGTTGCCTCACAAATCGTTCTCGGATGGTAGAAATTGCACCTAGAACTTTATTAAAATACCTAGAAATTGTTTCTCCGGACCGAATAAATTCAATGCCACATACTCTATTTTTGGACTTATGTCCCAACATGTACAGGAATAGGGCAACTTGTTCCTCCACACAAACATATCTCGTATCGTGCAGTGACCCATTAGAACGAAGAATATTTGCCAGACCGTAGAAAGCACCATTACTCATCCTTAGATAGTGGACACAGTTATTTCGTCCGGCATTCAAAATCCGATACATATGTGCTTGCCTCCACTGTTCTCTAATTAGGGAGGGTTCCCTTGCAATACCCTGTCGGTCATTGTCCTCCATTTCAATTAGAGTCATAATTATGGTTATGACTGTTATTATACTAGCGATTGCCGCATTAAGTAATGGATCGTTGGGATTCGACAAGTCCATCTACATGAAATATAAAAAAAATGAATCAACATTTCGGAAATCGTTCCTCGTGTATTTGTTCATTACTTTATACTGTTGAACTTCTAACATCTGGAAAGAAACAGATCTGGCAAAAAAAGTAACAGATCTGGAAGAAGACAAGCCGATCTGCAAAATATAGACTATAATTCCTTCATAACCGACCCATTCAACCATATAATAATCAGCTCTCTACCGCACATAGGGTCACGAAAAAAGATCCCTATAAATTTAGATCTTTATTTCTAGATCTGGGAAATATAGATCTGGAAAATATAGAACAAATTTTTCTGGGAAAAAATCCCAAATATAGATCTGGAACATAGGGTCACGAACAAATATAGAACAAAATATAGATCTGGAACATAGGGTCACGAACAAGAAAATCCCAAATCCAAAATATAGATCTGGAACATATAGATCTGGAACAAAATCGGGAACATAGATCTGGAAAAAAATCCCAAATCCAAAAAAATCCCAAATCCAAAATATAGATCTGGAAAAAATCCCAAATATAGATCTGGAACATAGGGTCACGAACAAATATAGAACAAAATATAGATCTGGAAAAAAATTCCAAATTCTTCTTACCAAGAACAAATATTTTACCTCAAAAACCGGTCGAACGCGGGAGGAGAAGGGGAGGAAGGGGGTGACCGCACGAGAACGCTTTTCTCCAGCAACTGCTCGGCCAAAAGTGAGGAGAAACCCACACCTCCACCGAAGTTACCCCCAATTTTGAGGGTAGGTGGAAAGTAAGTGGGTTGAGGGGACAAGACACTGTTGGGGGCCAGAGATTCCCCACTTCCATCGCTCCTTTCCCTCCCAACCAAACGCAGGAACTGTGAAACTCACGAGGGAGTTGTTGCATCTCTCCTCAAAAACTCCCACTTTCCGCTCACTCTCTCCCAACCAAACAGCCCCTTACTGTACATTCGAGACGAGCATGAGTACTCCCCTTTCCCCAAAAGCGCCGAACATTTGGACAAATTATAAAGAAAACTAATAATTCATTCAATGAACTCCATTCCTCAATTGAATTGGAATTCCAAATTTATGTTTTTACCAAATGCTGTTAAGTATATACCAAAAGGTTGAATTGTTGTCCGTGTAATTCCAATTCATGGTAAACAAACAAGTCCTTTAGAGAACAATTGTATCAATTTGAATAGGAGCTCATTTCATTCTTAGATTTACTTATGCAGAGGCGGAACAATGTATAGGTTGGGTGGGCTCCAACACATTCCAATTTTTTTTTTTTTTTATATGAGACAGTCCACACCTATTCCACTCAGATCCACTCGAACTCGAATTTGTGGTTATGGACTTGTATATCTATATTACCAACGTGTAAAACAAACAATAAACACATTATCCTTAGACATCAACGTTCTCAAATACCACTTATGAGAAAACTAAGACCATGTTTGATTCACTGTAATGTAATCGTAATCGCAATGTAATCAAATAAAAAAATAATTATTTTTTATTTGATTACATTGTGATTACGATTATATTACAATATATCAAACGAACATGTCTAATAAAAGATGCACAAAGTATATCACTAGTCACTATAGCTTGACTATATATTTACAAGTAAATTATGTCCAACAAAATATCCGCCGAGGTGAACAATGCCAGTCTAACTTGGCGAAGGCATATCATACTAGAGTACCTCGATACGAACTAAACGAAAATACGAACTCTTTGTTCCAGACCGTGGTCCAGTTATCAAATATTGTCCTTGTTTTCTTCACAATTGTAAAACCCTCTAACAAAAGAAAAAAGAAAAAAGAAAAAAAGAAAACAACTCCTCCCCCACACTCGTTCACACTCCCCATTTCTTCCCTCTTTGTAGCAACCCCCTCCACTTCCTCCCCCCCTATTTCTCACTACCAGCAAATTCATGCTCCCTAAAACTTCTCCCTACCACTTATCACCACCACCATCACACCCCCTTATCTCTCCATCTCAGTTCCTCCCTTCCTCACCAGTCACCACAACACTCACTTTCCCCTCCCTTCCCAAAAAAACACACAACACCCTCACCTATCTCGCCCCCCAACTCACATACCAACCCACCCACCGCGACGACCCCCTCGTCCATGCCTCCGGTTGACCCCCACCATGGTCGATCCCCACGACCCACGTCGCGCCCCGCGACCGACCCCGATTACGTGCCCTTCCGGCCAGTCCCGCGTCCCACCGACGACGACCTCTGCCGCCTTCCCGCAGCCGACCGTGATCGCCGGCGCCAACCCCTCGCGGCGCCCGACCGCGACCACCGGCGCCGACCCTCGGCTACCCCTCCGTCCCCGCGACCGCGTCCTTCTGGCCAGCGCCTCCTGTGACCCCCTGTTCCGCGTGCCGACCTCCTGACACGCGGCCCCTCGACGTTGTCGCTGCTCCGCACGACCGCCCCTTGCGCCGCTGCCCTTGCGCCACTGTCCAGAAGTGTTCCGAGGCTTCCCGAGTCGTTGACGACGTCTGTGGAATCGATTCGAGTCCGACCCACCCTTCGGATTTCGTCATCAACTTTCGGTATAATTTCTAACCGAGTAGTTCGTCCCTCCCCGTCATAGTCTGTGATCACCGGTTCCGATCCCGTTACGGGATTCGTATATTTTGACGTTGCTTACGTGGATACTTGGAACGATCCTCGGATTGTTGTTCCGTTTTCGTACTCGAAACATTTACAAAATCGTTAGTCCGATTTCGGATTTGGGTATTCTGTAAAATTGCTTGGCTTTGGGTATTGATCTGTGAAGTTTGGCTCTGACCAGAATTGGTTGTGTTGGTTGTTCTGTTTGTAGTCCGATTTTGGACTCAGAATTATGGATCGGTAGTTGTTTGGTTTTGTGAGATTTTGGCTAAATTATGAAGGATGGATTTTGGTTAGAATTAGTTTTTAGTTATGTTAAATGTATGACTTTTCATATATATATATATATATATATATATATATATATATATATATATAAATATAAATAATTAGTCTGTCACTTAGTTTTGTATATATATTTTTATAGCAATTGTCATGTTATATATGTTTTAACATAAAATTGTGATTTTTTATATAATTTATATAAATGATTTAAAAAGGAGAATTACGTTTTAATTATACTCTTAATATTGTGACGTATTTAAAAATATATATGTATATATTATTGCCATATTCGAAAAACTGGCTATTACAAAAAGGTATACTTTACATATTTTACTTTTTATTTGGTTTATTTATGTTTGGCGCAATTGAGACCTTATTATATCCACCTTGGTGACGACCGAAATGGTCAAATGAGCCGTTAGCGAAACGCAAATGCTACTGGATATTCCCGTACGTTGAGACATAAGCTATTAGCAACGTGTGACTGCGTGACCAAGTCTGAGACTCTGGTTGTCCATGCCTTGCAATTTTGGGTTATTTTAAACTTATAGAACTTGTTACTTGGTATGCTATATTTTAGGTGCAGGGCATTCGTGCCTTCGGACCGGACCGTTCCCGGCTTAGAAGATCATCGCAGCGTAGTTTAGGATTTTTATTTGATTCTTTTTATGTAAAATATGTTGTAAGGGCATAAGTCCAATTTTCTTTTTCTTTCTCTGAGCCTTGTATTGTGTAGCTTAGGGGTAGCGTAGCTCTTTCTGTGTTTTGTGTGTTTTATGACGATAATATCGCATGTTTGTTTATCTACAAATGAAAGGAAACATTTCTTTTCTAAATAAAAAAAAAGTTTTCTCATATTTAGAATGCTTTAAAAATACAAGTTTTATAATTATATTAACAATCTCACGCTTTTATCATTAAATGAAAATATAGTTTTATATATACTAGCATATGTGCACGTGCCTTGCACGTATTTTAACATTTCTTAATTAGTTTAGGAAGACCAAATGGTAGTAAGTTGTCCTTATTAAAATTAATAAACTATTTTTAATTAGTATAAGTATGTAAGGGTATTTTCGGAATTCAAAAGTTTCACCATCTAAGTTTTCCTATTATATAGTAGAATAGATTATTAAATACAAGTCTTTTTCCAAAAATTGTGTTGCTTACTCTTTCCAAATAAAGTAAGAAAATTGACTCTTTATACAAATTGGAAATAACGTAACGGCGTTTGTGTAATTATTAACCAGAAAATTGACTAGGACCAATATTAGAGATTGCAACTAGAATATCTATAAACGGTTATTTTGGAACTGAGTCGGACTCTTAATTAATGTAGGTTTCAAGGCTTGAGTCTGATGTCGTATTTCCTGTCTCCATCTGCAACATTGAAAAATCAAGGCAAGTTCATATGTATTCAAATTTGTGTTTTAGTAAATAATTAAAATTATTGCATCGTAGAATCATTGTATCGACACTTGATCCACGAGATCCTATTTGGACCCAACTGATTGCTTGACTGACTCATTACTCGGGATTGAGGAGTAGTGTTAACACCTGTGGTCAAAGCCCCCTATTGTCTTATTGTGGATAGCGGAAGCCCAACCCACTTGGGCTGAAGCCGGACCGTGTTTACTAGAACACATACTACCTCCCTCCCCAGTCGGCTACAGGATGTTACACGCTCAAAATACTATTGCTAGTTAGATTGCATCATTTTCATTTCCAGAGATTTACTGTTTCACTGCATTCTTTATTATTACTTACCAAAAATAAATTATGTCATAAAATTGCTTCTTGTCTCATTTATTTTAATTGTTCATTAAAATGCTGGAATGTATATGTATGTTCTTGCCCCTCTCCTGACTGGAGACCAACATTTTTAGGTGATTACGATGAGGAGGAGCTTACTTTTGTACCCACTTCAGATCCGAACTGAATTATGAGGAGATAGCTGAACCCAACTAGGAGGCACCTGAGCCAACTACTTAGTAGCCTAGTCAGCACTGTATTTAAAGCTGTAAACCTTAGTACAAATTAATTTTTTTCCGGCATTGTGTTTGAATTATTAAATAAAGGTTTTTAAATTTTCGTAATTTAGAATATTGTGCTTGAGTTACTACTGACTGATACAGCTTACTGTTGCCGTCTCACAGCGGTGCAGGTGGGCATGATCCGACTGGACCCAGAATCTTGGGATCGGATCGTGACATATTTTTAGTGGTGGCCCATGCAGGTCGTCAGTTCTGTAAAGTTTGGTCTAGTCAAATTAGTCTAACCAAACATACAGTCCTGCACTTGACTTTAGGTTTAAGTTTGACTCTAGAAAAATAGCCTAGAAATAATTAGAACACTTAGAACATTAGAACTTTTGAACATTATAACATTTAGAGTATGAGAACTCGTCACAACATAGGATCGATGCTTTACTTGTATGCTTTTGGCCTTGTAACTTACTTTTTGTTATTTATCTTCCTTCTATTTCAGAGAATGTTGGCGAAGGACTTATTCGATTTTGATTAACTAGAAACCTTACCCAGATTAGGCCGATTGTATGATGATATATTTTACTGCCTATATTATTTTCTAGATTTTGTGTTTCTTTTAGTGTCCCATGGCTTTCGGGGGTTATTTTCCTCCATATCTTTATCATATTCTAGCATCCCTTAGGATCTATACTCTTTCGCTATTTATGGACTAATATTAGATTTTTCAATCTCCTTCTTTAGCAAACCTATTTCCAATTTCTCTATTAGTTTGATCAAATCTTACTTCTCTATCTTTAGTTAGAATCTACATCCATTCACTATTTAGAGTTTCAAATTTTCCTTTAGCAAACCTAATAAACTCTTATCTACCCAAAGTATTTCTACGACTAGTGTATCCAACCACTTGTCTTCACCTTATTTCCAATCGACTTTCTCGAAACCAATTCCGAACCAAATTCTTCTGAAACCATAAAGCCCCAAGGTTAAATATTACCAAAAGAATTGGTTCAACTTAGCTGTTTCACGAATCTTCCAAAGGATTATTTTCCAAAAATAATTCCAATATTGATTGATATTTCCTAAGTTATTCCAAGAACAGAGAATATTTTCATTTGTTGACTTCCTCCACCCAACTTGAAACCTTACTCTCTCTAGGCAACTTCTTGATCAATTCAAGGCCTAGAAAGCTTCTAAACTCAATCCTTGAGTATCATGAAGTAGGAACGGTCAGAGAATTGATTCCATTATATTATTGAATTTTCTTTAGTCATTGGAAATTTTTTGAATTGTTGAGCTATCCCTTTGAAATTTCTATGGACAACGTTGAAAAAATATTCAGTGACCTAATATGGCTTCACACATATGTGTTCCAGTCATTTATCTGAATTATAGAAACTGCGAGTTTACTGCAACCAGATGCGCACTGGCGAGGCGTAGACTCTAAGTTGAAATGACTTTAGGTATTCATAGGTTTTCGGATATTATTGAGATTATGTCCTAAATGTATCATGTTTGTCTCCTATGTTGTTCAGCCAGGAAATGGATAAAGTTGATAGACTACTCGATAACCTATCATTATTCAAGTTATGGAGCCAAAAAAAAATTACTGCAGTCAGGTGCACTCTGGCGAGGCATGAATTTGAGACAAAATGTCTTCGGATATATTTGGTTTTCGAATATTATTAAGATTGTATCCATACCAGGGTTGTCTTTTTAGCACCATCAAATTATTCTGACTTTTGTCCGATTAGAGGATTTACATTTCTAGCAATTGTCTCCATTTTCAGAAATCTTTTATCACAGCCAGAAAGAATAGATTTTCTATAAAATTCTACTTGATTTTTCTAGAACTTATTGGGACCATATCAATCTATATTGGCTCAATCTCTTTCAAGGTTCAATTTTAGTGTGTTGCATATATTTTGTGGATAGTTATATATTTTTTGTAGCTATATATATAATTAGTTGATAGTTATATAAGGGAAAAACCTATATAGTTACCTAGCAACCTTATTATATTATTCCGGTAAGAGCATCCTTAGAGGTTCGATATTTTTCCAATGAGATTATATAGCTAAGGGTAGACAAGGGTAGTATGACAAGGCACATGGTAAGCAAGTTAGTCTGCAGAGAATTATAAATTGTGGTTCATTTATGATAGAATCATTAGGGGTGCTTACTAGTGCTTGGGTATTGGATTTGAACGAATGAAAAAATGTGGTGATTTTAAATTTTATGATTAAGAAAAGAAGTTATATGGCATGATGGAAGAAGGCGTAGGTAATCAAAGGTTGGTGATGGAAGACTAGGATTTGATTAGATTCTTCAACAGAAGGAGTAAGTGTGGGATTATAAGGATCAAGTTGAGAAATCTCAAGGAATTAAATTTTGAGGATTATTCTACATAATGATGGATATAACCCATAGAGGGATTATTCAGGAGCGAAAAGAAGGAAGGATTCCAAGGAAAGATAGTAGTATCAAGAAGTAGTAAGGAATTGAGACAAAAGCATTGACATGCAAGTAAAGGAGCAATTGGGTTTGAAAATTTTGTTGAAAGACTATCAAACGTTGGACACTCATATCAGTTATAGTACATTGACAGCTATTTTAGTTCTTTGTAGATACTGAGAGTTTAGCTAGTTTAGCAGGTTAGAGATTGGTTCTGCACGGGATGTTAAGGAGATGATTATCTTGTAAGTTACTTTCCTTATTCAGATTTTGTTAACCGTGTTTATCGAGCTATTAAAATTTCGAGGACGAAATTTTATAAAGAGGAAAGGTTGTAAAACCCTCTTCCAAAAAAAAAGAAAAGAAAAGAAAAGAAAACTCCTCCCCCACACTCGTTCATACTCTCCGTTTCTTCCCTCTTTGTAGCAACCCCCTTCACTTCTACCCTTATTTCTCACTACCAGCACATTCATCCTCCCTAAAACTTCTCCCTACCACTTCTCACCACCACCATCACACCCCCTTATCTCTCAATCTCAGTTCCTCCCTTCCTCGCCACAACACTCACTTTTCCCTCTCTTTCCAAACCACACAACACCCTCACCTCTCTCTCCCCCAACACACAGACCAACCCACCGATCGCGGCGACCCCTTCGGCCATGCCTCCGGCAGAACCCAACCGTGGTCGAATCACGCTGGCGCCCTACGACCCTCAGACTGCGTGCCCTTTCGGCCAATCCTGTGCCCCAACGGTGCCAACCTCCACTGCCTTCCCGCAGCCGACCACGACCGTTGGCGCCAACCCCTTGCGGCGACCGACCGCAACCGCCGGCACCGACCCTCGGCGACCCCTCCGTCCCTGCGACCGCGCCCTTCCGGCCAGCGCCTCCAGTGACCCCTTATTCCCGTACCGACCTCCTGACACGCGGCCCCTCGACGCTGTCGCTGCTTCGTGCGACTGCCCCTTGCGCCGCTGTCCTTGCACCAATGTTCAGAAGCGTTCCGAGGTTTCCTGAGTCATTGACGACGTCCGTGGAATCTATCCGAGTCCGATGCCACCCTTCGGATTTCGTCATCAACTTTCGGTATAATTTCTAACCGAGTAGTTCGTCCCTCCCCGTCGTAGTTGTTTGCAAAAAAAAGTTTATTCCAAACTTGAAAAGAATCGTACAAAGTACAATAAATTTTGGGAAATTACAACTTTAGAAATCCGATCAGAAGACGATCGCTTTATCCCTTGGGCTATGTAAACTTGAAGACTACAGCCTCTGGAGAATGCAACAGCAATTTTGCAAGAACCCTTGATTTCTGATGCTCTAATAATGATTAGAAACTCTATTTATAGAGTTCTAGAAATAACTGTTTTAGCAGTTATTCTGATGTGCGCGAGGTTGAACTGCGCGGCTTTGGGTTGCGCCAACCTCAGGTTGCGCCAACTTCCATTCAATTACTGGAACGTGTACTAACTGTATTTAGACGCGTGGCATCATATGATTGAGATGCGCATGGTCATGTACAGAGTAGTGGACACGTTTTGAGAGATTAGTGGCATGTGCGCCACGTCATCTTGCTTTAGAACATTAGTTGCTTCAACTTTGTCAGGTTGCGCGAGCTTCAGTCAGAGAGTCAAACTGTGCTTGATCAGGTTGTGCCTAGGCGCAACTCAGTGCATAGGCACATGGCATCATTTGAGTTACGTGTCAGTCTGTAAGGAAAGTTTGATCAGGTTGCGTCTAGACGTAACTTGCAGAGTGCACTGAACAACTGTCATCAATGACAATAAATCGTCTCGAGCGCCACGCTTTACGAGATTCGAAGAGATTTCTTCGTTTAACGTGCTGTCAGTTGTCAGTGCTGTCAGTTAATGATGACAATTACTGTCAGGCGCTACGTAGGTTTAGGCGCAATGTGATTTTAGGCACAATCTGATATATGGCGCAACTTGAGCAGTGGCGCAACTTGATTTTTAGGCTTCATAACAGTGGCGCAAATTGATTTTTTGGGCGCAACTTGATTGCTGAGTAGTACAAATATGGCACAACTTGATTTTTAGGCTCTACAAGACCCCCTTCAAAGTTTCCGAATTTTGAAATGTCACAAAACTTCGAAATACTTTGAATCGTGGCAATTACTGAGTCAAGTTGCGCCTATCTCGCGCAGTTTATTACGAGCTGTTACGATATTTTATACGCAGCTTGGGGTGACTGTTATGATTCTGTTTAGGCTATAAATAACTCCTTGTTAACCGACTTTAACTCTTTACCTTTGCTTTAATCTTCTGAGAGAATTCTTCGAGCTCTTTCGATCTTCCCTCCGATCATCTTCTCGACGTAATGGCACCCAAGAAGACCGCAGCCGATAAAGGGAAGGGTGTTGCTGAACCCTCGACCCGTGCTCCATCGACCCGCGTGCCGCAGTACGTGCCTCCCTCTTCACAACGAAAAATGACTAACCCTGCTTTGGAAGGTGACCGAGAACGAATGACTTTGAATATAGTGGCCGACTTGATTTTCAATTTGAATGACTTGCGCCCTTCTTCTTAGAGTGTTTGGCGCATCACAGACCTTGCGCCACCCCTTATTAGGGTGTGGTTGCTTGTTTGAGCACTGTTCGTTCTTACGAACCTATTACGCATGCTGTCGCACAACTCAGTTGTTGCACAACCAAGGATATTGTGCAACCAAGTTGTTGCGCAACCCAGTATGTCATGCAACTCAGGATGTCACGCAACTTAATTATCGCGCAACCTAGGATATCGCGCAACCTAGGATGTCGTGCAACCTAGGATGTCGCACAACATAGTTGTTTGTACTTATGACTGTTGTGTACTCTTGTTGTTTCTTGTACATTTTTCAGTATAAATCCAACTTCTGTTTATCTGTTTCTTTACAGTTGATCTCAGGGAAGATCCTCATGCTGAGAGGTTCGCTTCAGCTTTTAATGTTTCAGAGTATAAAGAGAACTTATCACATGTTTCATTTCCTCAGTATGACGGCCCTGAAGTGCGAAAGACTATTCTTGTGGCCCAAGAAAGCCATACTCTGCTGAGTTTAATGAACGGAGAACCCCTAGAGAGTGTTGACGGTTGGTCCATAAGAAGCCTGCTTTCTTATTTGGGGATGCCATCAAGAAGACTTTCCAGCCTAAGGCAAAAAAAGAGGATAGAATATACAAATATGGAGACAAAATAATATACCTCACAGAAATATCAAGGTATATGGCTTTGTCTCAATATGAATTTGCGAGCTACCCCCGAAGAATGTCATGGGATCTGACTCCAATCCAACAGGTCAGAGTCAAAAATTTTTGTTATAGAATGGGTCCGCAGCAGAAGGACACCTTTTACAACACTTCTGAGAAATACATCACTCACTTGAGAGGTTTAAGACCAGGTTGTATTCCTCCCGAGGATTCATCTTTACTCCTTCCCGTCAGGGTACCCATCTTTGCAAATGTATTCGCAAAGGCTGAAGGAAGATATCCAGATCGCGGCATGCGTATGACAGGTCTAGTTAACCCAGATATGAAACGCTGGAGTAGCTTAGCCACCTGGATCTTGGATCAGTTCAAGGATAAACTCCTCGAACTAGAACTTTATGATGCTATCTGGACCACAGTCTATGGCATTCGCCAGAATGCTCATATGTTTCTGGCTTTAGTAGAGAGATATAACGATAAGAATGGAACTTTCATGACCCCCCATGGAGAAATAGGATTTGCACTTCATGAGATGAGATTTCTCTCTCATCTTCCAATGGGTGATAATCCATATGAAGAGTACGTTCCCACAAATGGAGAATTGGATACTATGTCAGAAGACAATCCTCAGATGATCGCTATCTTTCAAGTACTATTGTGTCATTACAAGATCTGCTCTCTCTACTATAAAAGTGCCACTGCAGGTACTTGTTATATCACCAAATGGATGTCATACCTCTTCCTGGGCCATGCGTAGGAGGATAAGCCACTTGAGAGCCAAGCTTGTGCTCCTCGTTTCTTTGAGCCTCTTAGTCAAAGCGACGTGCAATATTTGATGGAGAAACACAAACATGAAGATATCAGACTAGATGAAGATTGGCATCCGTTTAAGGCTGGTACCACCATCCAAAGTTATCTCAGACAGGGTTATAGATCTATGTCTAAAGAGGCCCAACTAGCAGGTTTTCTCTCTTTATGGCTGCGACGTTTCATAGTTCCAGGAGCCAGTACAGTTGATAGGTTCCACCGAGGCATTCTGTTTGCTGCAGTACGTCTCATCTTTGTGTATAAGAATGGATCTTCTATCGGCAATGACCTGCCACTGAACGCAAGATTGCGTTCTTTTGTGCATACCATGCTTCATGATAAGACGGCGAGGCAAGATTTTTCTCGCACTAAGATGCCTTACACATATTTCTTCGGATGGTTATTGCTTCACCATCCATGTCCGATGAATCCCGATATGGGAACTGTCGGTGGAAGTTTCATCCAACGTTACTCCAGCGCTCGTTGGAATTACACTGCTCTTCCAGAATACAGGTTTGCATTGAATTGTGGATCTGCGTGGAGATTTCAGTGTGTCCCCCCTCCTCATGGATATGAGACTATCCCTCCACAGTTGATGGATCTGGATGCAGCATCACTCCGCCTAAGTCCATCCATCTTTTCATGGCTACAGATGATCCGCCCATCTCACTTAGTCTACCAATTTAAGGAAGACTGCTATTTAGAGCCATATTTGCCAAGTCGATTTGCACGACAGTTTGACTATGATCAACTACATGTGGGTAATGCTACTACTTGTCTGCAGGCCAAAGGCTTTCTGATTGATGGAGTTATAGATCCATGTTTAAAGAGGCCCAACTAGCAGGTTTTCTCTCTTTATGGCTGCGACGCTTCATAGTTCCAGGAGCCAGTACAGTTGATAGGTTCCACCGAGGCATTCTGTTTGCTGCAGTACGTCTCGTCTTTGGATATTAGATGGATCTTCTATCGGCAATGACGCGCCGCTTGAACGCAAGATTGCGTTCTTTTGTATATACCATGCTTCATGATAAGACGGCGAGGCAAGATTTTCCTCGCACTGAGATGCCTTACACATATTTATTCGGATGTTTATTGCTTCACCATCCATGTCTGATATATCCCGATATGGGAACTGTCGGTGGAAGTTTCATCCGACGTTACTCCAGCGCTCGTTGGAATTATACTGCTCTTTCAGAATACAGGTTTGTATTGAATTATGGATCTGCATGGAGATTTCAGTGTGTCCCCCTCCTTATGGATATGAGACTATCCCTCCACAGTTGATGGATCTGGATGCAGCATCACTCCGCCTAAGTCCACCCATCTTTTTATGGCTACAGATGATCCGTCCATCTCACTTAGTCTACCGATTTGAGGAAGACTGCTATTTAGATCCATATTTGCCAAGTCGATTTGCACGACAGTTTGGCTATTGTCACGCCCCAGAACCAGAATACCGGAGAGCGGGGGAATGACTCAGCCAGCTACGTATTACAGGTAGATGAATACCGTATAATACGATCAATGCTGTCTAACAAGACGAGGGGGTGCATACTACATGAAAGTCTTACTATGGTCACTTCACATCTATTGTCTCAATCATTCAAACAAGAAACAAAAATAGAGAACATGTAAGATAAAGCAGTAAGGCGTCCCAAACGCTTAGTCAAAATGTTCTTGATATCTGGCTTTACAAAACATAGCCAGATGATGTAGCAAGGCATACACAATTGTTTATCAGCTGCAGCCACTTTAGTTACAATTATGTAAAAGTAATACAAGACAATCCGACTAACATGTCGGTGCCCAATGGCAAAGTATAAAGTAATTCACAAAACGAACGGGAAGTAAGGAACCCACTCGAGTCCTCCTGCGATCATCCCTCTAGTATTGACCATCTTGGAGGTGGAAGTAAGCTGAATCCTCGGGGACCGGCTCTAAATCTGGCCATGCAAAACCAGAGAGGTTAGACCTCTAATAGCAAGTACCGCAAGAAAGCACGATATGAGGAATTAAACCAGTAATGAGAGAATATGATAAATAGATCTCTGCTCGCTACTGGGATTCACATCACATCACGACACTTCGAACCAACTTCCCAACCAAACAATGACAGAAGTTGACCCGTCATGTCCTGATACTCTGATCATCTCACTAGTCAACAGAGTAGGTACAGTACACAAACAAGTCAACTTAAGCGGCCATGCAACTACTACGGCTTGCTACTGTGAGTTCCAAGTTATCCTGGGATTGTGCAATAGGGATTCCTCAGTTCTTACTATGTACAAGCAAGGCTAGTCTATCCAATCAATCAATTATGCCAATCATGAATTAGACGAGTCCCCGCGGGACGCCCGTCGTCAATTGTACCATGTAATAATAATATAAGCAGATATCGCTCCCTACCCGTGTGGCAGATATGCAGTATCTGTGGGAACCAGCCGGCTTGTCGGGCACTTAATAGTCCCGAAGAGGGCTGCCATATAAGAACTCGGGAACCCATTCTCTCCATGCAATCATTATTTTATTTAACTTAGTAGCCTCTATGTTAATTGAAATCCCATGCCGTGGATCATGGTCATTCAGAATGAGTACTTTCGTACAAGTACGATATGCACAACTCTACAACGATGCCCGTGCGGTTAGGTTGTAGGTTTTACATAGCGTAATGCAACAATCAAAATTAACCACGAAATAATCATACCTTGACCATAGAGTACACATGCTGCTTTTGTAGAAAATAAATAAATAAATAAATTGAAGCCTGCATGTGCCTGTATGCCGATACTCGGGATTAGCCAGTCGATTGCAATAGTTCATAGTTCATATGAACGTGTCTCATTTATTTAATTCAATAAGACGACTAGCCAGTCTCTTAGTTCCCACTAGGAACGCATGATCAATTTATTAGTCAAGATAACAATCAAGGTCAATCAATGTCAATTCGGGACAAGAACCAGCCAAAAAGGCATTATGGGCTATAGATGGATACCTATCTACTGGAAAATAAAATCTTATGCGGCTGGGAAATAAAGATCTCATGCGGCTGGAAAATAAAGATTTTATGCGGCTGAGAAATAAAGATTTCATGCGGCTGGAAAATAAAGATTTCATGTGGCTGGAAAATAAAGATTTCATACGGCTGGGAAATAAAGATTTCATGCGGCTGGAAAATAAAGATTTTACGCGGCTGAGAATAAAGATTTCATGTGTTTGAGAAATAAAGATTTCATACGGCTGGGAAATAAAGATTTTATGCGGCTGGGAAATAAAGATTTCATGCGGCTGAGAAATAAAGATTTCATGCGGCTGGGAAATAAAGATTTCATGCGGCTGAGAAATAAAGATTTTTATGCGGCTGAGAAATAAAGATTTCATGCGGCTGGGAAATAAAGATTTCATGCGGCTGAGAAATAAAGATTTCGTGCGGCTGGGAAAAATTTTCTGAGAACAGAACCATAGAAGCCATTGCTTCCAAGCTCTCTAAATCCGTCATTCCAAGCCCAAATCTGGACTTCCATAGGTCGAAATGGGGTAGAACGAAATTCTCTACAATATGGAACCATCAAAACTTGAAAATAACAAGGTTAGCTAGATCAAAATCCGAGAATTCAAAAATACAACAAGTTTAGGTCTACACAAAATAAGCCATGGAAATTAAAAATGTTAAGTGCTAAAGTATCTAAGAATCCTGTGAGAGAGACAATGGAACAACAAAAATAGAGATCCATCAAGAAGCAAGTTGTACTTGCCTAGCTCTCCTAGGTTGGTGGGAGAGTTATGAGGAAGAAGATGAGTAATGAGAAGAAGTAAATGAAGAGAGAGAAAGGGTTTTAGGGTTTTAAATGGGGGTGGTGGTAGGTGGGTTCATGTTGAACCATCCAAGGCCGAAAAATAAACCAACTCGGGCCGAACCCAAAAGCAAAGCAGAAAGTAAAATGTAAAAAAATAATTAGCAGGAAATTAAAAGAATTTAAATACAGAACAATATATGATAAATATTAAATAAATACATTCCAGCAGTACATGTATTTAGAATACGTATTCCGGGAACGGGAAGTGACATCTCTACCCTCCTCAGAAAAATTTCGTCCTCGAAATTTCAAATCCAAGCATGATAGAAACATCGGAGCTAAACTAATCTAAGTATAAGCAATTTGAGTAAGCAATCATTCTACAATGCCAATAGCAAGTAACATATCTATGTTTAACTATCGACGACACCAAACAATTCTATTTATAAGGTGACGAGCATGAGGAGTTAAGATAATCAAGGTATACAGAAAGAGATATACCTTGTGAGTCAAACAGGTGCGGATACCGTGATCGGATGTCATCCTCACGTTCCCATGTTGACTCCCCTAAAGAGTGATGACCCCAAGCAACCCGGACAAGGCTAATTGTTCGGTTCTTGAGTATCTTCTCTCTTCGGTCCAAAATAGACACTGGCTGTTCCTCGTAAGACAGGTTGGTACCAACAACCAGCTCAGAATGATCAAGGATATGGCTTTGGTCCGATACATACCTACGTAACTGAGATACATGGAACACGTCATGCACCTCTCGTAATGAAGGTGGAAGTGATAAACGATAAGCAACATCGCCTATCCGATCAAGGATAACAAACGGGCCCACGTACCGCGGACTCAACTTTCCGCGAACGCCAAATCTAATGACCCCACGGGTAGGTGAGATCCGTAAGAACACGTGGTCCCCAACGGAAAACTCTAGCGGCCTACGATGCTGGTCCGCCCAATGACGATGTCGATCCTGCGCAACTCGAAGTCGCTCTCTAATTCCCTTGACCACCTCAACTGTCTGGACAATCATTTTCGGGCCTAACATCTTTCTCTCCCCAATATCATCCCATGCCAGTGGCGACCTACACTTCTTACCATATAGTGCTTCAAATGGCGCCATCTGGATACTGGCTTGATAACTATTGTTGTATGAGAATTCGACTAAGTGCAGGTGGCTCTCCCAAGATCCTCCAAAATCCAGAGTGTAAGCTCGCAACATGTCTTCCAAAGTCTAAATTGTTCTTTCTGATTGCCCGTCTGTCGGGGATGGTAAGCCGTGCTAAATCTTAACTTGGTACCCATGCTATGATGTAAGCCCTTCCAAAAATGTGATATAAAATGGGTATCTCTGTCTGACACAATACTGAAAGGGACTCCATGCTGTCTGACTATCTGTTGCATATACAATTCTGCCAATCTTTCTGTAGATTGTCCTACTCTGAAAGGAAGAAAGTGCGCCACCTTTGTAAGCCGATCTACTATCACCCAAATAGCATTTTTACCACTTGGTGATCTCGGTAAACCAGTCACAAAGTCCATTGTAATATGTTCCCATTTCCATTCCGGAATAGGAAGTGGTTGCAATAACCCAGCTGGCCTCTGCTGTTCTGCCTTCACTTGCTGACATACCAAGCAACGGGAAACAAATCTAGCTATCTTCCTCTTCATCCCGTTCCACCAGAAGTGCTGCTTGATATCTTGGTACATCTTGGTCCCTCCAGGGTGTATGGAATACTGAGAACTGTGAGCTTCTGCCATAACCTCCTGTCTGATATCTCCACTAGGCACACATAGACGCGATCTAAACCTAAGTGTACCATCCTTATGGATTTGCATCTCCTTTCTGAGTCCTGACTCACATTCTGCCCTAAGCTTCTGAATCCTTGGGTCCTGCGCCTGAGCTGCCTTGATCCTGTCTACCAGGTCAGATTGAACTTGTAGACTCGCCAGTACTCCTAGATCACTAGGAAGTATAACCTCGATGCCCATCTCCTGAAGGTCTTCTAAAATGTGCTTTTGTGTTGTCAACATAAATGCGCTGCCTCTCCTGCTAAGAGCGTCTGCTACCACATTAGCCTTGCCTGGATGATACTGAAGCTCCACGTCATAGTCCTTAATCAACTCCAACCATCTTCTCTGCCTCATGTTCAGTTCCTTCTGAGTAAAAATGTACTTCAGACCTTTGTGGTCTGTGTACATGTCCACTCGATCACCATATAAGTAATGTCTTCATAGCTTCAAAGCAAATACTACTGCTGCCAACTCCAAATCATGAGTTGGGTAATTCTTCTCGTGGTCCCGAAGTTGCCTAGACGCGTACGCTATCACCTTCCCATGCTGCATGAGGACACATCCAAGTCCTTTTTCTGACGCATCACAATATACTGTAAAACCTTCGGGTCCAACTGGCAATGTAAGAATAGGCGTTGATATCAACTTCTGCTTCAAATTCTCAAATGATGTCTGGCATTCTGTCGACCAGACGAATGGCACATCCTTACGTGTCAAGCGGGTCATGGGTGCTGAAAGCCTTGCAAAGTCTGACACGAACCTTCTGTAATACTCTGCCAATCCCAAGAAACTCCGCACATCAGCTACGGTCTTGGGTACTGGCCAACTCTCTACTGCTTCTACCTTCTTGGGATCCACTGCGACTCCAGCTCATGATATGATGTGACCCAAAAATGAAATGTGATCCGTCCAGAACTCATACTTGCTGAGCTTGGCATACAACTGGTTCTCTCTCAGAACCTGTAACACTTTCCTGAGGTAGTCTTCATGCTCCTCTTCATTAGCAGAGTATATAAGAATGTCGTCGAGAAATACCACGACAAACTGATCTAAGTACGGCATAAAAATGCGGTTCATCAAATCCATGAATATTGCTGGAGCATTGGTCAAACCAAACGGCATTACCAAGAATTTATAATGTCCATACTTCGACCTGAATGCTGTCTTGGGAATATCCTCCTTCCGAACCCTCACTTGATGATACCCTGAACGAAGATCTATCTTGGAGAAAACTCTAGCTCTGCTCAACTGATCAAACAAGTCGTCGATCCTGGGTAGTGGATACTTGTTCTTTACTGTTGCCGCGTTAAGCTTCCTGTAGTCAATGCACAATCTGGATGATCCATCCTTCTTCTCCACAAGTACCACTGGTGCTGTCCACGGTGATACGCTAGCTTGGATGAACTTCTTCTCCTTCAGTTCCTCTATGTGCTGATATACCTTGGCCTGTTCTGAATCCGCCATTCTGTAAACTTGATCTGATATCGGTTTAGTTCCAGATACCAATTCTATGCTGAACTCAATATTCCTAACCGGTGGTAGACCTGGAAGTTCTTCGGGAAATACGTCTAGAAACTCTTCAACTACCTTCGGAACTTGAACTTCTTCCATTGCCGTCACTACTCCTTGCTCTTGTTGAGTTGCCACTGATCTGACTAAGGTGAACTGCTTCATGCCTGGAATATCAAAAGATACACTCCCTCTACGACAATCTATTGTCGCATGACTGTCTTTCAGCCAGTCCATGCCTAAGATAATGTCGAAATTTCCAACAGAAAATTCTATCAACCGGGCGGGTAGGGAATGCCCGCAAACTACTACGCTACATGCTAGAATAACTCTACTAACTCCTACATGCCCATTACCAGTGAGTATATTTAACCTCCCTGGCAATGCCTCGAATTCTATTCCTAGCCGTGTTGCAAATTGTGCAGATATAAATGAGTGCGATGCTCCCGAATCAAACAATGCTACTGCAGAATATAAGGCGACGAGAATGTTACCTGCCACAACATCTCCCGATGCCAATGCCTCTTCCAAGGACAGAGCGAATGCCTGCCCTCGACCTCCTTGTTGGTTCCCATGTTGCGGCCTAGCCTGGTGCTGCTGCTGGCCCCTTCCTTGATGATGCTGGGGTGGTCTATGCTGGTGCTGCTGCATCGGCGGTCCTTGCTGCCGAAACATCTGAGCCTGTGTCATGAACGGGCGCTGTGCCAACGGTCTCACTGCTACCGCTGGTCCTCGATACTGTCCTGCCCCTGGTGCTGGCAGAGCAGGAAATTGTTGTACTGGTCCTCCTAACCTTGAATTCATGGGACAGGTGGTAACCCGATGATCTAGATTTCCACATATCAAACACTGCCCGTTCAATGTCCGACACACATCTCTAGTGTGCCCTACCTTTCCACAATAAGTGCAGCCTGTCGGGGGTTGCTGGTTATTTCTCTGTTGCTGTTGCTGCTGCCTGGGTGGTGGTGCTGGTCCTCGCATTGCCACATCATGAATGCGAATGCCAAGGGATGGTGCTGTTGTTTGGGGCGCTACTCCCCCTCCTCCTTCAATCTGACTGTGGGATCTCTTCTGACCCCCGGTCCTTGCCATGATCCTCTGAATGGTGATCTCATGCCTTCGGGTTGCCGTCAATACTTCATTAAAAGTCTGATAATTGTGCCCCTCTATCAATTGCAAGAGCTCAAGATGAAACCCTTGCTGAAATCTCATAGCCCTCTGGCTCTCTGTCCCTACCATCTCTGGGGCAAACCTGCTCAATCTGCAGAACTCCGCTGCATAGGCATCTACCGTCTTGCCGGTCTGCTTGAGGTTGATAAACTTCTGTTGTAGCTCAAACTGCGCCACAACTCCATAGTACTTCGTCTTGAATCTTGCAGTAAAATCATCCCAAGCAATAGGACGTCTGATGCCTACCTCCTCTGATTCCCACCAATTACGTGCGAGATCCTGAAGTAACAACTTCACTTGATCTACACGTTCTTCCGCTGGCACTTTAGCTGATGTCAAAATAGCCTCAATATCCTTAAGCCATGCATCTGCTGAGATGGCATCTTCCGTGCCCTCGAAACGGCAGGGGTTGTACTTGCAAAACCTGGCTGACGCTCCTGAATCTGTCCTTGCCCCTCTTTCCAAAGCTGTCTGTAATCCTTGGTTAAGTAGTACATTCTGCTCTTGTAACTGAGCGTGCATGCGCTGCTGGGCTAACATCTGGTGTTGCTGAGTAGCCATCATCCCTCTCATGATCTCTAGAAGGGTCGGTGTGTCCACTTCCACAGGGGTCGGTGGAACTATTGGCGGCGTTGGAACCTTCGAATACTGCGGTCCAGCTGCTGGTTCTACTATCACTTCTTCTTGGATAGTCTCTTGAGGTAGTACTGGCCCTTGTTGCTGACCAACCTGGTCAGGTTGTCCATGATGCCCTTGTTGTTGCTGTCCAGTCCTGACAGATGTAGACGAAGTGCCCCTAAGGAAAGGGACAAGAGAGCAATCAAACAACCGGACGTGAAGGATCAATGAAGTCAAGGGATACCGGAATGTCAAGCTAGAGTTGAGAATCAACGAATCATGATTTCAAGGGGGAACATGTGTGATTGAGACATCCTATAAATCAAAACACCCCACAAGTCTGAAATCTGACCTACATGGGCCACCACTAAAACCTTGTCACGCCCCAGAACCAGAATACCGGAGAGCGGGGGAATGACTCAGCCAGCTACGTATTACGGGTAGATGAATACCGTATAATACGATCAATGCTGTCTAACAAGACGAGGGGGTGCATACTACATGAAAGTATTATTATGGTCACTTCACATCTATTGTCTCAATCATTCAAACAAGAAACAAAAATAGAGAACATGTAAGATAAAGCAGTAGGGCGTCCCAAACGCTTAGTCAAAATGTTCTTGATATCTGGCTTTACAAAACATAGCCAGATGATGTAGCAAGACATACACAATTGTTTATCAGCTACAGCCTGACTTTAGTTACAATTATGTAAAAGTAAATACAAGACAATCCAACTAACATGTCGGTGCCCAACGGCAAAGTATAAAGTAATTCACAAAACGAGCGGGAAGTAAGGAACCCACTCGAGTCCTCCTGCGATCATCCCTCTAGTATTGACCATCTTGGAGGTGGAAGTAAGCTGAGTCCTCGGGGACTGGCTCTAAATCCGGCCATGCAAAACCAGAGAGGTTAGACCTCTAATAGCAAGTACCGCAAGGAAGCACGATATGAGGAATTAAACCAGTAATGAGAGAATATGATAAATAGACTCTGCTCGCTACTGGGATTCACATCACATCACGACACTTCGAACCAACTTCCCAACCAAACAAGGACAGAAGTTGACCCGTCATGTCCTGATACTCTGATCATCTCACTAGTCAACAGAGTAGGTACAGTACACAAACAAGTCAACTTAAGCGGCCATGCAACTACTACGGCTTGCTACTGTGAGTTCCAAGTTATCCTGGGATTGTGCAATAGGGATTCCTCAGTTCTTACTATGTGCAAGCAAGGCTAGTCTATCCAATCAATCAATTGCGCCAATCATGAATTAGACGAGTTCCCGCGGGACGTCCGTCGTCAATTGTACCATGTAATAATAATATAAGCAGATATCGCTCCCTACCCGTGTGGCAGATATGCAGTATCTGTGGAAACCAGCCGGCCTGTCGGGCACTTAATAGTCCCGAAGAGGGCTGCCATGTAAGAACTCGGGAACCCATTCTCTCCATGTAATCATTATTTTATTTAGTAGCCTCTATGTTAATTGAAATCCCATGCCGTGGATCATGGTCATTCAGAATGAGTACTTTCGTACAAGTACGATATGCACAACTCTACAACGATGCCCGTGCGGTTAGGTTGTAGGTTTTACATAGCGTAATGCAACAATCAAAATTAACCACAGAATAATCATGCCTTGACCATAGAGTACACATGATGCTTTTGTAGAAAATAAATAAATAAATAAATTGAAGCCTGCATGTGCCTGTATGCCGATACTCGAGATTAGCCAGTCGATTGCAATAGTTCATATGAACATGTCTCATTTATTTAATTCAATAAGACGACTAGCCAGTCTCTTAGTTCCCACTAGGAACGCATGATCAATTTATTAGTCAAGATAACAATCAAGGTCAATCAATGTCAATTCGGGACAAGAACCAGCCAAAAAGACATTATGGGCTATAGATGGATACCTATCTACTGGGAAATAAAATCTTATGCGACTGGGAAATAAAGATCTCATGCGGCTGGAAAATAAAGATTTCATGCGGCTGAGAAATAAAGATTTCATGCGGCTGGAAAATAAAGATTTCATGCGGCTGGGAAATAAAGATTTCATGCGGCTGGGAAATAAAGATTTCATGCGGCTGGGAAATAAAGATTTCATGCGGCTGGAAAATAAAGATTTCATGCGGCTGGAAAATAAAGATTTCATACGGCTGGGAAATAAAGATTTCATACGGCTGAGAAATAAAGATTTTCATGCGGCTGAGAAATAAAGATTTCATGCGGCTGGAAAATAAAGATTTTATGCGGCTGAGAAATAAAGATTTCATGCGGCTGGGACTGTTCTTTTTTTTCGAATTTTCTGAGAACGGAACCATGGAAGCCATTGCTTCCAAGCTCTCTAAATCCGTCATTCCAAGCCCAAATCTGGACTTCCATAGGTCGAAATGGGGTAGAACGAAATTCTCTACAACAAGGAACCAACAAAACTTGAAAATAACAAGGTTAGCTAGATCAAAACCCGAGAATCCGAAAATACAACAAGTTTAGATCTACACAAAATAAGCCATGGAAATTAAAAATGTTAAGTGCTAAAGTATCTAAGAATCCTGTGAGAGAGACAATAGAACAACAAAAATGGAGATCCATCAAGAAGCAAGTTGTACTTGCCTAGCTCTCCTAGGTTGGTGGAAGAGTTATGAGGAAGAAGATGAGTAATGAGAAGAAGTAAATGAAGAGAGAGAAAGGGTTTTAGGGTTTTAAATGGGGGTGGTGGTAGGTGGGTTCATGTTGAACCATCCAAGGCCGGAAAATAAACCAACTCGGGCCGAACCCAAAAGCAAAGCAGAAAGTAAAATGCAGAAAAATAATTAGCAAAAAATTTAAAAAATTTAAATACAGAACAATACATGATAAATATTAAATAAATACATTCCAGCAGTACATGTATTTAGAATACGTATTCCGGGAACGGGAAGTGACAGATATGATCAACTACATGTGGGTAATGCCACTACTTGTCTGTAGGCCAAAGGCTTTATGATTGATAGGGCTAGGGCTTGGAGATATTACAACGCCAGGGGCACGAAAGCTGTATTTTCTATGCCCTATAATCTTCAGCAAGGTCCGCGTATGTTATATACATACGCAAATTTTTATACTTCGGCAAACACTTTTACTGAAAGCTTTCATCTTGCTCATAGCTTTGTGAGTGACAAGAGGTCTCAATTAGGAGAACACACTGCACAATTATTTTGAGATATAGAGAATAAAGATCCCGCAGATCCACTGCTGGAAGCTTCTATTGTCAAGAACTATCCAGATGAGGTACATGATCCTTTGGACGTATCTTTAAAGGTACGGAAAGAGAAATCCCCTGCCAAGGGGTTAAGAAAAAGAAAAACTAAGGAGTCAACGGCCCTCCTTCAACTTGATGATAGACCTGCTTCGCCTAGAGTTCAGGAAAAGAAGCAAAGAAGTTCATTGGTCATAAATGAGCCAACGACTATGAGAATAACTCGTTCTTAGTCTAAACAGATGCTCCTTGGTACCTCTCCCGAAGAGAAGGAGGCCACTCCTTCTTCTATTCAAAAACAAGGAGGGGTTACTCAAGAAGGAACGTCTACTGCCTCGATCAATCTGGATGATGATCGCACTGGAGCTGCTGAGGAATTGGTTGCACCACCACACAGAGAAGTCAGGAGAAAATTGTTAGTGAACCGAGAAGTTCTTCGAAGAACTGATACGTCTTCTGTCCCTCCCCCACCAATGGAATCTACCAGCCATCTGGAACAAGATTTACCACCTCATGAAGGTAATATCAGGATTTTGATATACATCGATATATATTTTTCTTTGAAAGATGTACATTTAATTGATTCCTTTATTTACAGTGGCTACTTCAGCAGATATCCAGCCTTCTGCCATGACTATAGAGGCCCCAAGATCGAATATTTTGGTGGTAAGTATTCCCGCTAATGTACTTGCTGCAGCGGGGATAACGGTTCCTTCACCAACTCCCGTTACTCCAATAACCATCTCTCCAGAGAAAGATCTGCCTCTTCAAAAAGGAGTGATAAATTCTCCAGAGGCTCAAGATCCTACTCACTCTGAAGAGGATCGAGAGATGATAGACGCGTTAACAGATTGCGGCTATGATGACGAATCATTTGGTGATGACTGAAATAGTACCGCTAAGGAGGGACAAATTTTAGTGGATGTTCTATCACCTCAAGAATTACCGGCTAATGAAGTATAGTCAACTGCTGAGGGAGAGAAAAACCTGGTTATCGATGAAGGGCATGCTAGTCCTAGAATCGATGAACCCAGAATTCCCGAAAAAGTAGGCGTAACTCAACCCGAGGCTTCCGGAGTGGTAAACACTAAAGAGTTAGTAGATCAAACTCCAATTACTCTGCCACCTCAAACTGAATCAGGGGCTGGAAGTAGTCAAGCTACGATGTCTGCGGACACCATATCGAGGCTTCAGATGGAACCATCCAGACCTCTTGAGACTCCACATGTAATGCCCGGCTCAGGTAGATTTCTAAAAAATGATTTATTTATCTTAACTCCTTCAACATTGTACATCGTTCTTAACAAATGGCATATGTAAATTACAGAAGGACCTACAGGAACCACCAGCTCAACGATGGCTCCCTTGGACAAAGGAACCCCAGCAGGAGAGGGGAGCTCTTCCCATATCAGTGCACAAGATGAAGCGCCTCCAACTGTTAAAGTTGTAGAGACTCCAGCAGAAGTGGTAGCCATCCCAAGTGCTGCAGCGGCCAACAAGTTTATGGTGGATTCCTTCACCAAAGTCTTCTTCACATCTTTGGAGCCTTTAATTCATCGGATAATGGAGAGAGAGGATGTTCCATTCAGCACAGTCAGAAATCCCTTCTCATTTTTAATTGGAGGCATCCGCAGCCAAGGAGATAAGGCTCGGGCTACTTTCCTGGAGCATATTTTGGATGAGCTGGAGGAGTCAATTAAGGCTTATAAAGACCTCAAAAGAGAAAATGTTGAGCTGCTAGTGGATGCAGAATATGAAGCTATGGCTCGTGAGGCTGAAACTTGTAAAGCCAATTTTGAAGCTTTCTTACTGGCTTTCACGAGACAATCTTCCGAGCTGGATATCCAGATCTCTGAAGTAGCTTCTACTGCCGAGAGTCATAAAGCTGCAACTACGGATAAGGAAAAGAAAGCTTCTGATCTGGAGGCTGAAATCGTCCAGCTTCAGGAAGTGCTCAAAGCCATCAAGCAGGGTATAGAACAAGAAACTCAGCTCCATCAGGCTGCTATCAACCAGTTAGATGTTTTGAAGCGTCAAAAGGATGACTTTGACCGGGTACAAAATGAAGAACTAGCCCGTCAAACAGCCGCTCTGCACCCATTTGACCCAGAGTCAGGAAGGGTTGAGGCCAGGCAACGGGTGCTAGATTCTTGTACCGAAAGAGCTAAAGCCTTGAAGAAGCGGATTATGGATCTCATCACTTACTCTTTGGAATAAAATGACCAAAAAATGTTATCTTTTTCTTTATGATGTATCTTTTTGAACATTTTAATCAAAAGGAAATGAAATGAGAAATTTTTTCTGTGGTTCCATTACTTGTTGCATACCTTGTTATAGATATAAGTAATAGAACAGAAAATATATTCATAGATACTGGACGTGATATATTTCTTGATTAGAAAATAACGATATTTATTACATCTGCTCGGAGGTAATGTGGACGTGGCAGAATATAATGTTGAAAATATTGTTATTTCAATAGACAATTTTGTCAGAGGTAATAGGGACGTGACAAGTTGCTGACGCAGATATTGGAATTCAGAGGTGCAGAGAACGTGAATTCTTTTTTCTATTTTAGATTTGAGGATTTATCATCTATGGCTTTATTTACGAGAAAGTAAATAAAAGACAATAAATGCTAAGACTGATGAAATGAATGAATGGACAGTCATACTTCTTAGGAAAGAGAAAATGAATGAAATGAACAGTCACTTCGGTTCTCGAGAAGGAGAATGAATGAACAATCAGACTCTTTTAGGGAGAAGAAGTGAATGAATGAACAGTTGGACTTCTTTCGAGGAGGAAAAGTCGCATCAGTTTTTGAAGCCGATTATCTAGTCATTCTGTCTATAAATAGAACAGAACTTCTGTAGATGTTGTCAACTTCTTTTCTCTCAGTACAGAATGTCTTCCGAAGACACGTTCACTCCAAAGATTGAAGATACGATTGAGACGCCTCCTTCTGAGCCTCCGGTGCCTCCTCAGAAAGAAGTAGGAGAAGGCTCGACTGTTCCAGCACCAGAACAGGACCTGATTGCTAAGTTGGTGGAGCCTGAGAAGACTGCTGAAGAAGATGCTGTGAGGACATCTGCCTGTGAGTTGCTGGTGTTTTCAGACAACGAGATGTTTGAATTGCTGGCAAATTATGTATTTAACCAGGAAGGGTCGGGTCCTCGTCCCCGTCCTTGATATTATGTACCTTTTTCTACTTTTAAATAATATGAATAAAAAAATGAGTTTTATTTACATCATTTCTCTGAATGAAAACATTTTGCTCTTATACATAATATTTCTTGAGAAATTTGCCATTGATAGGCATCATAGCAATTCTGCCATCAATATCTGTTAATTGGTAGGCTCCATTTGAGAAAACCTTGTTCACCATATAAGGACCTTCCTATTTCGTCTCGAATTTGCCTTTGCTCATGTGGGTCATAGTCATAGGACGTATGACCGTAAGAACTAGCTTGCCTTCCTGAAATGTTCGCACTTTGACTTTGCGATTAAAAGCTTTTGTGATACGGGCCTGATATAATTCGAAATGTTGTTAAGCTAGTAGCCTTTTCACATCGAGCGCCTCCAATTCTTGAAGTCGGAGACGGTCATTGTTTTCTGTGGTAAGTTCATTAGCAATGGCAATTCTCAAGGATGGAATTTGAATTTCCAGCGGTAAGACAGCTTCACATCCATATACCAGAGAAAAATGTGTGCAACCTGTGGGATTACGGACTGTAGTACGATAAGCCCATAGACATTCTCCAAGCTTATCACTCCAATTAAGTTTCTGCAGGATTATAGGCCGTAGAAGCAATATTATTGATTCGGTTGTCATTACATAACCTAGTAAACTTTTGACTGATGAACTGTGGTCCATTATCATGGATGAGCCGACGAGGTATGCCAAATTTGTATATCACATAATGTTTGATAAAGTTAATAACACTGCTAGTCTTCACTTCAGCTAAAGGTATGGCTTTAGTCCATTTAGAAAAATAATCGATTATAGCCAAGATAAACCGATATCCTTTAGACGAAGGAGGATTGATAGGACCAATTACATCCATGCCCCAAGCTTCGAAGGGTTATGAGGCAGCAGTCGGGTGAAGAAATTTTGACGGTTGGTGAATGAAGTCTGCATGAATTTGACACGCTCGACATTTCCTTGCATAATCAATAGCATCTGATACCATAGAGGGCCAGTAGTAGCCCATACGTCGGATACGATCTTGTAATTTGGGACCGGGCTGATGTGCTCCACAAACGCCGTCATGAGCTTCGCGTAATATCTGCTTAGCTTCGTTAGGATCTTCAGGTAGTATATCATGTACTACAAAGTCGTGAAAGGTGCTCTCCAATCTTCGCTGATAACATTGACTTCAGTTGAATTGCTGAATTCAATATTATGGTTATTTTCAATACAAAAGAGTTCTCTATTGGAGATAACAACCATTTGTTGTCTTTTGACCGGAATTGCCAAGACCGCTGCTAGGTTAGCTAAGGCATCAGCTTCTGTGTTGCATGCTCGACGTACATGTTCTATGAAGAACCCTTTGAACGAGGAAGCTATTCTGATAGCCACTTCGTGGTATGGTACCAGATCTTGATGTTGAACTTCATATGTACCTCTAACCTGATTAACAATCAGCTTAGAATTACCATATACTTTGAGATATTCAATATCCAGTTGTTTGGCTAACTGGAGTCCAATGAGTAAAGTATTGTATTCTGCTACGTTGTTGGAGCACGATTTATCTAAAGAATAAGCTCTCTGAATAGCTAATCCATCTGGTGAAACGAGAACAATTCCTACTCCAGCGACAAGGGTGCCTCCAGGTCCAATTCTAGATGCTCTATCGAAGAATAAACGCCAAGTAGGAAATTCTTCTGAGATCATATTTGATTCCAACGTCTCATCTGGAATCTCATCATAGAGTTTAGATGTCTCAGGGATAGGATGAGCTGCTAAGAAATCAACGAGTGCTTGGCCTTTCACAGACTTTTGTGGAACATACACCATGTCATATTGTGCTAATAATATGACCCATGTAGCAAGCCTAGAATTGAGTGTACTGGGCTTCTTCATTAAGACCCGCAGAGGATTAACTCGGAAAATAACATGAATGGTTTGGCCGATGATGTAATGCCTTGTCTTTTGAACGCCAAACATTAAGGCTAAGCATTCCTTCTCTACCGGACTATAACGATATTCAGCTCCAATCATCGTCCGACTAAGGTAATAGATAGCTTGTTCATGACCTTCTTTGTTCTTCTGAGCTAACAAAGCTCCCAATGAAAGGTCCATCGCCCGGACATACATCAAGAAGGGTATTCCTGAGATCGGTGGTACTAGGACCGGTGGACTCAATCAAATATCGCTTTATGTCATCAAATGCTCGTTGACATTTTTCTATCCAAATAAAAGATAGACCTTTCTTCATTAGCTGAGTAAATGGTCTGCAATGTCCAGACAAATTCGAAATGAACCTCCTGATGTAAGCAAGTCGACCCTCAAATCCTCGTAGCTCTTTTAGGTTGCGTGGAGGATGCATCTCTTGAATGGCTTTGATCTTCTCGGGATCAACGTGTATACCTTTAGAGGTAATGACGAATCCGAAAAATTTGCTACTAGAGACTCCTAAGAAAGATTTGGTGGGGTTCATTTTGAGTTGATGCTGGCATATTAGATTGAAGATGGTTCTTAAATCTTGGGTATGATCTTCTTTTAGACGACTTTTGACAGCAATATCGTCAACATAGCATTCGACGGTCTTACACAAATGATCTCGAAAGATAGTACTCATAGCCCGCTAGTAAGTTACACCCGCATTCTTAAGACCGAAAGGCATGACTGTATGGCAGTATATTTCGCGGGGAGTACGGAATGAAGTGTGTTTTTCATCTTCAGGATTCATCCAGATTTGACTGTATCCAGAAACCCATCCATGAAAGAGATTCATTCGAATCCACAAGTATTGTCGATCATGACATCAGTAATTGGGAGAGAAAATTTATCTTTAGGACAAGCGTCATTGAGATCTCGAAAGTCTATGCACACTCGAACTTTCCCGGTCTTCTTCAAGACTGGTACAACGTTGGCTACCCAGTCAGGATGTTGTTCTTCTCTGATAAAACCACAAGCGATAAGCTTTCTGACTTCATCATCTATCGCATCCATCATCTCAGGCTTGAATCGTCGTTGCTGTTGTTTGACTGGCTTGGCATTAGGCAAAATATTAAGTTTATGAGTTGCGACCTGAGGATCTAAACCTGGCATATCTTCATAGCTCCAGGCAAATACATTGATATATTCACGAATGAGGTGAATCAATTCTTGTTTATCATCTTCTGGGAGATTCTTGCTAATGAAGATCAGTTGCGGTATATCTTTCTCTCCATCATCGATCTGGATTAGTTGATCTTCGGTAGGTGGTTATCGTTGTTCAAAATGGAGTTTCTACTGAGTGTCCATCCTTTGCGCCTAAGGATCTATTTCAGGAGCTTCTTCAATATCATCCTTGTCATTCTCTGAGAACTCGTCATACACCATATTAGAAGATACTGTCACCCGATGGACATGACCAATACTGGTATCAGAGTCCCATGAAATGGAATCTGAAGAATTAAAGCGTTCATCTTTATCAGATTCAGAGGCTTGTGGAGTTATAACTGGTGAAGTATAGCCCAGACCATGTTTTGTTTTGCTATAGTATTGTTGTGATTTTCTTTTTGGAACATGAATACGAATAGGAATTCACCTTCCTTTGCCGCCATTGAGACCAGTTTTGAAATCATAGCCCATTTTATGGATGATTGCCTTGGATTGTGGACTATATGGACGTAGTTGTAGCCTTCATGTATCATCCTTTTCATTATCGCTGTCAGGCATGATTTTATGTTCTGTTCTTTTACTAAAAAGTATACGAGTTTCACCTTTCTTTCGAGAAGGCAGTAGGAAGAATGATTCTTGTATTGATTCAAATGATACCACATTTTGGAGAGATTGCACAACTCCTATTGTAAGTGGTTTGAAGCTATCTAGCATATCCAAATAACATCGAATATGATAAGAGACACAATATGCTGCAAAGGAGATGCTACTTTATTGATCTTTACATCATCATTTACAATAGGACCTTTAGCCTTAGAAGGCTTAGTCAGATTGATAACCAGAGAAGGAGAAGAAGAACGAGAAGGAGGGAGATTTTTTTTACGACGAAGGTCGATTACAAGTGGCTCAGAAGAGGTGAGCTCCCTTTGTTCCTGTCTAACACCAGGAGGCTGCTTCTTGTGAGAAGGAAGGTAAATAGTCAATGTCTTGGAAGACTGAGGACAGGAAGTACGTCCGTTGACATTGACCACCAGAATGTCATTTGGTACGCCTTTCTGTTCCACCTTCATGAATTCCTCTTCATACATACGAGAATCGTTGCAGTATGCTTCAACCCCCCTGAAAGGATTTAAGTCTGCAACTTCTTTCTATACTTCTCCATTACCATCCACATATTTGAAACATTGATGGAGAGTAGAAGGTACAATTTTGTGTTCGTAGAGGAATGGTCTTCCCAGCAAAGCATTGTATGAGCCATTATTATCAATCACATAGAAAGTCACCTTCGTACGAAGATTGCCGATTTGGAGTTTCAGGCGTATCTTCTCCAAAGGTTCACTTCTTCCTTGATTGAACCCCAAGATAGTAGTGATAGTGTAGAAAGGTTGTGCACCGGGATCTTCAAAGCGTCCAGCAAAGTCTTCGGCATGTTGCTAAGTGCATACCCTAGGTCAATCAGAATGCGATCGACTTTCATGGTGTCCACATATCCCGTGAAGTAGAGAGGACGATCATGACGATTGTCTTCTAACAACATGTCATCTTATGTAAATGTGATGTTGGGCATCAGTTCAAATACACTATGACAATGTGTACAACTGTTAGGCTCTTTTTCAGGCTTCTTGAGGAGAGTAAGACAAGCATCAGCCTGCATTAAGGCCTCACTCAGCGTTTCTCGAGTCTTATTTGAGCGTAAGAGTTCGAAGATTGACAATCTCGCTGGAGTGTTAGCCAATTGAGCCAGTATATCAAAATTATATGGCTTCTCAAGTCCTAGAGATGATGAATTCTTCAACGCTTTATCAAAGCGGATAGGTTGCTTTCCCTTGTCTGCGGATGTTGGTTTGGGAGAAATCGGTTCCACTATTGGCAAAGATGTAGATGGTATATTCTCAACAGGGGAAGATGATGCAGGAATAACATCAGGAGATGGAACAAGATTCTCTTGAGTTTCGGGATACTCTCGGAGGTAAGGTCTCCCAGATCTGGTGCCGATTAAAATTTCTTCTTCTGCTATAGGTTCAAAGGATACCATGTTGCAGCTCTTCGATTTAATTTTAGAACGCTTCTTTTGATTGAAAGAAGAAGGCACTTCAAAGTCTGCCACTAAATCTGGATGAATCCATATGATTTCTCCTTTATCAGTGGATAGCAGAACAAGACCCTCATTTTGGGGAGGTGGAAGATTCACGATCTCAAGACTAGCCCTCGGAATGGGGATAACACCATCTTGCACCAGTTGCGGCGGAAAGTCACCAAATTGCATAGAGATGACATTGGCTGTCACGATTTTCTCGTCCTGTTGGAGCGTAACTACACCAGAGTTGACCATCTCTTAGATTTTGCCCTTGAGCATGTAGCATGCTCGAGTTGGATGCCCTATAAACATGTGATAAACACAATATTTAGGGTGATCAGTCTTACCAACTTTCTCTGGCCGTTTTGCCTTCGACAATTAAAGCTTATTACTTTTGATCATACAATCGAAGATGCTCATGATATCATCTTCATCGAAATAATACTCTTCTTTTGGACAAGGTGCTTTTTGTGGTGGTGCTGATGGAGTGAGTGTAGGCTGAGCGACATTAACAACCAATGATTCCTTGCCCTTGAGATTGATGGCCAACGTTTTCTTGCCCTTACGATTGTTCTGGCAATTATTATTGCCAGATGTAGGATGTTCGTCTTGGTTAGGATTAGCCATTTGAACTCCTAGCTGTTTGAACTTCTCAGCACTGACCTTCGCAGCTTTGGCATTCACAATGAAAGAAGGCCAGTCTTGGAATTGTGTTGATCCTGTCCAAATGCTAATAACAGGCAACAAGTTTAATTTGCAGGTGTCTATTGTTACAGCAGATGGAGTTCCTAGGGGCATTTTAAGTGCCTCACGGCAGAATCTTTCAATGAAATTATCAGTGGTCTCATTGTGTTTTGTTTGATTTTAATGAGGGCAGACATAGTTATGTCGTTGACCCCCTCATAAAATTATTCCAAGAACATTTGCTTGAAACCAACAAAGGAGGTTATGCAGCCATCAGGTAAACTACGATACCAGTCATATGCTGTACGGACTAAACAACCGACGAACACCCTGGTAAGAAGAGCATCATTTGGCTGCAATTGATCAGTCATCACTTCAAAGTGATTGATATACTGACTTGGAGAAGTGTTGCCATCAAACAGCATAATGGTAGGAAGCTTGTATTTAGGTGGAAATTGAACCTCCTTCCATTTTGCAGGATAAGGTTGTTTTATCCCAAGTCTTTGTAGACAATCCTTCTGCTTATAGGCCTCAAACTGGGTGCGTAAGAGTTTTACAGCCTCATTAGCATCCCCTGATGACTGTGAATTGGTGGATTGATTCGGGATTTTAGGAGGAGGAACATCATGATAAATACCTCCCTCAGCACCAGACTGACTGGGAGCGACTTGAATCGATACAAAAGCAACATGGGGAAGCGGTACCCCCAGACCAATATTGACAGACACAGAAGATGCTATGAGCTCAGGATTTGTAGCATGATTCATGACCGATGGCATTGCATGTTGAGCCACGATTATGGTGTGCATACTTGCAACCATTTCAGCCTTGGTCTTCAGTTTGTCTTCCAGTACAGCAATTCGTTGTTCTTGACTGGCTGAACTAGAAGCGTCTTGGTCTTCTATAACGGCATATGCTGTCACCTCTCTTGCTACTATTGACGAGATAGTTTGTTCAGAGCTTTCACTATCTACGTCAAAGTCAGATAGAGAATCCTCCCCCAGATGAGTGATGGGGAGATCTTCCTTATTAAAGACATCTTGGTCCAAATCCCAATTTTTCGATCTGGTATGTTGAAAGACCCCTTCATTGGATTCACGGAGTTGACCCAAGTACCGCTGACTAGGATTGCGAGACGTGCCACGCTTTGAAGATTTTCTACCCAGTGTCCCGGGAAGTCATATTGATAGAAGCATATAACAGCTCATCTTCATCTACCATCATGGGTTCAGGGGTTGAAGCATAGTTCAGATGATCAAAGACAGATCGCTTTGCTGATTGACAACAACACTTGATAACCACTTCATGAATGCAGTGGCGTTCTTATGGGTGGATTAGAGGTGAGTGCGATGTCTTCGCGATCTCCCGTTTTTGTGTAAGACGTTCCCGGAGATCAGTTACCACCATGGGACGAGAAGAAGTCGGAGGAACGTATTCCTTAATGATGTTAGGAACATGACGCTGGTTCTTAAGATGCTTAGTTTCGTGGGTGTACAGGGAAGTACTTAACTCATTGGCATAAGTGGTTGGGTCTTTCTCTTCAAAGATGTGTTTTTGGTGTAAGTTGGCCCTTGACATAGGATGTTTACGTTTAACCGAGGTTGATACTGATTGGCGCCTGTTGAGATAAGCGCGCAAATCAGATAATTCTACTCCCAGTGCATCTATTTGAGATACTAGCAATTTTTCTTGCTTGGATCTTGAGATATGCAAGGTTGGAAGATCTTGGGCAGTTGCCATAGGGGTAGGCATGATGCCTCTTTGATCGGCATTCTTCCCCCTGGCAGAGATTTGAAGACCTCCGTTGAGAATAGAGGAATCTCTGTTCACGGGAGTTCTCATTTTGACTGGTGCAAATGTACAGTTTGAGATATTTTCCTCCGAATCATAGACTGGGGAAGATTGAGAAAAGACCAAAGGGTGCTTTCCTTTATTTTGTGAAGGGTTAGCTAAATAGCGTTTCCCTCTGTTTTGTTGTTGAACCAAAGTAGGCGCAGGTTGCGCAAGTTGTGGAAGTGTCAAAGGGCCCTTCCCTTTGTTCTGTCTAGTACTAGCACTAGAATATTGCTTCTCCAAGTTCAGAACTGGAGAAGAAGAGGGAATAGCCAAAAGGCTATTTTCCTTGGGTTGTGCCAGGGTAACATAGTGTGTAGGTTGCGCCTGGGCAACATGATGCATAGGTTGCGCCATGGCAGAACTGGCCACTGGTTACGCTTTGGCAGCAAAGTGAGTGGGTTGCGCCTCGGCAGCAGGATGCATAGGTTGCGCCTTGGCAACAGAGGCAGATTGCTCCTTGGCCACAGAGTGCTCAGGTTGCGCCTTTGCCACAGAGCGCTCAGGTTGCGCCCTGGCAACAGAGGCAGATTGTGCCTTGGTCACAGAGTGCTCAGGTTGTGCCTTGGCCACAGAGCGCTCAGGTTGTGCCTTGGAAACAGAGGTAGATTGCGCATTGGCAACAGAAGGCTCAGGTTGCGCCTTGGCCACAGAACCCTCAGGTTGCACCTTGGCCACAGTGTCACGATCCGCTACCCAAATTGTTGGGCCGGGCCGAGTCTACGCTTGAGATAAAACGTAGTAAGCTGTTCTAAAGACTAACAAGATAAGATCAAAGTGTGCTAACAGTTCTATATGTCATATTGAGTCAGAAAATATCCCAAACACAAAATCATCTCATATATAAATATGTTACAAATACATAGTCAAGACATAAAACTGGATACAGGTCCAGTATCAAAATACATAGTCAAAATATGACTACCTCAAAAGTTCCAAGCAACTAAACAAACTAGACGAGTTTTTCCGTAGGTACATCCTCGTAAGGTAAAGTCTGATCCTCGATGGCAACCCCATAATAAGAATCACATAGCAACTCCTCCTCGGTAAGTATACCTATAACGTTATCCTGTCAGGACGGGAGCAAGTACTGATTCTAACAAACTAAATATACGAAGCATAAAATAAACTGAAGTGTAATAAACAGGAATCATGGCATATCTTGATTTATCCAGTTTTAGATACATTTCATCATGGCAATATAAGTTTGTTTTAAAGTTTAAAACTGTAGCATATACGTGATCGGTCAATAGGTAAATAGGATGTACAGTGGTACATATCAATTTTCTAAAGTGCACATACGTACACTCAACGGCATCGGTGATATCTATACACAAATGCGGGATCAGACATACGACAAAGTTGCATATAGAATGTAACAGTGCATGGTAAATAGATACGGAGAAGGAGGGCATGATCACGTACTCTACTAACATTTTCCCTATAACCGTTTTATAACATGTGGGTGATACGAGAACATTATAAAGCATAGTGGATACTGAGAGCAGTATATAAAGTATGTGAAACATGGAGAAATATGACTTGCAGTTTAGGTATCAGTATTTAACATAGTTTTTACACAATTCATTGTATGCAGTAAATAAAGTTTGTAGAGGTACTTACCTTGTACAAAGCAAGTGTAAGTATATGAATCTATAGATATCCTGGTGTCTCGTCACTGTAAAAATGATACATAAACTTAGTTTTTATACTAAGCTAAATACTAGGACACTTGTGGTGCGACACGACTTTTTGACTGGACACCTAGCCAAATGATGACTTTAGCATAGAAGACCAATGTGGGGTGACACAATATCTAAACCAACTTCCTAGGTCCTTTACACTATGTTAGGGTGAGGTCCAATACTACAATATCCTAAAATCACACAATACATCGCAAGTCGAAATTATTCAATAAATAAATCAGACTTTACACTTTGTTCTAATAATTTTTAAGATAGGCAAAAGGCTTAAATATACATAAAATAAACTACCAAAATGATCCTTGTTAATTATAGAAATTTATACTATTTTTTTTTGGAATTTATAAATCTCATAGATATTTATTAAAAATCAATAAACATAAGTACCCTGAAAATGAGTTCTGTTTTCCTATTTTTATAAAATGCCAAAAGTACTTACTAAATCCTGGAAAAATTGTATTAAATTATCTAAATTAACATAGTATTTAAATACAAATTTTCCCATATTTTTTCAAAAATAAAATTATATATAAAAATTCAAATACAGCAAGTTCTAATTTCTGGAAAATAAATAAATAATTATTTACTATTTTGTCCACGTATACGAAATTGAACCGGAGTCCAGATACGGGACCCAAAGCCATGAATCAAGTCTGATATGACTCGTACCGGCCTTGAATGTATTTAGGCTCAATTAAGTCCACAGAACCCATGCTAGGTCTGGACTCAAATGGCCAAAATTCACAGTTTACAAAAATACTGATTTTAAACATATAAATAAAATAATATATTTTAATGCAGTAAAATATGCATATCATTAATATTTATTGACACTAAAATAATATGTAAATATAGCATAAATATATGTATATAAAAACACAAAAAAATTATATATATATATATATATATATATATATATATATATATATATATATATATATATATATATATATATATATATATATATAACAAATATATATATTAAAATATATATATATTAAAAAATATATATATATATATATATATATATATATATATATATATATATATATATATATATATATATATATATATATATATATATATATATATATATATATATATACATATATATAAATACTCAGCCCAAACCCATACCCATTATAAACAGTAAATCCATTAAATTAAAACCCATTAAAATATATATATATATATACATATATATATATATATATATATATATATATATACATATATATATATATATATATATATATATATATATATATATATATATATATATATATACTCAGCCCAAACCCATACCCATTATAAACAGTAAATCCATTAAATTAAAACCCATTACTGTGCGGGTTAAATCCGTTACTGTTCAACCCGAACCCATTAAACCATTAAATTTAACCCGTGTCCTGACAGTTAAGGACACGAGTATTGAACCCGACACCGAGTCCTGTGTCCGAGGGAAACACGAAGGTTCTGATACGAATTTCTCATGTCCGAGTCCACCACTGGACTCCTCATGTTCAGGCGAGTCTAGTGACATAAACACGAGACACAGAGTGACACGAGAGGCGAGATGACACGTACATATCCGATGGACGGTGGCTGTCGAAGGCGCTACACGGTGGAGGAGGCGTCGTGGTCGGCGGCGAAGGGTGGCGCTGGGTTCGTCTCGTCGAGGCGAACAAGATGGTGGTGGTTGATTGCGACGGCGATGGCTGTAACGACGGCGACAGCAAAGGTCTAACTCCGATGAGCTCGTCGGAGAAGAAGGGGGCTAGGGCGGTGGCTAGGGTGGTCGGAGTGGTGAATGGGGTTAGGGTTTCGGGTCGGGGGCCTATTTATAAGGTCGGGTTGGTCTTAGATTAGGGTTTCGATTAGGTTTTAGGGTTAGATTTAGGAATTAGGGTTAGGGTTTTGGCCGGGGTCGACGGATTAGTCGGGGACGAAAGCGGTGGTCAACGGACTTTTACAGAAACTCCCCCAATATTTGATATTATACAAAGCCCCCACCGCCTTGTTTATGTGCAAAATATAATTTGCATAAACCCCCCTTCCCGCTCTGCTCTGTGCAATTTAAATTTGCACAGACAATTAAAATATTACAAGCTGTATTTAAAACATTTAAAATAATTACACAATGCTATTAAAACAATTTAATAAATTACAAAATGATATTTTAAGCTTTAAAAACTATTTAAAAATTATTTAAAAAATTCTAGAAAATTCCTAATAATTATAATAATTTATTTTAAGGGTAAAAATGCTATTTAAAATAATAATTTCTTATTTAAAAATATTTTAAAATATCTAGGGGCTTAAAAATCTTTCTTCCTTGAAAAATTTTGTCCTCGAAATTCACAAGGATAGAAGACTCTACAAACATTTAATATAGCAAGCAATTCGAACAAAGACTAAGGCTACTATTAAGACTAACCTCTAAGGTATCAAGCAGGAACGGATGGTTCCCTCGCGGTTGTTGGGTCGAACAAGTAAGGATATCTCTCCCTCATGTTCGACTCCCTCTCCCAAGTAGATTCCTCCAGAGAGTGACGGCTCCAAGCTACTCGGACCAAGGGTATGACTTTGTTCCTCAGCCTCTTCTCCCTCCGGTCCAATATCTCCATTGGCTGCTCGATAACTGCAAGACTCGGTCCGATCTCCAACTCCGAATGATCTAGCACATGGCTGGGGTCTGGAACGTATCTCCTCAGCTGAGACACATGAAAGACATCGTGAACTCATGCTAGGTTGGGTAGAAGTGCAATGTATCTCGAACGGTCCAATGTATCTGGGGCTCAACTTGTCGCCTCGTCCGAACCGGATCGTTCCTCTAGTAGGTGATATCTTCACCAATACCATATCTCCGTCAGCGAATCGGTCTACGACTAGCATCGGCCCAGTATTTTTGCCTGTCCTGAGCAACTCTGAGTCTGTCTCTGATCATCCTGACCTTCTCTGCTGCAGCAGTGATCATCTCTGGCCCAAGCATAACTCTATCCCCAACATCATCCCAAAAGAGCGGTGTACGGCATCGTCGTCCATATAGTGCCTCGAAAGGAGACATACCGATGCTGGCTTGGTAGCTGTTGTTGTATGGCAACTCTACCAAGTACAGATGGTTCTCCCATGATCCCCCAAACTCCAGCACACAAGTCCTCAGCATGTCCTCTAGCGTCTGAATCGTCCTCTCAAACTGTCCATCGGTTTGTGGGTGGTATGTTGTACTGAACTTGGGCCGACTGCCCAACTCCTCCTGCAAGCTCCTCCAGTAATGGGATATGAATCTGCTGTCCCGGTCTAATACGATGCTCACTGGTACTCCGGTAAGCGAACTATCTGCTGCTTGTATAGCTCTGCCAACTTCTCGGTGGAAAGCCCCACCTTGAAGGGTATGAAGTGAGCACACTTCGTCGGCCTGTCAAAGATGACCCATATGGCATCCTTTCCTCCTTGGGAACGAGGAAGCCCTGAGACAAAATCCATCGTGATATGTTTCCACTTCCACTCGGGAATGGATAACGGCTGCAATAGACCAGCTGGCCTCTGACGCTCCGCCTTGACCTGCTGGCAAACTAGGCATCTCGAAATGAAGCGTGATACATCTCTCTTCATCCCGTGCCACCAAAGATGTTCCCGTAAGTCACGGTACATATTGTTGGCACCAGGGTGAATAGAATATCGTGATCGATGCGCCTCCTGCAAGACTGCCTCTATCAACTCTCCCTTTGGCATGCATAACCGGCTGCCATGCCTCAAGGATCCATCCTCTGCTACGGTAAAGTCATCAAGTAATCCAGCTAAAGCCTTGACTCTGAGTCTGCGGAGGCTATCATCTGTAGACTGAGTCTCCTTGATCTGCTCCATCAGACCTGACTGAATGTCTAGTGCCATCATCCGTATCACTGATCCTGGCTGAACTATCTCTATATCGAGCTTCTCCAGATCTTTCCGCAAATGTCGATCTATCATCAGATACCTTGCCATCGGATGCCTGCTCAGCGTATCCACCACCACATTTGCCTTCCCGACGTGATACTACAAATCGATGTCGAAGTCCTTCATCAACTCCAACCATCTTCTTTGCCTCATGTTCAGCTCCTTCTGCGTGAACACATACTTCAAGCTCTTATGGTCAGTAAAGATTTCCACTCGCTCTTCGTATAAGTAGTGTTACCACAACTTGAGTGCAAAGATCACCGCAGCCAACTCTAGGTCGTGGGTAGGATAGTTCCGTTCATGAGTCCGTAATTTCCTAGATGCATAAGCAATCACTTTTCCATGCTGCTGCTGGACATATCCTAGCCCCTTTTTCCGAAGCATCGCTGTAAATGGTGAAACCTCCAGATCCTGAAGGTAACGTTAGAACTGGAGCGGTCGTCAGCCTCCTCTTCAGCTCCTCAAATGCTGCCTGGCAGTCCTCTGACCAGATGTACTCTGCGTCCTTCCGTATCAGCTTCGTCATGGGTTCAGCTATCCAAGCAAAGTCCGGGACGAACATTCTATAATAGCTTGCTAAACCCAAGAAACTCCTGATCTCTGAAACCGATATCGGAGCCTTCCATGTCTCAACGGCAGCAATCTTCCTAGGATCTACTGAGATCCCCTCTCCAGTGACTACATGACCGAGAAACTCCACTCGGTCTAAAAAGAACTCGCACTTCGACAATTTGGCATACAACCTCTCCTTCCTCAGAATCTCCAAAACTGTCTGCAAGTGCTCTGCGTGCTCTTCCGACGTCTTCGAGTTTATCAGGATGTCATCGATAAATACTATGATGAACTTATCCAAATACTGGTGAAATGTCTTATTCATCAAGTTCATAAAGACAGCTGGCGCATTTGTGAGACCAAATGGCATCACCAAAAACTTGTACTGCCCATACTTCGTGTTGAATGCAGTCTTCTGGATGTCTTCAGCCCTGACTTTCACCTGGTGGTAACCAGATCTCAAATTTATCCTGGAAAATACCTTTTCCCCACTCAACTGGTCGAACAAATCATCTATCATGGGCAGAGGATATTTGTTCTTAATGGTGATGGTATTCAATGCCTGGTAGTCAATACACAACCGGACTGTACCATCCTTCTTCGGTACAAAGAGAACTGGCGCTCCCCATGGAGAAGCACTAGATCGAATATAACCCTTTTTCAATAGGTCATCGATCTGCTCCTTCATCTCTACGGCCTTCTTGGGGTTCACTCTATAGTAAGCCCTGGATACTGGTGATGAACCCGACACTAAATCTATAGTGAACTCCACATCTCTGTCAGACGAAAGTCCTAGAAGATCCTCTGGGAATACATCCATAAACTCTCTGATGATAGAGTATGGCGGTGCTAACTCCCTAACTGTCGCACAACAGTTCGGCTTTAGGCTGATCTCCGGCCCTGTCCTCCTGATACTGAATGGTGTCGTGCCTGTGGGAATGAACAGAATACTACCCTCATGACAGTCTATAGCTGCATGAGCATAGCTAAGCCAATCCATTCCCAATATGATATCATACCCGGAAAGTGGCATCATAAAGAATCGTCCCCCAAACTCTTTTCCAGCTATAGTAATAGAGCATCTATAGATAGCCCTAATGGGTACTGGTTTACCTCCCGTCATTACTCTACTCATCTCCTCGGTAGGTGTAGCTACTAAGTGGTGTTTATGCAAAAACACTAATGACAAGAAGCTATGCGATGCACCAGAATCAAATAAGCATAGAGCTAGAAAAATAGGCAAATAAACATGACCTGTGATGACGTCAGCTAAATAGTCTGGCTTCGAAACCTGCTCCGGCTCCGCCTCAAGAGCTAGACTATAAGCCTTCCCCTGGGGTCCCTTCTACTGCTGCAGATGTTGCCCGAACCTCTGCTGCTGAGTCGGGAGCGACGGTCCTCTAGATGGTGGTCCAGCACCTGGTACCCTCGCTACTGGGCAGTCTCGAAGCTGATGGGTGGTAGACCCATAAGCTAAACACTGCCCCAACCTCTTCTTACAGACGAAAGCGTCATGGCCTGGCCTCCTACAGAATGAACACACAGCTCCCTTCTGCTGTCGTGGTCCCGTGGCTCTAATTGGTGGGGTTGGGTGATATAGTGTGGGAGGACGATATGTCTGCTGGTGCGGCACCGGTGCTCTCGGCTGGAAATCCTGGCGCTTGGAAGGTCCCTCGTGGTGTACAGAAGCCGGCCTCTTACAAGACAGAAGATGCTCCTCTATGCTCCGGGCCAACTCTAGGCTCTGGTAGTAGTCAGTCGTCCCGTTTGCCACTAGGAGAATGCCAATGTCTGGGACTAGACCATGGTAAAACCTACACGTCATCTCCTCTGGGTCTGCAACCAGACTAGGAGCGAAACGACTCAAACGACTAAACTCTGCTGCGTACTTGTCAACAGAACGGTTCTCCTGCTGAATGTTCTGGAATTGTAGCCCCATGGCTACTCTAGCGGTGGTCGAGAAGAATTTCTTCTTGAACTGGATCTTGAACTGATCCCATGTGGCCCTCCCTCTCGTAAATAGTAGCTCATTCCTGAACCAAACTCCTGCCAAGTCTGTCAGCAGAAATTCTGCTGCCTCGACCTAAAGGTCACCCGGCAACCTAGCTCCGAGGAGCTTCCTCTCTACCGAGTCTAGCCAGTCATCTGCTACTACGATGCCTTCAGTCCCCATAAACTCCCTGGGGTACAAGCCCAAGAAGTCCTTGATGTTTCCCGCTCTCTGCCGTGGCTCTACCGGTGGTGGGACCATGGTACGCTCCTCAGAACGCTCCATGCTCTGGCGGAGTAAGATGGTCTGCTCCTGATGGGTCGTTAGGAACCCCTGGATCAGAGTGAGTAGTTGGTTCCCGTCGAGAGTGATGGAAGCCTGGGTAGGTATACTAATAGGTGGTGGTGGGAGTATCGGGTCCTGCTGAGATTGTGATGTGGAAGGTGGTGGAGGCATCTGGGTTGGTAGATTTGTGGAGTGGAGGAGTATGGTAGGTGGAGGTGGAGGTGCATCGGTCAACTGGTCAACCGACTGGATAGAAGTGTGTCATTTTTAGGGGTGACATACTGGGACGAGCGTGTGAGCACTATCTAAATAATAAAAGAACTTATAAGAACTCTTTAAAGTAAACCATCATAAACAACAAAAAAGTCTAACTTGTAATAACGAGCATATGCTGCGATGAGTTTCCTATGTTGCAATCCTAGAAATCCTCTAGATGTTCTAAATGTTATTCCTAGTGTTGTCTAGTTACCTTAAGTGCCTAATTGCAGGCATGCTTGGTACAATGACGTAACCAAACAATTTAGTCAGGACCTGCATGGGCCACCACTAGAAATATGTCATGATCCGCTACCCAAATTGTTGGGCCGGGACGAGTCATGTCCAGCCTACGCTTGAGATAAAACGTAGTAAGCTGTTCTAAAGACTAACAAGATAAGATCAAAGTGTGCTAACAGTTTTATATGTCATATTGAGTCAGTAAATATCCCAAACAAAAAATCATCTCATATATAAATATGTTCCAAATATATAGTCTAGACATAAAACTGGATACAGGTCCAGTATCAAAATACATAGTCAAAACATGAGTACTCTCAAAAGTCCCGAGCAACTAAACAAACTAGACGAGTTTCTCCGTAGGTACATCCTCGTAAGGTAAAGTCTGATCCTCGATGGCAACCCCATAATAAGAATCACATAGCAACTCCTCCTCGGTAAGTATACCTACAACATTATCCTGTCAGGACGGGAGCAAGTACTGATTCTAACAAACTAAATATACGAAGCATGAAATGAACTGAAGTGTAATAAACAGGAATTATGGCATATCTTGATTTATCCAGTTTTAGATACATTTCATCATGGCAATATAAGTTTGTTTTAAAGTTTAAAATTGTAGCATGTACGTGATCGGTCAATAGGTAAATAGGATGTACAGTGGTACATATCAATTTTATGAAGTGCACATACGTACACTTAACGGCATCGGTGTATATCCATACACAAATGCGAGATCAGACATACGACATAGTTGCATATAGAATGTAACAGTACACGGTAAATACATACGGAGAAGTGGGACATGATCACGTACTCTACTAACAGTTTTCCCATAACCCGTTTTATAACATGTGGGTGATACGAGAACAGTATAAAGAATGGTGGATACTGAGAGCAGTATATAAAGTACGTGAAACATGGAAAAATATGACTTGCAGTTTAGGTATCAGTATTTAACATGGTTTTTATGCAATTTATTATATGCAGTAAATAAAGTTTGTAGAGGTACTTGCCTTGTGCAAAGCAAGTGTAAGTATATGAAGCTATGGATATCCTGGTGTCTCGTCACTGTAAAAATGATACATAAACTTAGTTTTTATACTAAGCTAAATACTAGGACACTTGTGGTACGACACGACTTTCTGACTGGACACCTAGCCAAATGATGACTTTAGCATAGGAGACCAATATGGGGTGACACAATACCGAAACCAACTTCCTAGGACCTTTACACTATGGTAGGGTGAGGTCCAATAATACAATATCCCAAAATCACACAATACATCGCAAATCATAATTATTCAATAAATAAATCAGACTGTACACTTTGTTCCAATAATTTTTAAGATAGGCAAAAAGCTTAAATATACATAAAATAAAGTCCCAAAATGATTCTTGTTAATTATAGAAATTTATACTACTTTTTCTGGAATTTATAAATCCTTATAGATATTTATTAAAAATCAGTAAACATAAGTACCCTGAAAATGAGTTCTATTTTCCTATTTTTATAAAATGCCAAAGTACTTATTAAATCATGGAAAAATTATATTAAATTAGATAAATTAACATAGTATTTAAATACAATTTCCTCCATATTTTTTCAGAATTTAAATTATTTATAAAAATTCAAATACAGCAAGTTACGATTTCTAGAAAATAAATAATTAATTATTTACTATTTTGTCCACGTATACGAAATTGAACCGGAGTCCAGATACGGGACCCAAAGCCATGAATCAAGTCTGATATGACTCGTACAGGCCTTGAATGTATTTAGGCTCAATTAAGTCTACAGAACCCATGCTAGGTCTGGACTCAAATGACCATAATTCACAATTTACAAAAATACTGATTTTAAACCCGTATATAAAATAATATATTTTAATGCAGTAAAATATACATATCATTAATATTTATTGACAATAAAATAATATGTAAATATAGCATAAATATATGTATATAAAAACACAAGTATGAACATATCCAAAAAGTATATACATATATAACAAATATGTTTATATATATATATATATATATATATATATATATATATATATATATATATATATATATATATATATATATATATATATAGAAAATACTTAATATAAAAAAATAGAAAATACTTAATATAAAAAATATATATAAATAAAGTATTTTTATATTTATATATATATATTTTTTTTCTTTACTATATATATATATATATATATATATATATATATATATATATATATATATATATACATATATATAAATACTCAGCCCAAATCCATTGGGCCCAAACCTATACCCATTATAAACAATAAACCCATTAAATTAAAACCCATTACTGTGCGGGTTAAACCCGTTACTGTTCAACCCGAACCCATTAAACTATTAAATTTAACCCGTGTCCTGACAGTTAAGGACACGAGTATTGAACCCGACACCGAGTCCTGTGTCCGAGGGAAACATGAAGGTTCTGACACGAATTTCTCGTGTCCGAGTCCACCACTGGACTCCTCGTGTTCAGGCGAGTCTAGTGACATAAACACAAGACACAGAGCGATACGAGATGACACGTACGTGTCCGATGGGTGGTGGCTGTTGAGGGCGCTACCCGGCGGAGGAGGCATCGTGGTCGACGGCGAAGGGTAGCGCTGGGTTCGTCTCGTCGAGGCGAACAAGATGGTGGTGGTTGATTGCGACGGCGATGACTGTAACGGCGGCGACAGCAAAGGTTTAACTCCGGCGAGCTCGTCGGAGAAGAAGGAGGCTAGGGCGGTGGCTAGGGTGGTCGGAGTGGTGAATGGGGTTAGGGTTTCAGGTCAGGGGCCTATTTATAGGGTCGGGCTGGTCTTAGATTAGGGTTTCGATTAGGTTTTAGGGTTAGATTTAGGAATTAGGCTTAGGGTTTTGGCCGGGGTCGGCAGATTAGTCGAGGACGAAGGTGGTGGTCAACGGACTTTTACAGAAACCCCCCCAATATTTGATATTATACAAAGCCCCCACCGCCTTGTTTATGTGCAAATATAATTTGCACAACCCCCTCCCCCCCGCTCTGTTCTGTGCTATTTAAATTGCACAGACAATTAAAATATTACAAGCTGCATTTAAAACATTTAAAATAATTACAAAATGCTATTAAAACAATTTAATAAATTACAAAATGATATTTTAAGCTTTAAAAACCATTTAAAAATTATTTTAAAAATTCTAGAAAATTCCTAAAAATTATAATAATTTATTTTAAGGGTAAAAATGCTATTTAAAATAATAATTTCTTATTTAAAATATTTTAAAATATCTAGGGGCTTACACACAGCAACCGTGGAAGGCTTAAGAGTCCACACAGAGCGCATTCTGTTCTTGGCAATAGTGCGCTGAGTGCTCTTGGTGTTGATCATGTCCTCGTAGGCTGTCTAGTTGACTTGAACAACCAGGGTCTTCTGCGTCTTGCCGATTGACGCGGTATCACATTAAGTTTTTACCTTCTCGTCGGAGGAAAAAGTCGTCCCCAGCAGAGTCGCCATTTTGTTTGCAAAAACAAAAAGTTTATTCCTAAAGTTGTACTTTTCCAGAATTCATTGTACTTTATACGATTCTTTTCAAGTTTGGAATAAACTTTTTGTTTTTGCAAACACACCCACATAGTTTTCATGTGCAGGCACAGGTAGAAGCTCGTGGCGCGGAGCTCACTTGGATGCGTCGAGGCACAAAGTTCCTTGGCGATTCGAAGCGTACGGCCGCGTGGAGTCAAGACTTATACATGACATAATGTTTGGACATTGCCTTCCGAAGCATCCGCTGGCTCAAGCATTGTATCGAAAGATGAGAGAGAGAGCAGTGTGACTTGTAAAATGAAAGAAAAGTAAGCTTGAGAGACTTGTAATCATGGCCTTGCGCCCATTGTAATCTTATTGTTCAATATCAATAAAGAGCACTTTTGAATAACTTGTGTTTTGCTTCTAAATTTTCGCTGCATGTTCAATATTTCTGCTTGGGACTTCTTTGCGACAACCCCGTCGCAGTCGCTGTAATCGGCCGTTATGAAACTGCCTTGCACGAGAGCAATCTAGTCTCGTACGACATCACACCTTAGCGAGGATGATCGCTCCTACGGGAGCGGGGTGTGATAGTGGTGTCTTGTGACAGTGAGTTCAGATACTCACTGTATCACTTGGTATCAAAGCATTAGGGATGAGGGTTAGCCCTTAGTTTAGTGCAGAGGTAACTTGGCCATTTGGCTAGTGTTTGGGCTAAGTCATTAGCCTAAGAACTAGGGTAAGTGAAAGGAGTGGTGTTCAGTCTCTGTTGACCCATGTCTGAGTACTACCTCACTTGATCTGTCCAAACTTGCTATACAACTTACCCTAACATACTGTTCTACTACCAGGTAGGTATTGCCTACAAGTTTGGTAATACACTTAGGATTAGTGGTAGTTAAAGGGTTATGTATTAATCCTATAACTATAGGATATGTGATATATTATATATAGGCATGAGATATGTGATATATACTAAACTATAGGCCATTATATAAACATAGCATATATTTATGTTATGGATATGAGTTTATGTATATAGATGCTATATATATATATATATATATATATATATATATATATATATATATTTATATATATATATATATACATAAACTCATATCCATAACATAAATATATGCTATATTTATATATATATATATATTTATGGATATGAGTTTATATATATATATATATATATATATATATATATATATATATATATATATATATATATATATATATATATATATATATATATATATATATATATAAAGAACACCCTCCATATTATTAATCAAGGCTCAAAATGCCGAAGCCTGACGCGTCTACAAGACCAGACTGTACAAGTAAACCATCCAAAAAGAAAAAGGAGGGGTAAACACAGAAAACGCCGAGGATTAGGGCTGGGGAAGCCAGAAAGAGGACGGGCTGTGGGAGCACAGAGTGCTCCTTTTACGACATTGGCGAAAGATCTCTCGGATGAGCTGGTCAGCTGAGTATTGGTGATCTTCGTATCTAGCCTTGTTGCGATTCTTCTAAATCGCCCATGTGGCGGCTGCTGCGACGATCTGGTGGCCGTGGAAAGCTCTTCCCCAGGAGGTCGCTAGATCGTGGAAGCATCCGCCCCCTTGCTCCATTCTGTAGGTGTGGCTGAGGATCCTCCATACCCTGCTTGGCAGGCTACCATGGCAGAAGATGTGATCGATAGTCTCGATCTGGCGATCTGAGCAGCAATTGCAAGCGGAAGCCAAGCTAATCCCTATGGTGTTGAGGATATCGTCGGTAGGCAGTTTCTTTCTGATGATTCTCCACATGAGGAAGGACCATTTCTTAGGGATGCATGAGTTCCAGTATTGATTGATGGGCTGCTGTGGCTGGCTGCCCCGAACCGTGGACAACTAGTCTCGCTGGCCTCACCGAGAAAGCCCCAGAAGCCTCGCTCGTCCATCTCAGGGCGTCTGCGTCGCTACCGATCTTCAATCTGCTCGCTTGAATGATCTCCACCGTGTTGTTGCCTGCCCATTCGCGAATCTTGTCCTAGTTCCAGTCTTCGCTAAAGTTGTTCCACAGGTCTCTGATTCTGCTGTCCGTGGGGATCTCCGTGCGCCGCGTGATCAGGCTGTCCCCTATCCATCGCTCCCTGAAGGGGTCCGACTCACCGTCCCCTAATTGAAGTCTCATCTCTGGCTCGGCTAGGTCACGTCCGCTAAGGATACGACGCTAAGCCGCTGATGATCTGCAGTTGGATATGGCCTCGGATGGATGGATATGCTTGAAGTACCTGTTCTTCATAAATCTGGTCCATAAATTCTCTTGCGTGCGAAGTTTCCACCACAGTTTTATTGAGAAAGCTTTCACGATGTGAATGAGTTTGGTAAATCCCAATCCTCCCTCCTCAGTGGGTAGAGCCATGGAATCCCAGCTAGCCCAGTGATGTTTGTTAATGCCATTGCAATGCCCACAAAAGAAATTACAAAAGATCTGCTCGATTGACGAAAGAACCTTCAAAGACGGGGAGCACGCTGCTAAGGTGTAGATGGAAATAGAGGTGAGCACGTGGTTGATAAGGATAATCTTGCCACCTGGGTATAAAGTCGCGTTATCCCACCCAGCAAGTTTGTTCCTGATTCGAGTGATCAGAGTCTCAAATATACCGGAGTTTGATTTACCATACAGAAGGGGGCAACCCAGATAGTTGAACGGGGGATGATTCACGGAGAAGCTCGTTAAGTGGGCGCTAATTGCGTGCTCTCTTTTGATATTGTGGTGGGCATAGATGACGCTCTTGACTGGGTTGATCTTCTGACCTGAGCAGGTAGAGTACCTCTGCAGGGTGTGTCGGACCACCGACACCGCTCCTTCGTCCCCGGACGAGAAAATTAGTAAATCGTCGGCAAAGGCCAAGTGAGTGATGATCGGGCATCCGCTGGATGTGTGATAGTGCTGGAAGTTCGGAATGTTGGCCATGTTGTTGAGGTTCCTGCTCAGAGCGTTGGCCGCTATGATAAAGACTGTGGATGATAGAGGGTCGCCTTGTCTAACCCCCTGCTGGATTTGAAAAATCCTCCGTCTTGGCCATTGATGACTGTGGAGAACCATGAGTTGCTGATAGATCTCCACACTAGGTTGGTCCAATTCTCGGAGAAGCCGAATGCCCTGAAGACCCAGATCATAAATTGCCAGTCCAGTCTATCGTAAGCTTTCTCCATATCGATTTTGACTGCAATGTTTCCCCCTCTGGCTGGGAACTTCATGCAGGTAATTAACTCTTGGGCTAGCATAATATTGTCATGGATGTTCCTTCCGCGAACAAAGCCGCCCTGCTCTTCAGAAATGATCTTGGGGAGGATTCTTGCCATTCTGGAAGCTATAATTTTGGATATGATCTTGTTGGTGAAAGTACACAGACTGATGGGTCGAAAGTCGCGAAAGGTCTCCAGGTTTTCTTTTTTCGGGATGAGGATAAGCTTGGCGCTGGAGATGGCTTTGGGGTAAGTGGCTCCTTGGAAGAATGCGATAGCCGCTTCGGTGATATCATGCTTGATAATATCCCAGCACTTGTGAAATAAGACTCCCGAGAAACCGTCCGGGCCAGGAGCACTATGCTCGTTGAGGGCCCAAATCGCCTCTTTCACTTCCTGAACAGTGGGGGTGCGCTCGAGCTGTGCGTTGTCAGCTTCAGTAATGAGAGAGGGAATTTGGTCCAAGAAGGCGTTGTCTTTGTGGACCGTTTCTTTGGAGAATAATTTGGAATAGAAGTCCGTGGCAGCTGCTTGGATGCCTACCTGGTCATTAATGAAGTTCCCTCTCTCGTCGGTGGTATGGTGGATCGCTAGCTATATATATATATATATATATATATATATATATATATATATATATATTAGGGAGTATATATATATAAAAAAAAAAAAAAATATATATATATATATATATATATATATATATATATATATATATATATATATATATAGATGTGTGAGATGTTGGTATGTATATGTTTATAGGAGAATAGCCTATGAGTTATATTGAGTTGTATACCCTAGAGTTGACCCTATTAGGCCTAACATGACTTGCTAACTAAAGTTTGACCAAAATCCTAGTTAGTTGACCTAGTTTGACTAGAATGTTGACCAGAGTTGACTTTGTCCTAGATTGACCTAGAATCATGTAGATTGTATTGTATCCTTCAATTATTACCTTTTGAATACTTTATAACTTGTATTGCTTTAAATAGGACATTTTGACTCCTGTTCGGACATCTGTATTCATCAGTCATTCAGGGTATCAGACGAGTACATTCTCTGATTGTTCTTTCATTTACTTATCGATTACTGTATTTCAGTTCTAGTTAGTTCTATTTGATTCTCTGTTACAAACACGAATTGGTATCTCTGAATTCATGTATGCAACACACATACTTTACTTGTCTAGCCTTAATTACAAGAACCATTACAAGAATCACCACTAGAATCACCTACTAGCATCATCATGTTCTGGCTGGACTTGTACTTTACTTTCGTGTCGGGTTATGGATTCACTTGTACTTGTCGGACGAAAAAATACTTGAGTAGACATGTAAATATTCCTAAATACTTGAACCACCTCCCTGTGACTTATACTCGAACGATAGCCATCCCTCACCTGATCAGTGTACGATGTACCGGATTTACCCCTAGCAGTTTACATGTCGATCTCAGTATTTTAAAACACACTTTTGAGTATTGTCTAGAATCATCACCAGGATCATTACAAGTATCATCTTACTCGAATCACCTACAAGAACCACCATACTAGAATCATTGATTGGAATCACACTCCACTCATATTGTATTAGACTCACACTGGAATCCCCCACTCGACTCATGTTGTACTAGACTCACACTGGTGTAGAAGCATGGAAAAGAACAGAAAAATCCATGCAGCTCAAAACAGAGGGAGTCTCATGCGGTTCAAAGAATCTCTCAGAGCTTCATGCGGCTCAAGAGTTTTATGCGGCTCAAAAGTTGCCAACATAGCCATGCGGCTCGAGTAAAAGCTACGTGGCCTCATGCGGCTCGCCTCTACAGCTGGCCATTGAGCAGCTGCCTCATTTAATGCTCTGACACAACAAGGCAGCTCTGACATAAAGGTGAACTGACAGCTCTGACATAAAGCTGCAATGATGACCCTGACATAATGGCGGTGCTCCTAGGGAAACGAAAAAAATCTCTATAGCTGGCACGATCCATCAAATCCCAATGTCTTCCATACGGCTATGACACGTGGCCAGCCGCATGCGGTTCAGGTGGAGGCCACCCCCATGCGGCTGCTACTCTCATGCGGCTCGGATCATGGGGGCCATCTTCATGCGGCTCAAATCCTGAGAAGCCACCACCATGCGGCCGCTACTCTCATGTGGCTCGGATCATGGGGACCATCTCCATGCGGCTCAAATGCTGAGAGGCCATGCCCATACAGCCTTGACACGTGGCCAGCCTTATGCGGTTCAGTTGGAAACCACCCTCATGCGACTCAGATTTCGGAGGCCACACCTATGCGGCTGCCACCTTCATGCAGTTCAAATCCTGAGAAACCACCCTCATGCGGCTCTGTCAAGACACCCTGTTCCCGTGGCTCACTGTTAGGACACGTGGCAGAAGATCAGTTTTCTCTGTGTCCCTACGGCTCGCAGCATAATGATGGTTGGACACGTGGCACCAAATCAATCAAGATTTATCAACAAATCCCAGCAACCAGATTTAGTGCAATCACCATAATTACCCGGATCAAATTAGATTTATTGCAATCAATGTCACGACCTGCACCCTAGAGTAAGGGCACGAGACGTGGGTACGTCCAGCCTACGCCGCAGTGTCAGCGGTAGAACGCTGTCCTAGGTCACAACATCTAACAGATAAGGGTAATAAACAGTTATACTCCCCGAATGGGGGTGACATAACATAATATATCTCAATCACATCTAAGGTAGAACATGAAAGGAAAGATAGATAAATATTCAAAAATGAAAACACAGAGATACAACCCAGAGTTCTAAGTGTCTAAATAAGTACATATCCAAATAACATCTCAGAAACTCAATACAGAATCCAGAAAGATAAAGACATCCTAATCTAGGAAAGTATCATCAACTGCTAGTAGGTCCAAGTCACTAGTGATGTCTAATGCTGCATCAAGAGGGGTAGACACCAGAGCCTCATCATTCACTGTAAAATTTTCAACAGGTCCAGTCAGGACGGAAACGAGCACATATCTCTCAAAACAGTTCATAGCAGGTTAGGAGTATAAATCATACAATAGAGTAAAATACAGGAAGTGCTGAAAAGGAAGTACGAGTAAACATGAGATATTTTATAACTAAAAGTAAATACATGATAGTAGAGACTGTAAGTGGCTACGTGATTTAGAGTACAATATGGTTATGTAAACGGCTTAGGGACACATGAATACAACTAAGAGGCACATGAATACAGCTACTGGAGATAATGATCACATAACCAATTCTACTCACCCCGCCCCAATCAATACACAAGGATCCATTCAAGTTACGTTATTGGCATATGAATACAGCTAAAGATATGTGAACTCATGTAATGAGTAGTACATGAGGCACATGATAAAGCACATGAAAGCACATGAGAACACGTGAATACATGAACTTAGTACGAGTACAAGGAGTACCTGATGCACATGATAAAGTACATGAGCATGAAATACCCAATGCACCCGAAGAGGGATAACATCTCAGGAAAGGATCCATATAGTACTAATCCGTGAAAATACGTGTCAGCATCATGTAAAGTAATCTAGAGCAAGAATATAGTCCAGATAAGTATAAAAAGATCAGAGAATGTACTCGCCTGCTAACTGAATGTCCAAGATGAAAGTACTGTCCGAGGAGTGGTGTCTGGCTCCTATTAGAACAACACAAGTCACAACAAGTCCAGAATAGTAATAAGATGCACTACGATGCATACTACATGAATTTAGGTCAATCTAGGCAAAAGTCAACTCTTGGTCAACTCTGGTCAACCCTAGAAGTCAAACTAGTCTATACTAGGCTAACAAGACTGTTCTAAGTCTAACCAGACTAAACAAGTCTAATCTAGACTCTACACTGACACACATACACTCACATAGGCCATAGGCTAAACCATGTCTAAACCAACCTATAAATCATATCACATATCAAATTTATAAGCCTAAATATGAAACACACATTAACACATTATACAATCTAGCATAGGAGCACATATACCATATAGGCTAACTATATGTATACTACACCTACATGAATATCTAATATATATATTTTGGCACATACATTATATATATAAGATACCTATACATATATACCTCAATACATATATATATATATACATGATGTATGGAAAAGGGGCACATGAATATGTGTCCAAATGTATGTGTGTGTATCATGAGAATTGTGTGTGTGTCAATTAGTGAGAGTGAGAGTGTTCAAGTGTGTGAATAGGTGTTAGGCAAAAACAGTGAGACACAAGAGTGTAAGACATGTGTGTGTATAGGATAAGTTTTTCATGAGACCATGTGCGTGTGTGAAGAGGGTATACCTAGGTGTGTGTGTGTGTAGAGGACTGAAAAACAGTAAAGGGTGTGATATATATAAGAGTGTAGGTGTGTGAAAGAGACACATAGACACTGAGTGGTGTGTGTATGTAACAGTGAGAATGTGAGTGTTAAAAGTGTGTAAATTAGTGAGGGAAACAGTGTAAACAAAACTCAGATTTTACTAAGGAGGAATCCCAGATTTTACATTGAAGAACCCCCTTCAAATCAGTCCATAGCAGGTTACCCAATCTCAGTTTGAGTCCCACATAAACATCCAAAAATCTCAGTTCATAATGAAACCCAAAAATCAGTTTATAAACTCATTAATCTCAGTTTTTTCAGTCTACACTTAATTCCAGATTTTAAGAGCCAAAACAAAACCAATTTATCCCAAAATCGACACACTCTTAGATAACATATAGGTGAACCAACTAGGGGTCTTAAACCACACTAATTAGCAGTATACAATGGTTAAATATGAAGGAAAAATCGAATTTAAAAACCTAGAACAGAACAGTAAAATAGAGACTGATATTAAAGATATCAGTAATTAGGGGAAATGGAGAATCAACATTAAAAATCGAGCTAAACACCCAAAACAGTGGTTGGTAATGTGAATACACATTGTACACGTGTCATGTGATGAGTTTGTGTCCACCCAAGTGGACACAAACGTGTCCAATCCAATTAAAACCTAAAATCAGAAAACTGGACACAGTGCAACAGGAAAGCATCGTGCACGTGTTCACAGTGTCCGTGCACACGACACAACGCGACACAAGCCACGTGGTTGTGTCCAAGTGTCGACCAAGTGTAGCGCTAGGGTTAGGACACCTTGCCACATTTCCACGAAACATATGCGTGACACAAGACACGCGTATCTGTGCTCAAAACTGACAGCACACAGTGCAGTGCAAAAATGGTGCAGGAGCTCGTACGTGTCCGACACGACATGTAGGGCTCTAAAACATCGGGAGCCCCGTGTCAGTGTCAGCCCCGAGACACATTCTAAGTTTCACGTGTCGAGGAGCCGTGTCCAGGGCGTTGTGTCCCCCGAAATGCAGGACATGCACAGTGCCTGTGCACGCACGCGCACGACAGTGTGTTCGCGTGTCCGTGCAGGCTCGACACGACACAAAAATGACACAAGGACACCATAAACATGTAAGCGACACCTAAACCTAATTTCCTATTCAAATACTTTCCTAAAAATCACACGAAATGCCCTTTGGGACATTTCATCAAACACTTGCTATGTGACACTGATACGTGTCCAAATAGGACACGAAATGGACACGAATTTTAGGGCTTCCTATTCCTACAGTTAGGTTAGGCCTAGGACTCCCTAGATATGCAATAAAATTAGGATTCTATGGTGTGGAATAAAAATTACCTATGTGTGTCAAAATCCTCAAAAAGCTCCACAAAGAGGTGTTCTTCTTGATAGCCAACTCCTCCAATTTGCTCCCAAGCTGAGATTACTTGATACCAACAGCAAGTAGGGAAAAATTAGAACCCATTGCAATTGGTTTGGGTGAAAAAGGAATTAAAATGGATTTTCTATGATTTATTGAAGATGGGGGCTTACCTCTTTCTAAAACTTGGCAAAATTCCTAATGGAGGTTAGCCCTAACTTTGAGGAGTATTAAATAGGATGGGGGAGACCAACATGACCAGCCATGGGCTGATTAGGGTTAGGGTTTGGTTCATGGTGTGGGCCTATGGGCTTTAAGGCTTAAGTCATTAGTCATGACTTATGAAGTCACAAGCCATTCTAGCCTAATCAATTCCTAATCCCTCCAAACAAGTTCCAATGAGTTAAACCTCACTAACTTAGGTCAAGCTAAGGTTACTTAACCTAACCAAGTGGTCATAACCTAGGTTAGTCTCTAGGTTAGTCTCCTAGTCAACACTAGTCAAAGTCAACTATAGCACCAAAACAAATATACTAAAAATCACTGAAAATTCTAATAAATATAATTAATACTAACTATCACTAACCATGGTTAGCTAAGACTAGCTGTGACTAATCTAGGTTAGGTCCAAACCAAGTTAGGCCAATCACAAAACATGGCAATCAATTAAATAATATTAAAATCACACCATTCTTAATAATACATTAAATTCCAAATAATATATATTAAATTCAATTAAATTCAAAATGACAAAAGTACCCTCAAACTGAAAATGATAAATGAAACACCCTAATCACATGGCTAGGCTCTAGGTTAGGCTGTCTCTAGTGTTACACTATCAAAACACCAAAATCATAAGTCATGATTTAAAATAGTTTTAAAAATAATTTAAAAATTACTAAAAATTATATCATGATTTAAAATATCATTATTAAAAGATTAAAATTACAAAATTTCAAAATTACCCTCATTTGGAAAACTGGGTGTTACAATCAAGCAGATTGAACACGTGGCAGGAGATCCGAGCTTGTCATAATAAATCACGAAGATTCGTGGCAATCAACATTAATTGCCCATATAGATTTGGTACAATCAACATTAACTGCCCAGATGTGTTGCAATCAAGATTAACGGCTCGGATTAATTGCCAACAAAACAGGATCAAAGAAAATGGTAATTAATCCCCAAACTGCCGACTTTTCAAGGGACAATCATTACAAACCCTAATGATCACATCCCACTCCTATAAATAGCAAGGTGCCATTCCCTTGTAAAAAAAATTGGCTGGACACACAGAGAGAAAAAGGCACGCACAGAAGAGTCTCCCACACATTCCGAGAGCATTTCTTCATCAGAGCCAAGGCTACGTCCGATCGTCTAAGGAGTAAGGCAGAGCTGCCGTCGCTTTTCCGAGCCTCTACCGTCACCCCCCAGAATCAAAAATAAACAATCGTACTTAGATTGTTGTACCTAGGTTTTCATTCCTAGGCTTTCTTTGTACGAGCGAGTTTGTATTGTGAGTCTAAGTTCAGTCCTCCTATAAAATTGTTCTGCACTTTTACAATCAATGGAAAACACAATGGTGACTCTGCTGGGGACTAACTTCTCCACGGCTGAGGAGTTGGTGACACAATCGGACGCAGCCAAACTTGGCTCCACTCAACAAATACTGGTCGCCCGGTTCGACCAGCAGGCGTTTGAAGAAATGCTCTCCGACGGGGGCGCTGGCCCGGTCCAGCGGCGAGCCCGCAGGAAGAAGGCCCGCAGGGAGTGGAGGCCCAAATCATTCGATCCTCCCCAAGCTCTCAAAGATGTACTCTCTGTTGCCCAAGGTGGCGGGGAAGGCTCTCATGCGGCCACACTTCAGGCCACAGAGGACTCTGCTGTCCCCAAGTCCGGCAGAGGAAAATACTACGATGCTGGACTTGCAGGGGCAAAGAGGAACTCTGTGCGGTCCAAGAAGAAGTCGCATGAGCGCGCTAGCCACATTAAAACTCATGCGACCACAGAAGCCAGCCGCATGCAGGAGGCTCATGCGACCAGAACGTCCAGCAGCATGAAGGAGGCTCATACGGCCACGACAGCCAGCCGCATGCAGGAGGCTCATGCGGCCACGACTGCCAGCTGCATGCAGACTGCTTATGCGGCCACCGCTCCTAGCCGCATACAGAAGAGTCATGCGGCCACACATACCAGCCGCATGCAGACAGCCTACACGGCCAGCAAACCCAGCCGCATACCATCTGCTCTATGCGGCTCACGGTCAGTCTTCGACCGCCTCTCAGGCGATCCTGACCCCAGATGCTCTCACGAGCCAGTTTCTGTGGACTCTTCCTACTATGCACTCTCAGGTGCTAGAAGGAAGAAGTCTCGGGCAGCGCGGGCTCGTCGAACTCAGACAGCTGTCCCAACTTCTGACTATCAGGGCATCCCGCTGACTATTACGCGGACCCCAGATGGAAAGTTGTATAAAACTATCCGTGTCCAGCCCCAGGGCGGCCAACGAACGGGATAGTTATCAAGAATCTCCCAATAATAGTCTGGGGCAAGTACTCGTACTACCCCCACATCAGGGAGCATGCAGGATGCCAACACACTCATGTGCTCAGAACTCCCGGGCCCACAAAATGGATGACTTGCGCAACTTAATTCTTCACAAACGTAAGGAAAGAGACGAAGATTTGGTGTACAGAGAGTCCTATCAGGGAAATCAATGCACCCAAGTCATTGTCAACTGCTGCTGCAACAAAGCGGCAGTACAAGAAGACCGACGGTCCGTCTTCCAACGGCTGCAACACCCAAGCTCAGAAGACGAGGCGCTTCTCGTCGCCTCCTATAATTCTCCTCACAAGATCCCTGGCAGCGGGAGAGGGAAGAAAATAAACTTCTCCAGCCCAAAAATCTCAACTAAGAAACTCTCTTCTAAGCGGTTGTCTACGACCATTACGGGAGGAGTTTTCCAGGGTACTCGCTCAAAGACAAAATCTGCCACACTTGGAGATTCGTTATCCACATCTCTGGGAGGTACTGGAGCCGGGGGTAGCACTCCTCCAAACATTCACGACAATCCGGTATTCCAAGAAGATAATCCAGGGAAAACGGTTCACCCAACAGATGCAGCAGATCCCGATGTCCCTGAGGACGTCCACAACTCCCAAGACGAGGCAAGCTCTGAAGATGGGGGTACCACTCCTTCTGAGTCCGAACTAGAGGAGAACATTCCTACATACCCTGACGACTTCTCTCTACAAGGGTATGACTCGGAGGGCGCGTCCTCCACCGTTCCTTCCATCTCTCCTCATGTAAGGACGATGTTCATGACGGACAGCAACCAAGATGGTCCCAGTGATCGCCAACGTATCGACACTCTGGAGGCCATATTGCATACCTTGGTCAAGTCCGTGGACGAGATCAAAGCGGCCCTTCCAACTCTGCAAGAAAGAACACTTGGCCAAACAACCGCGGTCAATGCATACTCGAACTCAGTCGCACCAAACCCGGGTGATAATCCTCCTGAAATATCGGTCCCCACCACTGCAGACGAGGCCAGGAAGGCAAAGAGAGAGGTCCAGGAGCTCCGGGCCTGGTTCCACGCCCGAGAAAACTGCCAGGACCTCAGGATACGACAACCGTATCCTGTTGCATGGAGAGATGTGCCCTTCCCCCCAAGATATAAACCATTCAACATCAATTCGTATGATAGGAAGACATCTGCAAGCAGGTACATCACCTACTTCAAAGTCACAACCAATCATCTGTCTCATGACGATGCCATCCTTACGTGGTTGTTTATTGGAGCGTTGGAAGGGGTCGCCTTCGACTGGTACCGCAACTTGTCGGACAACTGCATCCATTCTTTCGCTGGCTTCAAACGTATGTTCCTGGAGAGGTTCTACGAAGTAGGACAAGTCATGACAATGTCCACCCTCATGGATGTTGTTCAAGGAGAAAAGAAGCTGACAAGGAACTATCTGACAAGGAACTATATCGAGCGGTTTCGCCAAACCACGATGAAGTTGCCTTCCGGTAACCCGGATTCCTCCTTAATTGAAATTTGCCAAAAGAGGCTGTTTCCCACGATCAGCCTCTGGATGGGCGAAAGTCAGTTTAAGGATTGGAAGACTTTCATTATCAACGCCACTAGCACAGAAGACAAGTTGAAGAAAGCTCGCCAACTGGGATTGTACGTATCGGAAAGATAAGATAAGGGCAAACGCCCTAACACCAACAACAACAATGGTGGTAACCCCTCCAACAATCGAGACAACAAGGGCAAACAAGCTATGGTGGCCGACACAACTCCAAAGCTTGAACTGAAACCGGCAGAGAAGCAGTGGCCTCAGATGACCTATTCCTTCGAGGACGGCCATGTCAAGCCCATCTTGGACATGCTCGTACAAGGAGATCGAATTCAGCTCCCTCCTCCAAGGCGTGAACCTCGCCCTGCAGAAATAGAGAGCCCCAAGTACTGCTACTACCATCGCTATGTCCACCATGCTACACAAGACTGCTACCAACTGAAGCGTTACATCCAGCATCTCATCGATTCTAAGGCCTTGGCCATTGATTTCGAAGAGGTGACCGTAGCAGCCAACATGGTGTCAGTACAATTCGGAAGCTTCCCTCCGACAAAGACTCAAGATGGAGTAGTGCCCGTCCCTAGAGCAAGGATGGAGGTCGCTAACCTTCCACCTCCCCGAAACCAGGCTGCTGGTCTAGTGCCCCTTACCACATCACGAGGGGAGGTCATGTGGGTCCATCCGGACCTGCTACCTGAAGTGACTCAGTCCGCACCTTCCTCCACCAGCAAGAAGAAGAGTAGAAAAGTCAAATCATGCCGCATAATCTCTGCGGAGGTCGAGGAAGCTACGGCTGTCGTCACCCGGTCGGGTGCACAATCCCAACCTACACCGGGTAACTCGGCTGAAGATCATCAGCCGATAGCTGCTGATGCTCCAGGACCCTCGCAGCCTTCGATGATCGACAAGCCTAGGCCGAAGGAGACTCACTTTGACAAGCCGCTCCGAAGAGAAACGCCTCATGGACTGGAGAGGCCCTACAACTTCGACATCTTGGCACAACTGGCTAATACACCGGCCAAATTGTCGCTATACGAACTCCTGAGACTCTCCAAAGATGTTTGCGTCGTACTAAGTGAGGCACTCCAGAACGCTGATGCATATCTGGCTCAGTCCAATCTCACTGGGGAAAGCTCGCCTGCAGATCTCCAGGACAGCACTTGCACAGGCACAATGCCTAACATCGTCTTCACTCCGCAAGATATGCTTATCAAGACCAACCTGCACGATCGCCCTCTCTATTATACTGGGTACATTGGCGATATCAAGGTGGACCGGATGCATATTGATCCCGGTTCTTCCATAAGCATCATCCCGAAGAGCCTACTACACCATCTGTGCATCCCAATGCATCGCCTGACACCGACAAGCACCGCCATCAGCGGTTTTAATTCAGGCAGAAGCTATCCGATCGAGAAGATTCGCTTGAAGTGCCAAATTGGCGACCTTCAGTCAGAAGTGACCTGTTATGTCATAGATGCGGATACTTCCTTCAATATTCTCCTGGGGAGTCCTTGGATGCACGATTACATGATCGTGCATTCTACACTGCACCAGTGCTTCAAGTACGTCGACAAGCACGGCTTTGTGAGGACAGAATTTGCCGACATTGATCCCTTTAAAGGGGTCGAATCCTACTACTCAGATGCATGCTTGTATGAAAAGTCGAAAAAGTACCTTGCCGAAGGAGATACTCAAGCTCAAACTGAGGCGGAAGCTGGATCAGAAGAACCTCTGACAATTCACCTCCAAACTCGCAAACCTGGCAGAACTGCACCCCTTACAGCCACTCTGCGTAAGGATGCAATCAGTCTCTCTGCACAAGGGGGGCATATGATAATCCGACTGCCAAGGTCTGGCCAAGCGCCAAGACCCACGACAGAGCCACTGACAATCAGGCTGCCTAGAGCTAGCCAGCAACAAACAGAGGAGCTCAATCCCTCTGTCAAGCCGATGACGATTCGTCTTCCCAGAATGAATCGACAGCCGAGCGCTAAGCCGGGGACTGCTAGCCAGCCAACAACTCCCCGCCCAGTACCAAGCACCAAATTGGGGGTGGCTAGTACGCTAACGACTCCACGTTCTGCTCCACCCATGGAGCCCCTGATGATTAAGCTGCCTAAGTCATCCTCTCAGTCTTCATTTACACAGGGGGTAGCTGAAGAAGAGTCAAAACTGGCCAAGTATGTGACTGCTCACACCGATGTTCCATCCGCAGATAATGTAATCCCACTGGAAAAGATACCTTACTTCATCAATAAAGGGCTATCTTTGAACAACCTTGAGCTTAATAAGCTTTGTACAATGTATGCTATGGAACACGGTATAGGCACCCACCTACACACACAAGTGACAAATGTCTACATCGCAAACCAACTTACTCCAGTGGAAGACGCTTACTATATAATCGAGGGAGAGGATCATCCAATCATCTTCGGTCGGAAGAATGATCCACAACCCTTTAGAGTAGAAGAAATTGATCTCAAACCCGACACCGGGAGACTGCCCCTTTATCTGTATAGTTCCCAATCCAAGTACCTCATGCAAAAATAGGGGTATAATCTGGAAACTACACCAGGCTTGAACTACGACACTGGACGGAGGTTACCCTTACAATTGCTGGTCCCGGCTGGGAAACCACGAGACTATTATAACAAAACCAGATGTGGGCTAGGTTATGTTACACCGGCAACTACCCCTGAAAGCTCAAACGAGGAATGCGACTGGCATTCACACTCAACCGGATCACCCACTTCCGATTCGGATGTCAGCTTTGGGGACATGCTCAGGCAAGTCTGGTCCGTTAATATGGCATTTGCCGACGCCTACGAAGATGATGAAGACATTCCTGAACTTCTTGAGTTAGAGCCGTGGGCACAACAACTAGATGCGCAATGGGAGAAGCGGTTCGAACAAAGAGAGCCTCCCACCGAGGATGAGGTTGTACAAGTCGATCTCGGTGATGAGTCCTCTCCAAAGCCCATCTTCGTCAGCAAGAATCTGACAAACGAAGAGCGAGAATCACTACTGCAACTCGTCAGAGAATACATCGACGTGTTCGCCAGGAGCTACGAAGATATGCCAGGACTGAACCCCGAAGTCGCACTTCACAAGCTCAACATTCGTCCGGACGCAAAACCAGTCAAGCAACAGCAACGACGGTTCTGCCCCAACATCATGAATGCCATTGAAGCTAAGATCAACAAACTGATAGCCAGCGGCTTCATCCGTAAGGAACAACATCCAGACTGGGTCGCTAACATAGTACCAGTCCTCAAAAAGAATGGAAAGATTCGAATCTGCATCGACTTTCGCAATCTGAATGAGGCGTGTCCTAAGGATGAGTTCCCCCTCCCTATCACCGACATCATGATTGACAACACCTGCGGCTTCGAGCGTATGTCATTTATGGATGGTTTCTCGGGGTACAACCAAATCAAGATGTTCCTCGATGACGAAAAGCATACATTATTCCGAATACCAATTGGCACATACTGCTACACAGTCATGCCTTTCAGTTTAAAGAATGCTGGCGCCACCAATCAAAGAGCTATGAGCATCATCTTTAGAGACCACTTGTGCAAAACAGTAGAATGCTACGTCGACGACATCGCCGTCAAGAGCCGCTCTAAGGGAGACCATCTGCAGGATTTGAGAACGGTATTCGACCTGATGCGAGCGCACAACTTGAAGATGAATCCCATAAAATCCTTCTTGGGCGTATCCAGCGGGAAGTTCTTGGGTTTCATCATTACTTCCCAAGGTATCCACATAGACCCCAAAAAGACGAAGGCAATCATGGAGATGGGCCCGCCAAGAAATCTTCGTGAACTCCGAGACCTTCAAGGGAGGTTGGCCTACATCAGGAGGTTTATCTCTAACCTCTCCGGACGATGTCAGCCATTCATCCGCCTCATGAAGAAGGGCGTTTCATTCGTATGGGATGAAGAATGCCAGCACAACTTTGACAGCATCAAAGAATATCTGTCGAACCCTCCAGTCCTGGTGGCCCCGGTTGCTGGAAAACCATTCCTGCTCTATGTGCGAGCAATAGAACATTCTCTCGGTGCTTTACTAGCACAAGACAACGATGTAGGCCATGAGCAAGCTATATATTACCTCAGCCAAATGATGATAGGGCCGGAGCATCGATATACTGCCGTGGAGAAAGAGTGCCTTGCTCTGGTTTTTGCCATTCAGAAGACGCGACACTACGTCACGGGATAAACCATTCATGTCGTATCAAGAGTTAACCCCCTCAGGGTCCTCATGACTAAGCCGGGTGCACTCAGCTCTCGTCTCGCTACCTGGGCGATATTACTGTCCCCCTACCACATGATCTTCGTCCTACAGAAGGCTGCTAAAGGTCAAGCTCTGACAGACTTTTTAGCAGCTCATACAGGTTCGAAGTCAACCAGAATCGACAAAGATTCCAGATGAGGTCTCCAATTCAAATGTGGCCTCTCATGATGCCATATGGCGAATGTTCTTCGACGACGCTTCCAGAACTGGGACCAAGGGCAATATCGTCGCTGGAGTCAGAGTAGTACTGATTTCTCCCTCCGGGCTGGTGATCAATCGGGCTTACTCCCTCACGGAGCCCTGTTCGAACAATGTGGCAGAGTACAACGCTTTGGTTATTGGCCTCCGACTTGCGAAGGAGCTGGAGGTAGAGTACCTTGAAGCATACGGCGATTCGCAGCTAATCGTTAACCAGATCCGGGGCTCATACGAAGTGCGTCATGAAGACATGATCCCCTATAACCAAATAGCGATTGACATCATCTCGTCCTTGGAAGGGTTCTTCATAGAACACGTTCCCAGGCTCCAGAACATTGAGGCCGATGCCCTAACTGGCCTGACTGCTTCCCTAGCAGTACCGAATTATGCTCATCATCTGGTTGATATCATAGGCCGTGAGTTGCTCTGTCCCAGGAATAATGTTCAATGTGTTGAGAGTTACTCCGCGCTGACAGTCGACGAAGCACCAGACTGGAGACAACCATTCATTGACTTCGTAGTCTACGACATCCTGCCAGAGAATCCAAAGGAAGCCACTTCTATCAGAAGACGTTCCCTTAGATTCTTCTACGATACGGAGACAAAAATGCTGTATCGACGATCATACGATGGATTACTGCTTCGATGTCTATCAAATACAAAAGCCAAAGAAGCCGTACGCGAAGCTCATGATGGCATCTGTGGGGCCCATCAGCCTGGCCCAAAATTATAAGATCGCCTTTGCCGAATGGGCTATTACTGGCCCACGATGGTTGCAGATGCAATAGACTATACACGAAAATGTAAAGCCTGTCAAGTCCACGCAGATTTCATCTACCAGCCATCCGAGTTTCTACATCCGACGGTGGCATCCTGGCCATTCGAAGCATGGGGAATGGATATCATTGGTGCAATCACTCCGCCTTCATCCCGAGGACATCACTTCATACTCGCAATCACAGATTACTTCTCCAAATGGGCGGAGGCTATTCCGCTAGCAGAAGTGAAGACTTCAAACGTGATCAGCTTCCTTAAGCATCACGTTATCTACCGCTTTGGACTGCCCCAAAGGATCATCCACGACAATGGTTCGCAGTTCTCAAGCCACGCCTTCTATCGGTTTTGTGACAAACACCAAATCCAGAATATTGTTTCAACATCGTACAACCCGACGGCTAATGGTCTGGCTGAAGCGTTCAACAAAACAATCATCAAGCTTCTCAAGAGGTTCGTGTCATCAAACAAACGCGACTGGAATAAAAAGCTCGGTGAATGCTTATGGGCATACCGTACTACAGTACAAACTGCCACCGGGAACACACTATTCTCACTGGTATATGGGAGTGAGGCAGTTCTCCCACTGGAGACTCAAATCCCCTCACTCTGCGTCGCCCTCACCTATCGATTGACGACAGATGATAATCACCATCGCCGACTACAAGAGTTGGAGGCCCTAGATGAGAAGCGCCTGTTAGCTCAACAACGAATCGAGCTGTACCAAGCCCGTATCTCAGGAGCCTTCAACAAGAAGGTTAAAATCATAACATTCCAAGTAGGCGATCTCGTTCTGGCAGTTCGAAGGCCGATGGTTATGTCTCACAAAACCGCCGGCAAGTTCCAGCCGAAGTGGGAAGGCCCGTTCATCATTGAGGCTGTATTCTCTAATGGAGCTTACCGCCTCGCGAAACAAAATGGAGACTTGCTCATGTTGCCCATCAACGACAAGCTCCTAAAGATGTATTACGTCTGAAATGACATCCCCCAAATCTCCTAGGGTGTTGAGTTATGTACCCTCTGGTACTGCTGAACTTACATTCTGACTCTAAATCTCCCAGATTGTTGGGTTATGTACCCTCTGGTACCGCTGAACTCACATTCTGATTCCAAATTTCCCAGAATGATGAGTTACGTACCCTTTAGTACCGCTGAACTTACATTCTGAACCCAAATCTCCTAGATTGTCGAGTTATGTACCCGCAGGTACCGCTGAACTTACACTCTGGTCAATACAGATGAATCTATATCGCGTCTTTTAGGTAGTAAGTCATGTATGATTATACCTCTGAACTTTCTTCCTAAAAGAGCTCCCTCCTTATGATCCAATACCCACACTTTCAGTGCACAAAAAGGGTAACAGATCCACAAATTCTCCGAAACAACTACGTCGATGTTACCTCTGAGTTGTTTCCCTTCCATCAAAAATAAACCGCCCCTCACATAGAACTTCCACGTCCTCATTACCTCTGAGTTGTTCTATATACCCTTCATGAAGCCCACTCCTGCCATGTCCTTATTACCTCTGAGTGGGAAGGCTCCATCGAAGAAACCCTCATATTTACCACGTCCTCATTACCTCTGAGTAAGTATGTTGGTTCTCTTTCTCGTCATATTATCCGTATCCAGAACCAGGGTACGCCAAGGATAATAGGTCCACAAAATGTCTTTCGAAGAATAGAGCGAATGTATTCTGTTCATTCAAAATCAGTTACATTCACATGACTACATCTCATAAGCAAGCCAGAAAAGTTCTCCATCGTTTCATTCAGACAAGAAGAAAAAAGATTACATTGATGTCCAAAAGAAGCAAAACACAAACGACAGCTAAAGACAGACAAAAAATATCAAGACAAAGACGGACATTTATGGGAGCCTACAAATCCTAGTTGTGGGGGCGTATATACCATTCCCTCAACCATTTTTCATATGAAGGATCTATTTGAGTAAGATCCTCGTCCGAAACAGGAGGGTCAGAACTTCCAACACTACTACCTTCAGACTGGGGCTCCTCTTTTACAACAACTTCAATATTAGGAGTATTTCCCTCCCCTATAGGCGCCAGCTCTTCTTTTTGTTTTCTCCGTTTTTGGTATCACCTCCTCTTTAACGAGCGATGACTCTTGTTTGATGAAAGGAGGCAGCAGCTCTTCCTTCACAATGATCTCAACCTTCGGCAGGGATGCTGCAAGAATCAAAGATAAAAGAAACAAAGTTAGAAGATGGCCGGAGCCTTCTGCGGCCCAGTCCACATGAGCTTATGCGGCTCTGTTTAGCGCGAGCTTATGCGGTTCTGTTTAAAAGAGCTCATGCGGCTCTGTTTGAACATGAGCTTATGCGACACTAATTAGCGTAAGCTTATGCGGCTCCATTCAGCGTGAGCTTATGCGGTTCTGCTTAGCGGAGCATTATGCGGCCCAATTCAGAGGAGGTTATGTGGCTCGGTTTAGCGCAGCCTCATGCGGCCCAGTCCAGATTAGCTTATGCGGTCCTGTTTGAGGGGGCTTCATGCGGCTCCATTCAGAGGGGCTTATGCGGCTCTGTTCGATGGGTCATTATGCGGTTCAGTTTGCGAAGTGCTTATGCGGCCACTGGACAACTCCCATGCGGCTCGGACAGGGGGGATACCCCTCATGCGGCTCGGACATGGGACGTACATGCGACCCATACAATTTGAACAGTACGATGAAGACGAAGGACGCATTAAAGGCTTGTGCATAAAACATGCAACAGAGCTATCTTTATTAGGGTTTGTGAAGCATACGATCCTTCCAAATCTTAACCAGCAATAGTGGGGTGAACGTCGAGATGAACTTCTGGCGCCGCAGTCGACGTTGAAGCCACTCCCTTATCCTTTGCCGCAGCCTTGGAAGTCTTGAGGGCCATCGAATGATCGAAGAAGAAGAAAAAGAGGACGACAGTTAGACAAGAAGAGCTTAAATCGGGAAAGAGAGTAAAGAGTTTCTTTCTCCAAATTACTCTTATTTATAGGAGGACAAAGGGGGGGCACATGGACCGATGAACGCTTCGGATCGTGTGCTGCAGGAAAAATCAACTCCTAGGATTTCGTCTCCTCTCATAAAGGAGATTCATCATAGCACAAAATCTAAATATTTAATTAACCGACTCTTGGGATTCCCCCAAAAGACGACTCTAAATCAAAAAATGAATCAAGGGCAATTAATGACGCCTCCGTGGCAGAAAAGACAGTGTGCGGCCAGAGCGGTCCATGCCGTCAGAGCGGTCCATGCGGCCAGAGCGATCCAAGCGGCTAGGAAGGCCATGCGGCTAGGAAGTCCATGCGGCCAGACTGTCCATGCTGCCAGGAAGGCCATGCGGCTAAGAAGTCCATACGGCCAGAACATCCTATACGACCAGAAGAGCTTATGTGGACATAGCCATGCTTCTTATTCAAAGTATTTCAATTTTACAAATTGAAAATTTTGAGGGGGGTCTTGTAGAAGCATGAAAAAGAACAAAAAATTCATGCGGCTCAAAACAAAGGGAGTCTCATGTGGTTCAAAGAATCTCTCAGAGCTTCATACGGCTCAAGAGTTTTATGAGGCTCAAAAGTCGCCAACATAGCCATGCGGCTCGAGAAAAAGCCACGTTGTCTCATGCGGCTCGCCTCTACAGCTGGCCATTAAGCAGCGGCCTCATTTAATGCTCTGACACAACAAGGCAGCTCTGACATAAAGGTGAACTGACAGCTCTGACATAAAGCTACATGATGACCCTGACATAATGGCGTGCTCCTAGGAAAAAAAAGAAAATCTCTATAGCTGGCACGATCCATCAAATTCCAATGCCTTCTATACGGCTTTGACATGTGGCCAGCCGTATGCGGTTCAGATGGAGGCCACCCCCATGCGGCTGCTACTCTCATGCGGCTCGGATCATGGGGGCCATCTTCATGCGGCTCAAATCCTGAGAAGCCACCCCCATGCGGCCGCTACTCTCATGCGGCTCATATCATGGGGACCATCTCCATACGGCTCAAATGCTGAGAGGCCACGCCCATGCATCCTTGACACGTGGCCAGCCTTATGCGGTTCAGTTGGAAACCACCCTCATTCGGCTCAGATTTCGGAGGCCACACCTATGCGGCCGCCACCTTCATGCGATTCAAATCCTGAGAAACCACCCTCATACGGCTCTGTCAAGATACCCTGTCCCCGTGGCTTGCGGTTAGGACACGTGGCAGAAGATCAGTTTCCTCCGTGTTCCTACGGCTCGCAGCATAATAATGGTTGGACACGTGGCACCAAATCAATCAAGACTTATCAACAAATCCTAGCAACCAGATTTAGTACAATCACCATAATTACCCGGATCAAATCAGATTTATTACAATAAAGCAGATTGAACACGTGGCAGGAGATCCGAGCTTGTCATAATAAATCATGAAGATTCGTGGCAATCAACATTAATTGCCCATATAGATTTGGCGCAATCAACATTAACTGCCCAGATGTGTTGCAATCAAGATTAACGGTCCAGATTAATTGCCAACAAAACAGGATCAAGGAAAATGGTAATTAATCTCCAAACCGCTGACTTTCTAAGGGGCAATTATTGCAAACCCTAATGATCACACCCCACTCCTATAAATAGCAAGGTGCCATTCCCTTGCAAAAAAAATCGGCTGGACACACAGAAAGAAAAAGGCACGCACAGAAGAGTCTCCCCACACATTCCGAGAGCATTTCTTCATCAGAGCCAAGGCTACGTCCGATCGTCCAAGGAGTAAGGCAGAGCTGCCGTCGCTTTCCCGAGCATCTACCGTCACCCCCCAGAATCAAAAATAAACAATCGTACTTAGATTGCTGTACCTAGGTTTTCATTCCTAGGCTTTCTTTGTACGAGCGAGTTTGTGTTTATGAGTCTAAGTTCAGTCATCCTATAAAATTGTTCTGTACTTTTACAATCAATGGCAAACAACTGGGATCACATTTGACTTATATTGTACTGTCTGGACTTATATCACCTTACTCTAGTTTAGCTAGCTTTTATTTACAGTCTTCCTTGCCATGCTTTCCTGTTTTGTCATATTACTTCTTTTGTATTTTAAATTATTGCTCTACTTCATTTCCTGTCTAAAATTTTCATGCTTCATCAATATAATTGTGAGCCCTCTGAATTTTTAGGATTTTCTAAAATTTTTAAATGAAATATTTTTGATAATTCATTTTTATTTAATTATTTTTTAACATTAAATGCTCTTTTTCGTAACTTTGATTTCTGGAGCGTCAGGGATGTCAATATCGGGAAACTACCTTCATGAGTTTGTAGTAGATAAAATTATCTTCATTTTGATATATTATGTCCCACTCAAACTTGTTCCCTTGTACTCTGTTTGCATCGCACAACTTTCGGTTCAATTTAGGCCAATTGATCATCTACCGTAAAACCTGATCCAACTTCCAATTTAATTTTTGGGGCCCGACATCGATCCAATCTGATCGACCCAATATATGGTTTTGATCTATTTTGAGCCTACTATGTACGTGCCACTTGCGTGCCACCCAATTGATCTCCCATGTGCTCCTATTTCATCAATGATTATAAATAATTTAAATTTGTAATCATGATCAAACCTTAGCCCAAACTCAATCAAACTTGACCCAACACCCAACCAGATTTTATGTAGGCCCCTCTCTTGACTATCCAAACACTTCACACAAATTTCTCTCTCTTCTCTACTCTAAAATATCTCTCTTTCTCTCTCTACTTTATAAAATATCACCTTCTCTCTCTCTTTCTAATAAATAATTTATATATATATATATATATATATATATATATACAACTCTCTCTCTCTCTCCCTCTTTCTAATAAATAATATATATATATATACAACTCTCTCTCTCTCTCTCTCTTCAACATACCCCTCTCCCCTATCTCTCAGCGACCACACCTCTCTCTCATTTTCTATCCCTTTCTATCTCTTTTTTATACATATCCATTTTTCTCTCTCTTTCTAATAATAACTCTCCCTCTCTCTTCTCTCATCACTCACACACACCAACCCCCCATCACCATCACAACAGCTACCCCCCTACCTAGCCGACACACAACACCCCCTTCCTCCTTTATTCTTCTTCATCATCATCACCATTATCTCCTTCTTCATGACTCATCTTCATTATCAACATCACCATTATCATCCCCTCCTCCTTAGCACAGCCGTGCACCACCATTATCATCATCAACACCACCCTCACCACCCTCACCATCAACTTCTTCTTCTCCTCCTCCTCCCCTTGGGAGGACTACAACAGTAGCTGCAGAAGCCATGGCCGCACGCAGCAACATCTGTGACAGCATGCAGCAGCAGCAACAACAGTGGTTGTAGCGCAGCTGCTTGGCAGCGGCTGCACACCGCCGCGCGGGGCTGCCGCCAGCCAACCATCGTCGTCGAGCGTCGCCACACACCCTATGACTCCAGTGAACCCCAGGCAACCTCCTCGTGATGATTGTTGATCTCCCCGATGAGCCATGTGGGCGTTTGTGCATTTTGGACGAAATCCCGTCGTGACGCGCGCGGGATCGGATCCAGAATTTTATTTTGGGACAGCAACTTTGCGCATATTTTTCAAAAATTCGACCGTTGGATCGTTGATCCGTTTCTTCCGTTACAATCTCGGTATATACCCCTTCACCTCTCAAGTTTCAACCGTTAATTCGATCGTTTGATATGTCAAAACCGGCCACCAAGTTGACCGTTTAAATTGTGTATATTTTGGACAATTTTGTGGAGTCAACTTCGTCGACTCGTATCTCCGCCATCGTAGCTCCGTTTGGTATGCCACCAGTTCCTATGAACAGCTGGTATAACCCTCTTCTTTTTCCTTAAGTTTTATTTCATTGTGAGCTTGTTTGATTGGTTGAATTTGACGTCAAAGTTGGTCGTCCGAATTCATAATTTTCTTGTAAAAGTTCACTTTTGAATCCAGAATTTCGGATACAATTTCTGACACCACCAATAGACTCGTGATATCGTTCTGGCACAATTTCATATAAATTTGTTAGATTTGGAGGACGTGGGCCCCGACACGTATTTCGGTTGCAAGGTAGGCCCCACAGTCCGAGTCAACGGGTCATTTTGAGATCAGCTCATTGGAATCCAATTTTGGATATACCATTGAGTTCATATCATCATTCTAGACTCTTTGACATATACTTTTCTAGATTTAATGGACTTTGATTTCGGTACGCATTTTCGTACAAACCGAAATTACGGGTCATTTTGAGATCGGCTCATCGGAATCCAATTTCGAATATACCGTTGAGTTCGTATCGTCATGCTGGATTTATTGACATATACTTTGCTAGATTTAGTGGACTTTGGTTTCGACATGTATTTTTGTGCAAATCGAATTCCAATATCCAGGTCAACGGACCAATTTGATATCGGGTCATCGAAATTCAATTTCGGATATACCTTGAGTTCGTATCTTTATTCTGGATTCGTGGGCATATATTTTGCTAGGTTTTGAGTACTTTTATCCTGGCACATTTTTTGGTGCAAAGTGGGTCCAACACGGACACCGTTTTGATCCAAAATTACCTTTTTGCCCCTGTATCCAATTTGGACTTATTGATAGGCTAATCTAGCTATTTTGACCATTCTGGGCACGTTGGTGATGGTTGTTTTATCATTCGACAACATCTATAAACTTTTTTCCTTATCTATCACCATTTGTTATAATTCTTCTCTTTTCGGTTCGTATTTTGAGATCCGCGCATCGAAATTGAGATCCGTCGATTCCAGTTATTATATCCCTAAAATTGACCAGTTTGTGGATGAATATAAAGACTAGCTTTGACCTAGTTTAACCTAGAATGGACTAGGAGTTGACCAGTTGACCAAAGTCAACTGTAAGTCAACCTTTGACCCAGTTTGACTGAATTTGACCTAGAATAGGCCTAGAAGCATAGAATTAATGTATATATATACATATATATAATATATATATATATATATATAACATATATATATATATATTGTTTACTCTAGAACACTAAATAACTCTGTATATTCATATTAGGTCTCCGTGACGTTGGTTCAGGCATAGATCCTCACTTATTGCTCAGTATAGCAGGCAAGTACATTATCTGATAGTTTTTATTGCCTTGATATATGCTATATCTGATTTAGTTGTAGTATTTTACTTGATTCCTGATACGATGGTATACGAACTAGTATACGTTGGATCCTGTCATGAGACGTCATTCCTGGGTTACCATGGTACATTGTTCTATCTTATTTTCTTGTACTTGTATAGACTCCGATTCTTAAGGAGATTTGCTACCCTCTTAGAGAATTCCGCATCATGACGTGACATGTCCGGATCCATTAACTACTCGGGGATGGAGAGTTATAGAGGTTATTTGATCATACCCCGCCATTCATGTGAGTGTTAATCATACAACCCATGTATGATTAGCCAAGTGTTAGTCATACATCTCACATGTGACTAGCCAGGCCATATTATTGTGCAAGTTCCTAAGCCGATCACATAATGCTCTAATATCTCAAGGCACTATTTTATGTTCACATTATACATCAGATACTCATGTACTGTTCTACATTCCTGTATTTCATACACTGACATGATATCCAGTTTTATATATCATGTTTAAATTCCAATTTTAATATTTATCTTGTATTTCATTATAATTGTCTCTTATAGAATTTGTCAATTCATATGGAACAAATGTTAGTTTATGTACTCGTTCTCATCCTGACTGGATACGTTGATAAATTTTTTAGGAGTTGTTATGCCCTCATTATTGGACTACATGATGATGCTAGCTGAGGCAGATCTCGATATTCTTTCACCGTGAGTTGTCTCCCAGGAGTTTTAGGTCTGGTAGTTATTTTAGTTTTGTTATTGTTTTTCCTCTGTTTCATTCTTGTCTCATATATGATCCTTTTGTTGATTCTAGTTGTTCTAGTGATATTGTTATCTTTCTTGTCTTATCTTCCTTAGCATTTGTGATGTGATATGAGTACCTTTATAGTGATGGATCTTTTAGATGTTATAGTTAGTATCGGGTACTTGACAGTGCTCTACCGTCGATACTGCGACGTAGGCTGGACGTGGCTCACGTATTCGTACCTATATATCTGGGTGCGGGTCATGACAATAACTATCTATGACTGCTTTATAGTCTTTGTCATTTACTTGGGATTTCTAGACGAGGTGTGCTCGTTCCAATCTTGACTGGATACATTGACAAATATTACAGATGTTTGCCCTGAGGATATATGCCCTAGTTGCTTGGGATCCGGAGATGGTTTAGCTACATTGGACCCCGGATCGGGAGATTAGTTTAGTAGACTTGTTTTAGAATTCATGTTTAGAACTTGAATTGTAATAAGTTGAGATGACTTTGTATTTGAGATTGTTTTGAGATATTATTAGTTAGTTTTATTTTTGTGTTGTTGTTTAGTCTTATTAGTATAGACTTCTGTGTTATCTTATTGTACTTAGTATGTGATTGAGTTTTATTATATCTTTACTTGTCTTCCGTTCGGAGTTAAGATTTATGACAAGTACATTATATATTTGCATGAGTTGTTTAGATAGTGACCTAGTACAGCGTTCTACCACCGATTTTGTGGCATAGGCTGGGCGTTGTTACGCACTTGTACCCTTACACTGGGTGCGAGTCGTGACACACAATGAGGCAGTATGAGGCTTTGACCACAGGTGTTAACACTACTCCCTAATCCCGAGTCAACGAGTCAGTCAAGCAATCAGTTGGGTCCGAATATGATCCTGTGGATCAAGTATTGATACAATGATTCTACGATGCAATAATTTTAATTATTTACTAAAACACAAGTTTGAATACATATGAACTTGCCTTGATTTTTTAATGTTGTAGATGGAGACAGAAATACGACATCAGACCCAGGCCTTGAAATCTACATTAAGAGTTCGACTCAGTTCCAAAATAACCATTTCTAGATGTTCTAGTTGCAATATCTAATATTGGTCCTAGTCAATTTTCTGGTTAATAATTACACTAACGTTTTTTCCAATTTGTATAAAGAGTCAATTTTCTTACTTTTTTTGGAAAGAGTAGGCAACACAATTTATGGGAAAAGACTTGCATTTAATAATATATATAAAACTATATTTTCCTTTAAGGATAAAAGCGTGAGATTGTTAATATAATTATAAAACTTGTATTTTTAAAGCTAACTAAATGTGAGAAAACCTTTTTTTTTAGAAAATAAATGTTTTCAATTTCATTTGTAGATAAACTAACGTGCGATATTATTGTCATAAAACACCAAAACACAGAAAGAGCTACGCTACCCCTAAGCTATACAATACAAGGCTCAGAGAAAGAAAGAAAAAATGGGCTTATGCCCTTACAACATATTTTACATAATAAGAATAAAATAAAAATCCTGAACTTCGCTGCGGGGATCTTCTAAGATGGAAACGGTCCAGTCCGAAGGCATGAGTGTCATGTACCAAAAATAAAGCATGCCAAGTAACAAGTTCTACAAGTCTAAAATAACCCAAAATCGCAAGGCAGGGACAACCAGAGTCTCAACTTGGTCACGCAGTCACACATTACAAATAGCTTACGCCTCAACGTACGGGAATATCCAGTAGCGTTTGCGTTTCGCTAACGGCTCATTCCACCATTTCGGTCATCGCCAAAGTGGATACAATAAGGTCTCAATTACGCCAACATAATAAGCCAAATAAAGTAAAAATGTAAAGTATACCTTTTTTGTAATAGCCAGTTTTTTGAATATGACAAATATACATATATATTTTTAAATACGTTACAATATTAAGAGTTATAAAACGTAATTCTCCTTTTTAAATCATTTATATACATTATATAAAACCTTTATGTTAAAACATATATACATGACAATTGCTATAAAATAAATATACAAAACTAAGTAACAGACTAATTATACACACACATATATATATATATATATATATATATATTATATATATAATATATATATATTATATATATATATATATATATATATATATATATATATATTTTAAAAAAATATATATATATATATATTATTTTAAAGAAGGACATTTATTGAAACAGTAAAGAAGGCTCCAGGGAGCATTACAGACTGGTACAGGACCGTACAAACAAAATGATCCTGTATAGCAAAAAGTAAAAGCAGTAAACTAAATGTTGAAATTTTGGATGGCCAAAATATCGTACAACGAGTGTGTTTCAAAATCATTTTGGAATTTCGAAATTCGAAATTCCAAACGATTTCGAAACGGGTTGGAGTGAAAAAAAAGGTTGGACGGGAAAAGCATCCCGCTGAGTGGGTGTGAGGGCACGGTAGTGGACACTCTGTCCATATATATATATATATATATATTATATATATATATATATATATATATATATATTACCACCATGGGCTATAGGAAATCCTTTTATAATATTTTATTCCAAGTAGTATGTAAACATTTGTGTATACATATGTATGGGTGAACTATGTATATATGGGTCAATATACAAAGTTGTATATACATTAAATAAGTGAAAAAAGAAAGAAAAAGAATTAATTAAACCGATAAAATAGAATTAAAATAAAAGTCCCACGGGACGAAACCCGAGCACATGAAAGTTAAAAGAGCCGACCTTGCTCTTCCCTTCTATATCAACCAACGATAAATAGGAAAACCCTAAACACAAACCCTTAGCCCAGCACCTGGCGACCCTCCCCCAGCCCTGACGCCGTCACGCACGGCCATAGTGTAAACCCCCTAAAAAATTTTATATATTTTTTTTCTTATTTGTTATGGCATCGATTTTTTTTTTCTTTTCGTATTCGTACATGGAGTGCGAATGTGTAGATAAGAAATATTTGTTTATTTATACTAAATATTTGGTTATTGTTTTTCGATAAATATTTAAAATAGATATTATGTTTCAAAATAGTATAAGTAAATGTTTTAGTGCGTCGTCCTAGATTTGCTAAACTTGCAATTATTTCTAAAAAAATATTTTATTCGTAATACTAGTATAATTTGTAACTAAGAAAATATTCTATTTGCATGCGGTTGCTTGAATTTAATATTTTAATTTTTGAAATTCTTATATCAATTTATTAAAAGGATATTTTTGAAGTTATTTCATATGATGTTTAAATCATTATGGTGATTTTTTGAAATTATTATTAGTATTTTTAGAAAATATATTTTGAAATTATTGTGATAATTTAAATCTTGATTGATTTTTGAATTTTATTTAAATAGTTAAATAATCTATGTTTGAAATTTGATTATCTAAAGTTAAATAGGAAATTGAATTGGATTTGGATTTGATTGAATAAATTTGAATTTATTTAAATAAATATTATCTATCAAAAAGGGTTTAAATCTTTTCCTAGTCCATATCCAATTAGGAGACTTCACCTCCTATAAGGAGAGTCTCCAGATGCCCTCCCTTCACAATTAGTCCATAAATTCTCCACAAAGTGTGTGTGCATCATGTCGGTGGCCAACTTCCTCGTGTCAGCCGTGAAGGCCTCGGGTCCGACCCCGGGTTCTCCACTATCTTTATGTTTTTAGATACATCGTCTACTTTGTGTCCGATATACTGGACACGTACACAACACTCTTTCCAAATCTCTGTATCCGACACTTGGACACGATCCCTAACCAAAGCCTAAACCCGACCCACCACCACCTTCCATCACCGCAGCCACCACCGTCTCCCAGTCACCAGAACCACCACCCTCGTCGACCGGCCATCACCGACCACACGCTGCCCCGTCAATCCAGCCACTACTGTCACCACATCACCGTCCCGCGAGACCACGACCAACGTCGTATACTCCCTACCCTTATCATCCACCACCCCCGGCCACCGGCGCCCGGCCATCCTTCCGACCCACCCCGCTGTGGCAGCCACCACACACTGCCACCACCATAGACATCCACCTTCCTCTCGCCAAACCCCTACGAACCACGACCATCGCCGCCGACCCCAATGAGAACCCACCACCGTCGCCTTACCACCACCACTGCTGAAACCCCACCCGCAGTGACCGTCATCTCCACACCAAATTTCCCAAAAATTAAACAAAACCACCACCTTACTCACCTTCTTCGACGCCGCCCCCGTCCTTGGCCGCTGCCTCCTTGCTCCTCGGCATGACTTCCCTACCACCGCCGCAGTGATCCCGCCAACGGCCACCTAGGAACCCCGCTTCTCTGCGACTCCCGCTGCTGCTGGCCGCGTCTCCGCATCGGCGGACTTCGAGCAGGGGACCAACCCCGCCATATCCCCTCCTCGCCAAACCCTAAACGCCGGTCGGCCCCATTCGTCCGCGACCTTCCTCCTCGCCGGTGGTGGCGTCCTTCCCCGTCCAGCTCGCCCGCGCCCAGCACCGTCGCTTCTCTCTATCTTCCCCAACGCCCTAGCTCCCCCTCTCTCTGCCTGCCGAGCAGCCGCCGTCGACGATTCCACTCCGATC